>KI915045.1:8028552-8047745 GCA_000473445.2 Anopheles farauti
TCTTATCTTTCTTTGGCAACTGAAACTACCCACTTTTCTCCTTTCCCTCCACCTCTCCTACCTTAGGTACGTTGATACAAGAACAAGAGAAAAGACATTATTTATTGTTTACTAATTTAGAAGCAAATTACTGTGTACGCGCAGTGCTACAGGAAGAAGGGGGGGGGGGAGGGGGAAGAGGTGAGACTTGAGAAGAAAGAGAAGCAGTGGGTGTGCATGTGTTACATGCAAAACCGTTCTGTCTCCCCTCCTCTACCCACCCACCGCAGCACAGCAGCTGTGTTTGTGATGAGCGTGTATGAACGAGATCGATCCGTGCATGGTTGTGTACTAACTTCTCATGTACGTGTATGTGTGTGTGTGTATGTATGCGTGTGCGTCTAGACAATGGTTGCCTGTACGAGCATATTTGTTTTGCAATGTTTAGTTCGTTCCGTCGATAGTTTATAGTGATGATGGACAAGATTTCGAGCGAAATTGTGAGAAGAAAAAAAAGAAATGCTAACTAAAATATGGATATGTAAAACGGCTGCCAGGCAAATGTGGGGCAAATCTACATAATATTACGTTAAGAACATTAAGAACGCCCTATAACAAAGCAAAAACGAACAAATACGAGCGCATTAACACATGAACAAAGAGTAGAACATGATATTGTAATGATGCTTCGCGCGAAAGCGAAACGGCAGGTAGGGGGAAGGAACAATAAGTGCGGTGAACACATACACACATACATATACATACACAGCCACAAATACATGCACACGTACAGGCTTATTACAATAAGAACAGCAACAACACAATCCTACTCAACACACCAAGAGACATGAGATGCACCCTCTTGCTTAAATGTTTTATTCATACGGATCAACACCGATCGCTAGTAATGCGTTAGTAAATTGTGCGATCGTGCCGGTTGCATGCTTTTAGGCTTATTCATCAAATCTGCTCCGTAAAGTATGCAATCCACAGCAATCCACAAGTATGCAAGAACGCTCTATGAAAGCTTCATTAATGCTTCCGCGGGACGATTCGATTGTTTTACCTCGGAAATCTGTACGAAGTATTCGACGACATGATAATTTTCAACTTTATAAGAATTTTTTCGGTTTGGATAAGTTACGTGAACGAAACACAATCAAGAAAAGAACGCGCGAATTTATTTAAACACGATTGATCGAGAGGGAGAGAGCGAGAGATTGCAACGCGTTGCAACATACGCTAGAATTTGTTCGTAAGTTAGTTTGCGTCACTTAAATGACAACCAACGTTGCAAAGAGAGCTTCAATTCGAAACACTACAAACAAAAACCAATTTCACATTCTCACGCCACTACAACACAACAAGAAACACCCAGATTCACAGCACCACCATCACCACCACCACTCGCCCCCCCAAAAAAGAGGCTCACAACAGCGCACGCTACCGATAATACAGTACACTTGTTTAACATAACCAACACAACAAACACCGTAACCACCACCAATCACCGCCAGTCGTTTCGAGCTACCACCTGGCTGCGAAGGAACCAAAAGTGAAAGAGAGAGTGAGAGTGAAGAGCGAAAGAGAAGAAATCGGAAAGGAAATCGAGAGGCAAAGGAAAAAAGAACAGACCCAGAAAGACAAACCGTTTTTTTTTTGCTTTCTTCGTTTCTGTCTACTCCATTATTATCATCATCTTGGTCGTTTCTTCTTGCATCAGTTCGCTGGTTGGATTGGAACCGGTCCGCACTGTTGAGAGCTTTTCTTATCATTAATAATTACAATTACTGGTTAGTTTTTATTCTTAGTTTCTAGCCCGTGCTTAGGGATAGGCAGCTTAGTAGGGTGAGCTATAGAGAGCTCGTGCATGTTTTTTTTTTCTTTCGGTTCCCCTCACGGATTGTTTTGTACTCTGTCGCGCTCAGTGGACAGTAGACAAACAAAGTCTAGTGAAAAAAATAAATGATGGGACGAGTGCAAATCACATGTTTTCACGCAACAAAATGGCATACAATCATCACTAGCATTACGGAAGCAACGGAAGCATCGGAGGTCTTAGCTAATCGAGAGAGCGAGAAAGAGAGAGAAAGAGAGGGGGAAGAAAAAGCTGAGCGCTCGCTAGTGTAGTAGTGTTTCAGGTTTTACTTCGTTTTGTTTTTAGATTGTTTTTTTAGATTCCTTTTTCTGTTTACCTTTGTTTTCTTTTGTGTAAGCATAGTTCTTCCGTTTTCATTTCGTATTCTTTTTGTATTGTTTCAATAAAGAGAATGGATACATTTCATCACCTCTGCAGTTGTTATGGTAGGCGGGCGTGGAAAAGGCGCACTTGTACATATGAGATTCTTCCTTTGTTAGTTGTGAACGACAAGCGCAGGATAAGGACTGCCAGAAGAATCGCAGCCGTGTGTCTTCGAAAGAAACGCTTCATTCGCGGAAGAGAGAAAAAAGCACACCCACACACACACACACACACACACGAAGCAAAACTATCGCGCCCCCGTTTTCCGTACGTTTTGTGCAGAATCTACATATCCTAGCGAAATTGTACTCAAACAAGCGCCGAACCGAGAACGATCCGGCAAAGCAGAACGCGCACTGCAGACACGATTGGATAGGAAAAGACGTGATGGCGATGGCGCGATGCGATTTGGACACAACAACCCCCCTCGTCCCCTCCCCCCGAAAGGAAGACCCTCCGCGGACGAAACGCAAGATGTGGATGTGCGAGAATAAAATTATACATTATACTTATATTTACACTACCGAAACCGAAAGAAGGGCGCCAAGTTAGATGTCAAGTAGGCCGTGGAGGTGACATGGAAACAGATTGGATCGCTTAACTGAAAAGCGATCATCTCGAACGAACCCGACAACAGCAACAAAAAGAAAACAAATAATCAATAACACTTATAATACTAATACTAATAATAATAATAATAATAATAATTAAAATAATAATAATGTATATGGTGGTCCAATGTTGAAAAAATATCATTTTACAGCTACAGAAACAATACAGAACTTTAAACAAAAAGAAACGGTAGCAGTTTGAGAACACTGGTGCGAAATATGTCATGTCGATAATTCACGCACGATTGCGCAAACGTGTACTAGAGAGCTCTAAACTTTATTTACCCGAACGAGTACAGATAGTACAGGCAGGCCGCGGAGAAAGATAGAGAGAGAGAGAACCCACCAAAAAGAAGAAGATAAAAAAATGACAAGCGGAAAAGGAGTCGCAATTGCAATCACTAGAACATATTTCGCACCCCTCCCGTTGGGTGTGTTCGGGGAGGTTGGCTTGCCTAACGGCTAAACATTTTAAAGCCCTCGGTGTACTTTTCCATGCCGATTGCATACGTTCTTGGGCTGATTTGGGCCCCTAATGTTTCCGCCCCCAAATTATGCACTGCGTGTACTGCGAAAAGCTTTGTTTAAACAATGCCTTGTTTTTACAACGATATTTCTCACTCGTCGAAGGGTGTTATTCATTTCGAAGCCCCGTTTGCGTTACTCCCTCTTCCAGCATCGTACAAAGAGAGACTACAACAAAAAGAAAACTACAATCAGATGTGTTGCGCTGTGCTAGGATGTGCCGGCTAGAGCAATCAGACAACAATCAGATGTTCCCGGTTCGGGTTCGAACCAACGCTAGGAAACGGTTTTGTGTTAGGAACAATTTTACCTTCCCTTCCCGCTCCAATGTAATAATCTGTGGCTGTGTGGATTGAAGGGTGTTTCTTGTTGTTGTGTTTTGACGTACGCGTGACGCCTAGGAAATAATGTGCAATCAACTGTTTCGTTTTTCTACGTTCTTATACAGCGGAAGCTCAACGATTTTGTTTGATAAATTAGTTAAAAAAAGGGAGAAAATCAGGAAGAGGCATTCTTTCGAGGCGCATGTTTGTTATTCAATTGTTGTTAGCGTGCCGTGTGTGAATTTGTGTGAAGTATTGTTTTTACCTCTATATAACTACACTTAATGAAAGCAATCGTACTCGCCTACTGCGGTTTCGTCCCGAAGGCCGGGCATTCTGCGTGGCGATAATGTGTATGCTCAATACTCAGTGAAGAAAAAAAAATGCAGCATTCAATCTTGCTAGTGGCAGCTTCCCCGGCTGCTTCTAGCCGAATCGTTTCGTATCGTGCAATAATGTCCCCGGTGATGCGCACCGTATTTATTAGTTACCTAGCTCTGTAAGTAGATTAATTTTTCGATGTCAACTGGCGGTGTTGATGGAGCGGTTCGATTGGACGTTGTTGGTATCGATCCTGCTTATTTAGGTTTCCATTGTATCGTTCGTTTTTCGTTTATTTTACTATTTTTTGTTACATCTTTATCTCCCCCCCGACATACCCGAACGACTCCCGAGAATCACTGAGGAGCGTGCTCCAGAAAATCTATTCCCACCTCTAATATACAAAACGAAGCGAACATTAAAAAGAATGAGAAGAAGTCTACCGTAAACGTTATAACCTAAAAGCAAACTGAAAAAAAAACCGTATCGGGAGCGCAAATGAGTTGTAGAGAGGGGTCGTGCAAAGAGAAAAAGAAGACATACAAACTGTAACAGTAGGCGGCGAAAGGTGTGCTTTTTTATTTAAAAAACGCGTGACGCGCGCAAATGCGGCAAATTAACGACAATATTCGAAGGTTGAGTTAGTGAAAAAAATAAATAAAGTGAGAAATGGATCCCAGCGGATGTAGGACGAACGTGCGAACGAATTGAACATATCGATGTCGAGCGCAGAAGCAGGTGAAGTATTAGCAGGAGGTTTACTATGGAATGCAACATCGAGGCGCTTGTTTTCAGTCACCTTCTGTTACTTCCCTCCATGTCGGTGTTGAAGAAAAGTTTTGTCTTGATTCGTTTAAAGTCCCTTCAACAATAGGCCGAGTCCCGCGGGATAGAAGAATATTAGGTTCCGCTTAGAAATAGTGCGTTGCGTTGATAGTTGGATGAAGCGTCCAATCAAGTATTGTTTCCAGCGCTAGATGCCTGCGGGTACATCTCGACGCACCTATAAAACGTAGAAAGTATCATCAAAGTCAAATTAAACTCATCGCGCAAAGATTGCGTCAGCAACCGAGCAGGAAATGGGACACTCTCATGCGCTGCTAGCACGTGTAAGGAAAGGATTGGTAATAGCATAAATCTCTCTATATACATACCATATAAAAGAAAGGAAGGAAACAGCTAAGAAGATAATTAAGAAAAATACTAAGCAAAAGTAGGATAAATGTTAGTGCTAAAACAAGACTAAACGAAGCAGACAGAACAAGCAAACGAGAGGGGGGGCATCAAATAATGAAAAGAAAGTGAAAAAAACGACATGGAAACAAAAATTGCTACTACAAAAACTGACAAAACTGACCAATAGGAAGAGGGCATCCATTTTTTACCTGCGAGTGTGCTGCGAACGGATGAAAAGAAAACGCCAAAACCCCCAAAAAACCGAACGAATCCCATTCTGCGTCGTCTAAATTCAATGCAGAATGCGAAGATAATACGCTGACGCTTGCAGGAAGGTTAACTGTCTCCAATACTTCTTACATCTCTCATCTACACCTAGCATGTCTCTCCAGTCCCGTTCCTCTTCTTCCTCCCGTCAGATTTTCTGCGCCGAGGTCCGTATCCGGCGTACACACGCGAAAGCCGCCACGAGGGTGGCAAGTGTCAATTATTTTTCTCTATAAAAATGTAACATCAACAACAACAACAACAACACGCATAAGAAAAAAAAACAAAATGAAACAAATGTATGTGCCTACGAAAAAAAACACACACACACAAGAAAACGGGAAAGTCGGGAAACACACACTCGAACTTTCCTCCTCTTCAGCACACTTCCACTTCTCACTGTAAACGCGGAAACACACGTACATCTAAACACACGATAAGAATAGATTCCCTCACAAGACAAGACAAGAACTCACTCCACCGAAAACAAAACGTAAAACGAAAGGACACTACACGCAAGCCCCAGCGTCGCAAATCGTATATAAAAAAAAAACGCTCTTTTAAGTACTCCGCGAGTGCGCGTTCCCATTTTGACAGAGACATTTTGCGCCCGAAAGGTATGCAATACGCGCCGGAAATCGCGAGTTACTTACGTCCGGGGCGCAGCAGAAAGCAAGGACATTAGACGTGCCAAAAGAACAAAACGATAAAGTGAAAGAAGGATCGAGAACAAAAGAGGAAGCGTAGGAGGTAGTAAACTTTAGCTTGTGCGCTTGTGCGAAAGGAATGGAAAGGTTAGCTAATTTTATTAGAAAATGGGGAAGCGGCCGGGACAGAAGCGTCAGATTGGTTAGAAAAAGGGGAAAATTTTAAAAACAATTCGACAGCGTATCTTTGTGTGCGTGTGCGTTCACGTGCAATGTTTGCTTTGCGTTGTTTCGTTCACCCAACGCAGTACCATGTTCCCCTGTTCCTACTTTTTAACACCGTGCGGCGGCGGCGGGTGAGGTGACGCAACACCCACACAAACGTGCATGCAAACCTTATACAAATGGATCGCTATATAAACACAACGAAAACGAACCGTTTCCGTTCCATCTTCTTTCGATCCAATACGGACAAACGGGGTGACACTGGCGGTGTAAAGATAGGATAGTGTTTGTGTCAGGCAGGCATCTTGGGGAGAAGCTGTCAAAACTGTCAAACTTCCGCGTTTGTTATGTTTCAGAGCGGAGCAGGAAAGAGAAAAAAGAAACAATATTTATTATTATTGTCAGCCGGTTTGACAGTGCTGAGGAAACATCGAATGAGGGGAAAGAGAAGGAGGGGACTAACCACACACGCGACCGATTCACGGACACACATAAACACACACACACACACACACACACTCTCATACTCGGAACGGACACTAGAGCGAAAACGAAACGAAACACTCTCTCGCACACACTCACGCACCCATACATACAAACAGCTTTTGGTGTAGTGGAAATGGAATCGGAACGAATGAACTCGGTCTGTCAAAATGGTAGAACAAAATGGTGGTGTGCCCGGAACTAGTAGTGTCAGTAGCGAGCGAAAAGGATGCGGTAAAGAGACCGACGAGAAGATTAAATGAGACAAGAAGAAAATAAACTAGCGGAGCTATGCGAGAGCGAGAGAAACAAATAAATCTAGAACAAAACATATCGTTTGCGAGCAAAATAATCTTTATCGGTTACTCCCGCGCGCCCAAATATGATGGTTTGAGGAAGAAAAACAAGGTGCTCACGACTACTTCTACTGCTGCTACTACTACTACTATTACTACTACCACCACCACCACCACCACCACCATCGCCACCACAACTACTTACTACTATCACTACTACTAGAACTATTACCGCTGTGTTGGAGGCGCCACGTAAGCGAGTAGCACCAAAAGCATTGCATACATACGGGAGGAGAGAAAACATGGGAGAGAGAAATGGCAACAAAAAAAACATTTGCAAAAAACATTACATTTACAATCATTACATGCGTACAAAAGGCGTACATACATACATAAACTATATGGCATACATATTACGAGCAAGCTATTGATAAGAGGCCGAGCGGCGGGCGACAATTTGGGGGTGTCAAATGGTCAAAATTTGTAGTGAAAGTAATTAGCGGCAACAAACGGCCACAACAACAAAATCAACAGAACATTTCTTTAAGTGACAGAGTGCACAGATAAACAAAGGGGGAAAATGAACATAACAAAACCCTTTTGGTTTGGTCGGTGGAAGACAGTGGCAACTTCAACCTGTAGCGGGCAAAAACCAGCTGTGTGCCAGCTCGTGTCGATGCTCGTGTACGTCGTCGTGTGCAAATACACATAAACACACACACACACATACACACTGACAGAAAGACACCACGCAAATCATAATACATAAATAAACGTAAATGTTACACTTAAATACAAACCTTACACACTTACACGTACATATACTACACGTTCACTAGAAGAGAAAAAAAGTAATACACTAGGGAGTAAAACGCAATTGAAAAATAAGAAACGTACATGCAAACAAGAGAAACAGAAACAGAAGTGGGAAAGTAGTAAACACTAATCATTAAAACTGGAACAGACGATATAGCAAAAGCGGCTAGCGATTGTACGATTAGATACGTTGGAGGTTGGGAAAGATTGCAAGGGGGAGGCATAAAACAGCGAATGAGAACAAGTAGTAAACATGCGCTAAAGGCTAAATGTTGAGACAACATCCGGTGCAGCAACCTCCATAACAATACACAATACACGCATACAACAATGTAGTAGTTTTTTAATCCTCCTTCCCGGATCGATCGAATGTAGAGTCGTTAAAAACAACCGTACAACAACAGTACTACCAAGCTAGTAATCCCCAGAACATGAAACACTTACACGAATAACAGTATAATAACACGTACCATACATAAATCGTACACGTACGAGATGAATGTTTGCTGTAGTAGAAGCATAAAATAGCAAGATCAATTAAGAAGAAACGTAAGACACGAGCAATGTCCCGCGCTTGCGACATGATGTCCATATCTGAGTTTGGTGATAAGTGAAACACACACACACACACACATACATACGCTAACGAATATGAATCCACAATCCACAGCCCCAACATTCACGCCCATACACATACAGACATGCAAACAATTGTCGCGCAGTGTGTATATTTTTGCGGACACAATTTTATGATTGCAAGTCCAGCAGCACGCAAGACGTTGTGGTGTAAAATTTACGGTAGCAAAACCAACAAATGGTACATGATCTGTAAACAATGTAATACATTAAACACAGCAGCAACAACAACAACAACAACAACAACAACAGTAGAAACAGCCACTAAAAGAAAAACGAATCCGACAACCATAAGACCATTCAAACTCAAACATTACCGATACAGAGCAGAACAAAAACATAAACAAAACAAAAAAGATACAAATACAAGCGAAAAAAAAACATGCAAAATGCTGCTACCTAGAGATTGCTAGAGAAAACGTAAATTAATATATCCCTCCCCCTGTCTCTCTCTCTCTCTCTATCTCTCAAATTACATGTAAAACAAAGATACATTAATACACGCATATACATTTAAACACTGATGAGAAAAAAAAAACACAATACAAAGTCGTTTTTTCTTTCCTACTTTTTTTGTTTCTTTTTCCGTTGCTGTTGCGTTCGTTCGTTCGCGGCTATCTTTTATGCTCGTTCTCTTCATGCTCACGATTTACTCACGTTGATTAAAGTGCCCGCCCCCGATCCGGTGTCACCGGTTTGAGAAATTATCACCTCGGTTCGTTTTTGTTTTCTTTTTGTGATTTATTACATTTCCATACCCTTTCCTTCTCATATGTTGGTGTATTTTTTATCCTTTTCTGTACTTTTGTTTCTTTTTTTGTGTTTTTTATTCTTTCAAAATTCTTTTCTTCGTTTGTTTCCATCTTTTTTTCTAATTTTCATTTTGTTTCTCGTTTTGATTTACCCTCAGTTTTGCTTCAGTTCGCAAGTGAACGAGCTCGTACAATGTTCCGAAAACCCGAGTCACAGCCACCCACCGACTACACAAACTAACAGTCATCATCACCACCAGTTCTCAACAACAACTACAACAACAACAACAACAACATCAACTACAACCACAACAACAGCGCCACCTACCCACCCCACTGTACTCTGTCCGTGTCTCCGTGTCCGTTCGTGTTTGTGTGTCTGTGCCGTTCGTCCGTCCGTTCCGTCCGTTTTGCGTGCATTCTCACTCAAAAGTCCAAGTTTGCTCTTGGTGGGCTTTTACGTTTCGTTGTTGCACTTCCTCCTGCGCGGGTGTTCCACATTAGGGTAAGTAGACGAAATACATTCATTTCTCCCGCCCATTTGTTTGTTGTTTGCTTCGAAGGGGTAAAATACGCTGGTTTCATATGTGTTCTTTTTTATTTTGAATTGAAAAATATACGCACAACGTCTGTGTCCTTTGTCAGGGTGTGTATCATTCCTTTGCACAATCAAACGACGGCTGAAGTTTCTGTAAATAGACCTACCTATGCCGATGGCAACCTCTCCAACTGGATGTAGCAATTGGTAGTAGAAGTACGATTATGACTTTATTAAAATAACCCATCATAACCCCCCTAGTCCATTCAAAAGCCTACAGTTACCCACCCGAAGTCTAGCGACCGGGTTGGAGGAAGGTTAATGATTCAATCAGTAGGGAAATAGCAGTAGTTTCAAGTACCACCGTGTACGCACACCACTACACGCGTAGAGCCAACTGTCCAAGCTACCAACACACACACACACACACCTGTGCACCAACACAAAAGTAGAGAATAGAAGCAGCCACGGATCTAGCAACAGCACCAAAGTTGGAAATATCCTCGGATATCCCTGGAATATTAGCGAGATTACCATTAGAAAATAAACCCTCCCCGGAAGCACTTGCAATATACAAACTCTGATTACTGACCCCGAGCTCTCGACGACTCTCGACGACGACGAGGGCCCGGCAGCTGAAAAACGAAGAAAAACCCGAAGAATGTTAGACAACACAGAACACCCAAAACCCCAACCAAAACCACCTAATCTTTCCCGCCATCCCCGTCCCCCCGCCTGGGGTTTTAGAGTATAGTCACCACACACGCGTAAGCCACCCAGCACCAACACGCAGCACCCGTGCAGAGACAGAACCACTAACGGAATAACGATATAACAGCAGAATACTGATGTTAAGCAGAAATCTCTACTGTCAATTATTAAAGTGTAACAAAGCAAAAATCCAAATCGAGCGCGAGGCGAAGGCCGGAAGTGAAGGATGGAAGAGAAAAGACATTTAATGGAAGAAAGAAAATAGCAAACAAAACATATTTATAAACGCAGAAAAGTAGTGAATCGAGCATGGGGGATGGGGAGCAAAACCACAAACGATAAATACTGTATTAACTAGTTAGCAATAATGAACTAACCGTGTAAGGGCGAGCGCAGATTGGTAGTAGGTGAAACGAACGGAACTGAAGGCAAAAGAACAATGCACAATCCTTTGCGAATGGGATTGATTTCGCTGGAAACAGTTCCTAAATTTATCCGTTACAAGCAACAGGTGCTGTGTGTGATGTATGTTTTGGAGATTGTTTGTTATTTTATTTAGGTTTTACTGTTACGCTTTACATTTTTCGCGTGTTCTACTATCCCACCTGTCTATTACTAGCGCTGCCACGAGGGTCAATGTTGGGCTTTGCTGACTTTTTCTATCGTTTTCTATTTTTCTTGGAGAGTTTTATGTTTTTTTTTCCTCAATTTCTAAACTACTAAGTAAAAAGTAGCAAGTGATCGCCCTAAATTCTTTGCCGCTGGGGGTAATGGAAATCAAGAGAAGATAAAGATAAAGTTAGAATAACATACAATTGTTTTATTTTTAATCACTCCAATTAACAAAACCAAACCCCCGTTTCCATCGGGCAACAGGTTAATCAAGCCAGCGGGTGCAGAAGGATACACGTTTTTTGCGCAATGTCAGGGATCAATGTTTTAAAATGACTGTAAAACTGTATACACCGTCTACCGAAAACCGTATCTAGCAGTAGGAGTATTTACTATTTTAGAAAGCATTAACAAAAAGGGGAAAACGATAAACGAAGGGGAAAAGCAGAGCAGAGAAATTGGAGGATGAAACCAATAGCACAAAACGCACCAGCACAAAGTAAAACAGAAAATAAAAACAAAAACCTTACATAAATTGCTTACCCCTGCAACAACCAAAAAAAAACAAAACAAAAGCAAAAAACTAACAGAAATAAATAAAACACTCACTGTCGTTACTGTCATAGAGAGCCAAAGTTTTGCCAAACGCAATTGTGTAGGTAACTAAAAGTTACCGGACGTAAAACCAGCGCCTACTCTGCTGTTTTATTCACCAACACCACCAACACTACACTGTGAACGGTCCGTGTATCGTCCGCCATTTTGCCCGCCGTGTCTATGCTGATGTTCTAGTTTTAATCGGGAAAGGAAGCAAATGTTCTTTGCGAAGAAGCTGTAAATATATTGCAAAAAAAAACACACACACACATGTTGATGAAAGTCTAGTGCTATTAGACTTAACGAAAATTAAAAACAGCAAGTAGAGAGTAAACAAACAACTTAACCGAGCAACAGAAAATTGCATCATGGTGTTGATGATGCAGTGAAGAATGATTTAAATAGTATTGATTCAAAAAACAAAACATGAATATACATTTCAATTTCGGACACGAACGAAGTGAATGTGAATTAACAACCCGTTTGATCGTAGGTGCTTTCATTCCAGCTTGATAATGGGACTATTTGAGGGCGAATGAAAACCAGAAGATAAGCAAGGGGAGGGGGAGTAAATTTTAAAAGAATTATAGCAAAATGAAAAATGGCCAAAATTGAGTTAGCTTTTATGATTCTAGGCATAGTCACGTTTATTGAAGCGGAAAACCGTTGTTGAGTGCAACACAAAAGAAAAAGACCAAAAGCACACATTCACCGGTGGCTGAAACTGGAGAATCGTACAATAATATAATAATTAAAACTTATCGAAAGAATTGACACATCAATCGAGCGCCTCCTACATGTTCTAGAGCCATTGGAGCACGCAGCATCTTCTGCAGTTGCATCCTGCTCCCCCACTTTTAGTAGCCACCGAACAGAAACCGGTAAAAAGGATATGAAATGAAAACATTTAACCTAAACACCGCCTTTAGGGATGCGTCCACATCTACGTTTCGGTTGTTGTTTTGTTTGCCTCTTCGCACAACGTGTGTCAATTTAATTGTACTGCATTGGCGCAGCATCACTCACAATATCAATTAAACCAATTATTGCTGTAAGCAAAAGCAAAAACAATTAATAAATAAACACAACAACACATCAGCAAACGAGTAAACATAATCCTCCAAAAAACAAGACGAAAAAAAAAACAAAATTAGCACAAATGGTGATAGACACAGTAAAATGAATAGTAAAAAGAGCGATAGGGAAACGAGAGGGGCCTGGCCATTAACGTGAGACTAGGAAAAGAAAAGCTCATCTCCATCACCATTAAACGGCATGTACATCGAACCGGCAGAACTATCGGTATAAAGTAAAGAGCAAAACAAAAAAAAAAGAGCGAAACTTTAAGGAAAATCACACAAAAAAGGTATTGCAAAATAAAGCAGAAACAATCGAAGAGTGTTTAGAACGATATTTCATGCGAATGGTGCGAGAATGGTGGATTGCTTTGCTCGACCGTGAAAACGCGTTGGCCCAATATCACACGGTTTTTTTGTTCGATGTGCTCTTTTGGTGTACAACTTGTTTATGGATGTTTTGTTTTCCTTTCTAAAATTGTCTCATTTTGTTTTGCCGTTTTTTTGCTAGAAACTCGTCTGTTCCAGTTGCTTTAGTCAGTGTCGAATTCGTGATGTGAGTAAAAGTTGTGAATGTGCCAAATGTGTTTTACCGTAGATCCTCTTTAAACGGCTTGTGGCCGTCATTTTTTTACTTTTCTTTCAGTAAAAAAAGATTATGTTACGATGTTTAATGTATTTATTTACACCTATTTCACACTTATCCAACTCCGTACGCGGCACTAACATAAACAAGACAAATTTCGCACATCTTCTTTATCTTTTCACCGCCCTTTGAAACACACCGCCGGGTGCTAATTTTTTCGTCCCTCACTGTAGTGTCGTCGCGCGACATTCCGTGACAACCCGCGACAATTATCGCACGCGGTGTTGTTTGGAACGTTATGCGCAATTTAAAGCAATTTAAAACAATCAAAATTTGTCGCCGAAATCGGAAAGCACCAAAAATTGAAAATGAATGCCAGTCTATTCGACCGCCTTTAAGCTATTTATAGAATGCGGATCGGCTGGTTCGATATGGAATGGAAAGCGAAAAAAAACACCTGATTGCCACTGAACTTGCACGTGCCATTTGCCCCGAGACGGGAAATGGTAATCGAACTTGTCATTACGACAGCATCGAATCGTAAATCAACCGGCAATCATTTGTTTTCACTCCGGAACGCCACTCATAAATCCTGTTCGACGGCTTCGTTGATGGAGGTGGCCGGGTTATAATTCCTCCGCAATTTTATTGCCATTAATTATTAAAATCACCGTTTGCTTTTTTTCTTTTTCCCTCTTATCAACTGCCTTGCTTCAGTCGCTAGTAGGCTATGAATGATTTATATCCAAATGACATGAACTATATGAAACTCGACGGTCGAATCGATTTAATTAATCACGACGATAGCATTTGCAAATCGGATGGTTTTAGGTATTTTAAAAGTTAAATCGTCCACAGTTACCTTAGCCCGTGCAACATTCACCGCAAGAAGCATGAGAATCGCCCCATCACAAAAAAAAACGCATAAAAAAACAGCAACAGTCGCACAAACCAACCGAAACAGGTTTTGTATCGCGTCAGCATTCCATCGAACAAACCGGCAAAAGCGAAGACGAAGCGCGTGAGACACACCTCCAAAAAGTGATCACCTTTCAGCTGATCCAACCACGACCAACGATCAGGCCAAGGTTGTGAAATGCTCGGAGCCTCTTTAGTGTTCGTGTTCTCTTCGGAATGACTTTCCTTCTGCGCGCAGCCCCGGCGGCGGTTCGGTTCGGTGGCGGCGGACGAGCCCACCGTTGGACCCGGATCCTCCGCGAAGTGTGACTTTTCGTTTCGTGCTTGTGTTGGTGCCAACACCTGCCACCTTTGACGTCACGTGTTTCACCCTTTGTTCGCATGTTTATTTTATGATCAGACAACAGCAGACGCGGCATGATTCACACTGCGCTTGTGCGCGTGGTTTTTTTTTTTGTATGGGTGGTGGTGATGGGGAGTGGAGGGGAGGGGAGAGGAGCATCACGGTTTGATTATGTCGTACGATGCAACGTTGCATCATGCACGTGTAACGCGCGAAATTCGAAACGAGGCCAAACGGGGCCGAGAGGTTCGACTGCTTCGTGGTTGTATGCGGAAGAATTTATCGAATTTTTTTTATGAATTTATTTCTCATTTAAATTATTCTTATCAAAATATTCATTTGCATATTCCGATATAAAAATATTCAAAAAAAAAGCTCCTCAAACCATGAGCAGTCCACACTCACAGATGAATATCCTCTCCAACTCGCGCCACGTTGCAACCGCTATCGATCTGTTAATTGAACACAAAACAGAAGGAAAAAACGTGGCTAATTATCTGCACCACCACCACCACCACCACCACCACCCGCATGCTGTGCGACATTTACATTCCATCCATCGTCCTCTTCGCCAACCACTGCTCGCCGTTCGTTCGAGTACGTCATCGGTCGCGCTCCATTCGCAAGCCTGAGTGTTTTGACGTTGGTAGCCTTCGGCGCAAAACATATGCTCTGTCGGCCCCCGGCCCCCGACTGGTATTTTCGATATCAAACGGGTTGTGGGGAGAGGGGGTAGAGGGGCAGGGGAAGCGAATTACCCCTGTATCGTACACCCATGCACACGTTAACAGCGGGTGAATGTGGATATTCGTTTTGATCCAAAATTGTGATAAGAAATTCATTACTGATACTTGCAATCATTTTTTTTTACGTTCTTCCAATATAAATTATATTTATGTATGACTCATTACAACAAATCATTTTTTTATATCAAGAGTACAATTTCAAGCGAAGCTTGCAATTTTAAAGCAAAAATTAGTTTTGATTAAACTATATGTCATAAAAGCTCCTAAAGTATATTGAGGGTATATATATAATCATTTTCCATAAATTCCTAGCTTTTGTGATAGTTTTTAAGCAATAACTTTTCACAACACTGCCAAATGCTTCACTTAAACAACTTTTAGGTCTTCCATTAGTACTAAATTAGGTTTAATTTGCTTCACTGCACATTACTTATTTTCATACGTAGATGATCGTATCTCTTCTTTCAACTCACTATTGGTAGTTTATAGGCATTATTTTTTAACTTTCCTTTAAACTTTCCAAAGGTTTTTCATGCAATAGAATTTTGTTTTAAAGTCTGCTCACTGTCAACGGAAAGCTTTCTCAGGTCGATCTCGAATTTGCTTCGTTACGAACATTCTGCGCTTGTTGTGCCCATCCGTGTACGCAACGTATGCAGCTCGTCGGCTGAGAACGAACTAACGGCTGCGGTCTGTAGTAGTGGACGCTTCCCCGAAGTAGGGGTTGTCTGCAAACACGCGCTCTAGGGGATGATGTTTCACGATGCCACGACGGGTGCGAGGGTGGCGCTGTGCGAAAGGTGGGGAGGGGGTGGTTCGCGTTTTCGCTCACAAAGGAAAAACATACCGATATAAAAATCTCGCCAACCGGCCAACCGAACGGTTTAGTCCATTCCGAACGTTTGCCGTATCAAGTTGGCGTTTCCGTTATTCCGGCGCGCGCGTGTGTGTGTGTTTGTCCTTCTGTTTTGCTTCTTTTTTATATGCAAGCGAACGTAAACGTGGACAGCGGATTTAGAGCAGACGATTAAAGGTACCGAGAAAGAGAGAAGGAGGGAAAATTCTTCAAGAAATACGAAGACAAAAGCGAGTGGCAATATTCTTGACGCGAATTTATTAAGAGACACTCGGGTAAAAACAAAGTTTAACAGGCAACGACCAAAGGGAGAGAGAGAGAGAGAGAGAGAGAGAGAGAGAGAGAGAGAGAGATAGTGAGCGTGTGTGTGAGTTCGGGCGTATCGTGAGAGTTTGCAAAAAGTGTGATTCCAACAGGTTGTTGACGGTGTTCTGGACATCCATTACTGTTCGGAAAAACGAAGCTTTTTGTTTTAGAGTGTTCTGTACACTGAAAACACGCAGCGTGAAAAGTGAGCGCAGCGCTTTAGTGTGAGTATTTTCGCCCGCTGGAGCGTCGAAAGCGAAAGGAAACCTAAGCAAACGCAGAAGCGGGGTTGGGTAAATACTAACCACTGCTACACGACGCTTTGTGAGCTGTCAAACGGTGGATGCGTTACGGTGCGTTAGCGAGCGTTACGAGACGATTACTACAGCGTGCAGCGTACCGTGTCTCCTACTCCAGCCGGAAAATGAACCAGTAAGTACTTACAGCGCCTCCTTAAGCATAGAGACCGATTATGGCCCAGTTGAACTCATTTGCGAAGGTTAGCTTTAAATTGGGAAGGAGCATTGCGCTGGTAAAGCACGAAAGCCAAAAAGGCGGTTGCATCATCAGTGTTTGAGATTCTTCGCCATCAGCGAATCATTGTAAGCCGACCGGCGGCAGCAGCAACGAGAAGGAAGGAAGCGAAAACGGACGGCCAAGATGCGAACGCCCATGACCCTGAGCCGGACAGTGAATGTCAAATCTAACCGCCGAGGTCTAAAATTATTTCTACACAACACGAACGGCGGCGACCGGGTGCGCTGCTTCTGTCCACTTCGGGGCGCGAGAAGCCGGCAGTTTGCGAGTGTTTTGGTGCGATGATTTTGTTTTTGTTTTGTTGGTTTTGCTTCTGTTTTTTGTGCTTTCTGTGAGTTCCTTCCCATGATATTGTTTTTTGGGGTAGAAAAGCAGGGATTTGTTGCTACTACGCTGTAGAGAGAAGGTTGGTAGCGTTATTATAAAATATATTAGAGTATTTTACATACATTTTGAAAGTTAAAATGCTTGTGAAACGATTATTCCATTAAAAACAGTCTGTCAAGCAATCGGTCTTGCTTGAACATTTTGCATCAATGTTTGTTAGAGACCGGGAACGCTTATAAATAATCATTCCAAACCACCGAGCACGTGTTTGTGACAGTTTTTTGAGACGCCGTTGCTCGGTGGGTTTCTGTTTAAAATTATCTCCCATTTCTCGCACTATCCGTCCGTTCGGAAGGTGTGTTGTGGGTGTGTTGGTGAACGGGGTTTTGTTTACGCGCCACGCTGCACGTTTCGCGCCGCGCACGCTTGGGTCATTTTCATTGACCTTCGCGAATCCGACCGTTCGTCGGCACTTTTCTGTTGGCGTTTCTTCCCACCGGCTTAATATTTGCGCTACCTCGGTGTGATAAAAAGCAAACATGCGACGTCGGACACAGATCATGCCATGTTTTTTGGGGCATTGCGAATTACAGCATGGCGGGCTCTGCTCAAGAGTTCATTTATAATTAACATTCATTAGTTTCGTCACGAGATAACGAATGGTGGAATACGATTCTCAGCTTCCGATTCGTTTGCGGTTCATCTCGCCCATAGCCGAACGAAATCAATCTGGCGCACTTCCTTCACTTCCTGTTTACTACAGCCGGTTGCGTTCGGTTCAAGGTTTTATTCTAGATCGGTTTTACGTATTGTTGAGGTTCAACCCTGTACCTCATTTATCATTTTATACAATCCATTATCCATGTTTGGTATGCCGAGTATTTTTACTATGCTCAGTATTGCTGAGTACATCTGTTCGCTTCTTACTTATTATTCGTTTAATTAATTCTGCGTTTGTTTCTGCCTGTTCAAGTGGCGAATGACGCAACTGGTTGGCAAACAGAACGCCCGTTTCTCCCACTGAGGAAGGCACAGAACACGATCACGATCTGGGCAATCAATGTCCGGTTTTGGTCGATTACAGATTTTGATTGCAAATACTTTATTTTATTCATTTGTTTTTAATATACGTGTTTCGTTAAACGCCACGATTTTACTCAAAACATTCCATAAATTGAACACTTTAATGGAAATCAAAACTTTATTGGAAAAGAATTCTGTACCAAACTCCAAGCAATATGAAACAGACAATTACTTTTTTCTAAACGTATTTGCCATGAACTGTCTGTGGTTGGCAAACGATAGCGAATAATACTTTGCTATTTTACTTCAAAATCTAAAAGATTTCGAGTTCTCGCAGTTCTAAACTTGTACAGTTGATTAATGGCATTCTTTTATGTACAATAAGATGTTGCTTGAAAAAATCAAACCAAATTGCAAATCAAACCAAAGCATTGCACTGCAAAGTGAGCAAATTTAGGTTATATTTGTAAAAACTTTCAACCAGAGGAGTTTTTTTCTGCAATAATATTACAGACGCCTATTTTGGTGATGAAAATAATTTATTGCTTTTTTTAAAATGTCCATGGAATTTATTTATCTAACAGCTGTTTCATTTACCGAACACACTTTTATTTATCAATATTTATTACCGTTCACTTAATCCACATATGTTCAAAAAGTACCACATAGGGTAAATGCACCAATTGTTGTGCTAGCACCAATTGTTGTGCTATCGACG
>KI915045.1:8048830-8272697 GCA_000473445.2 Anopheles farauti
CCATTAACATCTTAGTTCGTGAATTTTGGTTCAGTGGATTTTGTATAATTAATTTTTTCGTGAAAACGCTGTACAAACTCGTCCATAATTGGTGCACTTACCCTATAATCATAAAGCTCATAAAGTTTCTTCACCCGCGGGACGGCAATTCTTCGAACTGCTCACCTATCAAATATTTTGCACGTTCATCACGCTTATCCGCATGTTATCCGGCACGTTCGCGAGACATTCGAATTTGCTCGATTCATGCCCGCGCTGATGCAATAACGCTCTTTCCTTTCCCGACCGACAGCATGAAATGTTTTAACTATGCGCCAAAGTTCGACCGCTGATTTATTGGTATCGCGTTTTTTTTTTGTTCTTATCAACCCGAACTTTACGCACGTGTATTATGTGATTTACTTTATAGCCTGATAGAGGACTATGGGGGATCGTCACCTTACACGATCAATCAAACCCATGCGGTTGCGGATTAATTCGTACCGAGAAAGTGGAATTCGCTGCGGGAACGACATCCAGCTGGTCATTTCGCAACGTGTTATCAGCGAGAGTCAGTTTGCCGTATCGCTTTGATGACGTTTTTATCGCTAGTGGTTTTATCTGCAACATACGACCGCACTTTATACCGCCCGGTGTAGTGTTGTTTGCCTACCGTTTTAGCGTTTATTTGTTTTGTATTTTACGATGTACTCCAAGGGGGGTTTCTTCTAATGTAGTTCGAGGAATGGGAGTGTCTTGTATCTGTGTGCTTTTTGGGCTTAAAAATATATTTTTCGGACGAAATTGATAAAATGACTGATAAAATGTTAGCACACGAATGACCGTTAAAACGATCATATCGTGTGCTAACATTTATCAACAGACTGTTTGGAAACTCGCCTTCAACCAACGCTTCTGTAATCGATTTAAATCCGTCTCCCAGTTGTGTGCCTACATAAAACTCCTTTGGCATGGAGAGAAACGGGACCTAAAGCATAACGATCGTTCGGAGCATTTTTTTTTTGCAGCCTATCTATGACGCACTAACGCTCCCAAAAACGAACGAGTCCCCAGGGCGAAAACCGGGCGATGACGCACATAAATTTATGTCAATTTCGTTGCGGAACAATTCCACCAATTGTTGTTCGCGGAAAGGAAACGGCGCGTTCAGATTTAGTAACGAATGCGCAGAAGCATGTACCTCGGTGGCACAAGATGGACGCGATTTCAATTGCGCCCTGCGTCACTTCCGGTACGACGGCACGTTGGCAGCGGTTGATTCAATTTCGACGCTTCCGTGCACCGTGTACCGACCGTACACGAGAATCGAGCATCGGTAACCCTTGGCCACCATCTGCAGTGGTCGCATCCGTTGGTTCAATGGACGCCAAAAATAGCATCCTCCGTTGTGGTGTTGGTGCAAAAAGCTGCGTTGGGGATCGAGGAACGACCTACAGTGGAGAACGCATTTTAGCCATGCTGTCATTATTGGTTTGTGTCTCGGCTAGTAAAAGGTGCCGCAGAATGGAGTTCCACAAATGAAATAGTTTGTATAAATGGTATAGTTTTTCATGGAAATAAAACATTGAAACAGATGAGAAACAAAACATAAAAGTGTGTCGTACAAATTTAGTCTTCAATTGTTTATGTTGCACGAATTAGTAAACTATGTATTTTAAAGCTGTAAAGTTTCACCAACGCTTTTGAAAAAAAGACTCAGTTTACTTCGACTTACGACTCTCCCAGAGGAGATGAAAACGTTCTATAAAACTTAAAGTTATTCATATTTTAATCTATAAATCCTCTCTGCAACATGCTCGTTCGACACCCTTGGTGCGACGATGCAAATTGACAAAAACCGGCCCCCCAGCTCGCAACATTACCGCAGCGGTTGATGCGTATAACAAAACTGTTATACGATCGTTTTATTTTGAAATTCAAAATTTCGTACAAAATAATCGAAGGAAAAATATTTTAATCAACAATTAGTTATTAGTGAAAAAAAAAGTTTGGTTCGGTGTATCATTCAGTGACATGTAATCTTGCTTAACATACCATAATTCATCACCTTGCAGCCAATTTCGGTTATCCGAATTTTTACGCTCCGTTGACTTTCATTGGCCTTGCGGTTCGTTCGCAGATTCAACGTTCGACCCTGACCATGGCTTCGGAATGAGGGAGGTGAGGTTTTATAGTATAGATGTTGTGATGCGATTATATTACCATTTGCTGCGGTCTGCGCCGAAAAGATCAATGACCGTTCAGCCAGCCAAATGCCGATCGTGCCGCATCTGACATTCGTGCGCACGCATTCGTCACCATCACTTCCGTCCTATGCGAGATCCAACACTCGTGCTCCTACCACTTTGATTTCAATCGCAACGGAGGGGGATTCCTCACGGCAATCAGTATCAGTAGCTTCGTATCACGTACAATTGACTGTTGGGGACCCCTGGCCGATTGCGTTGAGCGTTTCACACGTTGCTTTACATGGAGGATGAGGTGCTCATAAATCCGAATGCCCCCGTGCGCTCGTAACCTAGTACAGTGGTGGCCGTAACTGTTGGAACGGAGCGGAATGTGACAATTTAGTCAGTTTTTTATTGAACATATTGAAACCGTTCTTTGAAGAAATTCTTATCGCCGATAGGAAGCTTCTTTTCTAACCTCAAACTCTTCTGAAGCGTTCGTTCCTTATAACTTCCTCGGTTGGCTTATCTTTATTGAACCGCCGGGGGGCGCGTTTCAAATCCCCGATCGGTTCCTTCTCGGTGCACCCTTTCACCAACGAAGAACCGTGCCGAAGACACATTCACGGTGCGCCACTGGGCACGGTTTAGACCCAGCCCCTGGTGGCACACTGTGGAAACGACTCGCTGTATCAGAGCAATTACACTACCCCACCGCTCGCTCGCTCGCCTTTCCCGCTCGTCAATCTTCCCACCGCAAACGACACGAGTGGTCCGAGAATGCGGTGAAACAAAGCCCCCTGAGCAGGGGCAGCAGTTCATAATCAGCGGCAGTCCTAGTCTGTTGCATATACGCGAAACCGCGGTGACGGATAGAGTGAGCACTACACACATACTTCACCGTGCGTAACTGTCTGAGTGCCACGGGTGGTGGTTATACGGGGAAAGAAAGAGAGAATCTAGTGTCCCACTGTCCCCTCCCCCTAGCGTGGAGTTTCTCCACCGAACGATCGGCACGGAAGCCCCGCTAGGTCAGTCCGTCCGTCAGTAGGTTCGCGATCGCGAATCGAGTCCGGACCCCGTCGCGAAAAACGCGATCGCCATTTTCGAACTGTCAGTCAGGGCTATCGAAAATCCGTGACGTAGTGGTAGTAGTAGTGGCGCGCACGACAGCTGTCAGTAGCTGTCAGATAAGGTGCTCGTAGTGGTACTGGCTAGTAGACAATTCCGCACCTGCCGTAACGCTTGCGAGAAGACACTGTTGCGTCACTTTCCAGGCACGTGCCAGTTTTTCCCGCCCGCTAGTGTGTTTGTGCTTGTGCGAGAGTGTGGGTGTGCATCAAAATTGTCTTTCGGTTGCAGAATTTCTTCACCCAGCTTACGTTTTGCCTTCGCATTTGTACGTGTTCGTGTACGGCACGGGTTGCGAAGATAGAACGCGTGTGGGTTAATTTTTTGTTATACTCCACAGGCGACACCCGTTTGGGGAGGAAGTTTTTGTTTACATTCTACACACTCGTGCGTTGTGAAGGCAGACGAAACCGCTGCGTCCACCGAAGGCGGAGGGTGTAAAAATTGCTTTGCTGTGAAAAAGTTCATCCAACGCGCAAGGAAGGGGAATGGGGAAAGCGAAACGGTGTCGTGTCGTGGTTGCAAAAACACAAAAAAAAAACCACGAAGGCCACTAGACGGTGTCGAAATGTCACTTCCGTTTTCGAGGGCGCATGTTGGACCGTTTGTGTTTTGTGGTGTTTTTTTTAACCGCGTGGCGAACAGTCCTTCGATCTGGTCTGACCAAGCAACCCGTCCCGGGTTAGAACCTGTCGTGAGTGGATACCGTGCCATGTCCGGTTCGTGTCTCAGGAAACCTTGAGGCACGTGAAAGTAAGCCGCCACAGCCGGTTCTTATCGTACCGGTCGATAGTGGACACGGCGGTGGTGGTTTGTCGGAAGAACACAGCATTCCGTTCACGATCTCATGCACTTCGCGGTACTGATGATAACGCCGGACGGTTTCGTCGAACCATGGGACCTGCTCAGCAGACTCCAGGATCACGCGACGGGAAGGGAACTGCAGCAGCGAGTTCTGCTTTGGAGTCGCATAATTATCTCGTGCACTCTCGCTGGTGTGGGAAGAATGCGGAACGTGGGTGCTTGCGTAAGAGAACAATGGGAAATCGGTAGCGCGATCATGTTCCAGTTGCGACCCCTGAGGGATGCAAATTGCGCGTCTAGTGGGGCGGAAGTTACCACCGCGTCGTGGTGACGATGGTGATATTAATCTGTAGTGAGTACGGTAGCTCCATCGGAAACCGTTGGCAGTTTGCTTTGACACAATGCAAGCGTAACCAAGCCAGCCACTCAACCGCAGCTAATCGCTCGGTCATAAACCGACTATTGTGTGTCAAATCGTCTTTCTGTGCAATCATCTTGATCGATTACACCGACTGGGACGAGCCTTCTTCGAAATGAAAGAAAATAAATTTAAAAAAAAAACTATCCAAACAACCCTTTATTACCTGCTCTAACATCAACAAAGATGGCGGATTGTTGTGACTTTTCCGTTTCGGGTCTAATTATCCACCATTAACGCGTTCAAGGATTTGCATCTTCATTTGAAAAGTTCCTCCCTCCTTTCGTCACGAGAGAAACAGCTTTCGATTGCTCAAAGAGATAGCTTTTCATCAAACGATCGTCCTCCGGGTTGAAAGCGCCCGCCGGCTGGGAAAACCATTGTTATTGGGACGGGGAGCTTTCGTAGCGTGTACGAACCACCGCTGTTGGGCAAACGCGTTTGGCACCATTTTCATGCACTCTTCGCTTCTCGTGCAGATCGTGCCCGATAGCCGTACCGTGACGTACTAATCGTTCGAACGTGAAAACATTGCAACATTGAATTCAAGTACGAAAAGTTGAATCATTGGCGAGGATGGGAATAATATTTTTAGTTCGGAGGTTACGTTTGTATTGTGAATTTGTGAAACTCCTTTCTGCAACTTTTACTTAAATGTTAGTTTGATCTACTAGATTTTTTATTGTTTAATTACTCAAACGAATGCTAGAAACCAAACGGAAACCCTTTTCTTTTCCAACGTCCTTCTCCTTTCGAATGGTTTTCCGCGTAATTCGCATGCGGTGTATCTCGATAAAAAAAGATATCTACACCTTGGTTGTTTGTAAAATTTTGACAGCCGAGCGGAACCGTTTGTTTGTTTAAATTTTTATCATTTACGCAGCGTAGTTGTTATTGTTTTGTCACGTGAAGCGGTGTGAACAGATTTGTTTCGTGAAAATTGTCCAGGAACGTGTGGTGTGCGTATCCTGTTGCGACCCGGATTGTTGAGGGACCCACTTCCATCGCTTGTATTGGGAAATTCACATGTACATCGCAAATTTCCCGATCGACGTAGGCGTTGGTTGAATCCTCGCTCTTGTGAACCGTGTCGTCACAGCGATCGCAAAACGCACACCCGTTTCCTGGTGAGATCGAGCAGTGATTTTTGTTGGAGTTTGCAGTTTGGAAATCATTTCCTGCAAGTGTGCTCCATCATGCTGAAAGGCTGCTGCATTATGTTCTACTGATCCGCTGCAACAACGACAGCGTCAACCTTCGATTGACGTGGAGAAGGAAGCGAGAGTCGGCCATAGCGAGGGGAGCAGATCGCGTAAAGGATCATCGGCTTTGTAAAGACGTAAAAAAGAACACACAAAAAAAATGGTGGCCGTAGACAACGTCAGCAAAATGAGGCCCATTCAGCGCCTCCCGGACAGGTACATGCCCCATTCGTGTAGTACATTTTTCCTCCAGCTTGCTTTGATTTTGCAAAACAAATCTATCTCCAGCTGCCGAAGGTAACTTTTCTGCTAACCCCTGTTTTGGATTTTTTTTCTATCCACGATATTTTGGCGCACCGTTTGACCTTTTTGCCTCGGCCTAAAGCGATAAAAAAGCATCGCGAAACACATCACCTTAATTTCACCTCCGGAGCCGGTGTGAGGCAAGGGAAACCTGTCAGCGAGAACAGCATGGGCACGAAATTGAGGAATATTTATTAACCGCTTGAACATGGAACACGGGTTGTTTCTTTCGGTTATTTCGCTGTTTGTGTTTTCACTCAACTCTGACACGAGAACATCCAAACGCAAATAAAAGACTCGCGTAAAATTGCCCATTAATTTTGCAAACGCCAATTCGCCATTGCCACACACAGAGATTAACCGGTCACGATAACCACCAAGCACAGCGGGAGGAGATGGGCAAAACAAACAAACAACAAAAAAGTGGGACACAAATTTAATGTGTCCAGGCTCGTGCTAAATGATATGCGCGAAAACGTGCTACGTACGTCGCGCTTGTCATGCGGGCACGACCGGCCGACCGTGTTGTCGAAGGCTTGTCTATCCGTTTTTTTTTTTCATTTGTTCTATGGGTATAATTTATTGCATTGCTTTTATGGCAATTATTTAATACACTTGCTACGCGCCACGTCTCGTCATCCTACGGTGCGCTCTGCGAGTCTCGTGATTCTTGGCCTTCACATTGAGGCGACGTGAACTTGAAGCGTGTTCACTGCAGCCGAGGTACAAGATAAGGTGTCTCCTCGCACCGGCACCGGCTGCCTCATCGAAATGCGGGTAAAACCCGACCTCTCCACGAATGGTTGGTCCACATCGGTTAGATTGGCCGGCCTAATGCGGTTCGGATACAGTAGGAGGCATTTTGTTGAGTGCGTTTTCTTGTTTAATAACATTAGCAAAACATTCAGACTCTGAAAAACTAATAAATATTTTATTAATTCAAGCAAACATTTCCTAATAAATAAAACAAAAATTGGAAAGACTAAAAGAAAGCATTCGAATTGCTTTGAAACATTTATATGAAATTTTATAAAAATTGTCTTAATATCTCTACAATGTTTGCTATTTACTATCACACCTCAAAACAAAAAGAAGCCTACTAAAATATTGGTAAAAATAGTTGCTTATCATACTTTCCGGCCATTCGTAATAAATTAAAAAATACATTCCAAAATTTAATATAAAATAATCAAAAATACAATTTGTTTTGGTTAATTGAAACGAATTTATTTCTATCCATTAGAGGAAATTTCGTAGCACCGAATGAAATGACTACAACTGTACTGCTAGGGGAAACGAGCGTTTCACAGCATCCAACTCGTCACAGTAGCCGTGTGCGGTACGGCACAACGCCAAACAAACCAAGATGCTGATGCCCTTGCCGTTGCTGGTTTCTTATCTATTCCCTACGATTGATGCGTAATGATTTTTCGGTACGCAACTGGCATTGAAACGGGAGAACGCGATAAGAAGTCACGGTTGCTTCGGTGGCCGTCTAAGCAAACGCCATTACACGGCGTGTGTATGTGTGTTTAACATGTGTAAACACGCGTGCACGAACGCACGTGGAGGCTGGATCGATGATCCAGTTCAATGCATGCGAATCGGCTTATCAGCTCAATCCGTCCGGACAAACACAAGCTCACGTGTGCGTGTCATCGCGGGCGGACAAGCAGTGGACGTGGATCCTGACCAGATTTGCACTGGCTTCTATTTACACACCGAGTTAGTAGATTACGAGCAGCTGCCCGGTGAGGTCCAGCAATCGGGCATGTCCAAAGAGATTGCGCACAGTTTGAAACGGAATGGCGCTGCGCGTTGTGCTTCGTTCGACGCGACACGGTTGGCGTGGATGGTGGGACATACCGCCCATTTGCTCTGCCAGCCAGAACGGTGAAACCTTGGTCGCTGCCTTCGGTAAACAACGTCGCAGGACCTCGTGCAGTGTCAGCGTCAAACTGCGGCAACCCACGCTCTGGGAGTTGATGAGGTAAGGCGGCACCTCCTGCTGCTGCTGCTACTGTGGGGTTTGTCAAATCCAAGGTGGAAGGAAGTTCTTCTCATGAGCATGAAGAAGAAGGGACCCATCGAGATGGGAAAGGAAGGAGCACCAGACGTTTGGCGAGTGTATTTTGTTGCTAGCGGTAGGCAGGGTTGTCAAACCTGCGGCACGCGTATCAGTAATTAACCATTTGCAAGCCTTGTCCTGGATTCCTTCGCACCTCTCGACCTAGTTCTCTAGCTAGCACCACGTTGGAAGATAACCAGTATGGGGCCAAGAACTTCCAGCCGGCACTCGAACCACTTCCGGCCGTTTCAAACCAGTTGACTGGTTGGTGATCCAAACAAACTAGGCTCTAACGTCACTGAAACACTCAACTCCCACTAATGTTGGGCGCTCCAGAATGTGGGCAATGTGAGATTGTTTGTTACATTAACCACACAAAAGTGCCGTTGATTGTAATCAGGCTTGCTATTTTCAGCTGGAACAACAGAAAAAAGCAAAAAGAAAAAAAAGCGAGAGTGTAACACAGCGGTGGCACATTCGTTTTTTTTTTTGCGCTGCTAGTTAGTCCATTTAGAGGTGTCAGTGCGCGCGACGCTCCTGTCGAACTGCCTCGAACTGGATTCTATATCTCCAAACGCGTCCCCGTGTGGGTGTGGAGATAATAGCGATGATTTGCGATGTGTGTTTGTACCAATAAAAGTGCAATCACCACTCTCGCAGTATCCGATTCGGTTTGTGGCTGCGGGAGGCACCAATACACGACACCCTCATATCGTCGCTTACTGGCCCAGACGGTAGAAGAGTGGTTCGGCTTTAGACGACAGACGCGTCGGTGCACCTTCGCGACAGATATCCCCACCGTACAGCACAAACACACACACACAGTCGTGGAGTTAGATTTACCCTGTAGTACATCCCAGCGCACACACAACCGCCGCGACTACGTGTGTTCTCTCCTGCCCGGGGGCAGTGTTCTTCTCCCTTTGGGCGACCGGCTGTGTTGATCTTTATAAAAGCGCTCCGGAGCCAATTTTGCCCAATTCATTTACGTACGAACCGCGCGACTGAGAGGATCCACAACAATATCAGCAGCAGCAAGCACGCACGGGCGTTGGGGTCTTACTTTCGTGCTTCGATTATCTTCCATCGCTCGCGAGTGTTTCTGTGCTGCGTGTGTGTGTTTTTTTTTTGTTTTGTTGCGAGTCCTTTGCTGGGTGAGAACAGGGCATCCTTTTCGCAGGACGCCATCTTAAAAAGACTTTTCCCCTAGGGCTACTAGATTGAATCCCAAGATCCATATTAGTGCAAAAATTGTGAAACGTCTTGTGAAACGTCTTATCATCGCACGGACCAAGGGTGTTATCTAGTGATAGAAGTGTGTTTGTATCGGTGTCTGTAATTATTAGTCAGCTTCCCCGCTCTGTTCCTTTCTCTCCGTGCAGTGTGTTTTAAATCGTTCGTGAAAGGTGTCGCGCAAGTGAAATGAGCTCTAGAGACGCTCTAAGACGCTAAGACGCTAGGCGACGGATAAATTCCATAAATAGCTACTAGGGAATAGCGAGGGAAAAAAACTGTTTACTTTGGTCAGAAAACCACCCCATTCCCGCTCGTTTAAAACAGTGCCAAGACCCTTTCGTCCCACACATGGTGGCCCTCTCGCTTGGAAGATCGCTTGGAAGCAGCTTTCATTCTCGCCCCAAGAATGCATCTTCTTCCAGCAGAACGTTTATCGTTTACCAAAATAGATCCCATTTCATCAGGATTTCATTTTCTTCCCATTGCTAACCTAACTCAATAGTCAACCTAACCCCACTTCCGGTACTTCAGTCCAAGAGCTCTAAAGCATGGACGGAACTCGAAGCCCACCTGTTCGTTTTCTACCAACACAACCATTGTTAACCCAACGAATTGCGAATTGTCCCCTTTTCGATACGAACCATTTGCCGACGAACGGGGTATAGAGATAATTCCAATCTTTTTCAAAAACCCACTGTCCTTGCCCTCTTGCCGTACGCATTATCAGTTTCTTTTTTTTAATGGAGGTACTTCATATTGCTTGCGAGTGTGTCGGTGTATGGCGCATTTGTAATGCTGTTCAAACACTTCGCCGAATGTGGGAGGGTGTTATTTTCGTGCTGGATGGATGTGTTCTTGTCATGCGGAATTAGCAGCCGCCATTGTTTCTAGCGCCAGCCACATAATAAGCTGATAATGGGCCACACGAAGCTAAATTAGTGATGATTGATTGAAATGTTGGCGGTGGGTCTGTTGAAGGGCAGATAGCGTTTGTAATTATGCAATGCCCCCCCATTCCATTCCGCTCCATATCCGGACGCGGGAGTTCCCGTTTGCGGTATCTGGTTGGCTATAAATATCTGCCATTTCTGCATAGCAATAGGCGAAAATCCCTCTCCCTCTCGCCATTGCGGTTATTTCCTTCTGTCAGCCCGCCCGCTCGGGAACTCCTTCGGGTAGCAAAAGTTCCCGCAAAATCTTGTCCTGCTCGATTAGCTCACGATTGGGTTTCCCCATCGGGTTTGGTTGTGGCGTTTTTTTTCTCCTTTATCGACCTGTTGCGGTTGCGACCGCGGAAGCAGATGCCACTTGCCCGGCAAGTCCGGCCGAAGGTTGCATCCGCACGTCCATACTAATATTCTTCCCCTTCTTGGCACCTGGGAGACTACAACAGATCGGTCCCATTCCCAAATACGCCATTCGTTCGCTTATTTATCGTCCTCTTACCCGGCGTAAAGGTTACGGCGCGCGCGTGAGTGTGTGTGTTTTCTTGTGTCCATCCCCGGCATACCAAGTAGTGTACAGTGATGTTACAAACGCGGCAACAGTGGCCAGTGGCCAAACGGAGGTCACTAGCGCCGGTCGCGCTCTATGCCGCCTGCGTCTGCCTGATCGTCCTTCCGACCGCCGGCCGGTCGGCGGCCCTCGTGGCCAAGGAGGTGTCATACATTGTCGACAATGGACAGCGGGAAGCCCTCATGCCCTCCTGTCAGAGGTAAGATCCACTGCGGTAAACAACCGAAGTAGCGGCAGCAGCAGCAGCAGCAACACGCGACCTTCCCATGTGCTCGGTGGCACGTTTCTCCATGCAAATTGTCGCCTGTCCGCCAGACGCTGGGGATCCAAATTAAAGATGCAAATATGTTTCCAACGGGAGCGTGTTTACAGATCATTTCAACGGGAGCATCCGTATGTAAAAACCGAGCGACGGAAGTTTGCCGCACGTACTTTTAGGCAGATGTTTTTCTTTTCTTTTTTGTGCGCTTCGAACAACCTACCGAGAACGAGAAACGTCGGTAATGTTCTGGGAGGGATTGTAATGACATTCACATTGGGTAATACGTCTGAGTCTGTTGTAATGCGTTATTTGCCGCGTCTCTGGCGTAACTATCAAACAACAGTGAGCACAAATAGATTCCCTGATGTACTGGTTGTTTTTTGTTCTGCCTGTGACTGGTGCTTTAAAACATACGTACCTTTTTTACCCCTTTTGCCACATTACGTTGTAATATTCGCTCGCAATGGGTTCGACCACAACTGCCGGGAAACAAAAACATGAAAATAAAACACTTTAAAACACCCTCCGAGCGAGCAGGAAAGTGTAAAGTCACGGGATGAAATGAATTTCCATTGTTCCCGTTTCGTGCGGGTGCGGGTGGGCGTGGGTGAGAAGCCCACCCCGCAGTAGTGTGTATTTTTATCGATAAAATGGTCAACAAGTGGTGGCGAACTTGATGTGACATCGGAAGCTGCCGCTGAGCAGAGAAACCCGTACAAGTGGAGTGTGTTTGACTTGGTCCTAGCAACGTCCAGAGCAAGCCATGACAACGTGCTCCCTCCAAGTGTCGAACGCGTTAGTAATATGGTTTCCGTTCCGTTTGTTTTCGTTGCCTCTCTCTCTCTCTCTCTCGCACAGTGAAATCTACTGCCACGGGGAGCTGCTGCGGACGGTGCAGATGAGCGAGATCTACCCGGACTCGAAGACGTTCGTCGACATGAAGATGCGCAAGTCGCCGAACGAGACGCTCGATGCGTTCCACGAGTTTATGAGCGCGCAGAACAACAGCCCGTCGAAGGCGAAGCTGCAGGAGTGGGTCGAGTCGAACTTCGAGAAGCCGGGCGCTGAGTTCGAGAAGTGGACACCGGACGACTGGACCGCGAAGCCGAAGTTCCTCGAGCGTATAAAGGATGCGGATCTGCGCGAGTTCGCCGGCCAGCTGAACCAGATCTGGCACGAGCTGGGCCGCAAGATGACGACGGATGTGGCGGTAAGGGTTGTGGGAGAGGGAAGGGTGCTGAAGGTGGTGGCAAATGAAATTAACCTTTCTGCTTTGATGCGACGAACCGCCCAACAGCTCAATCCGGACCTGTACTCCATCATCCACGTGGACAATCCGGTGATCGTGCCGGGTGGACGGTTCCGGGAGTTCTACTACTGGGACTCGTACTGGATCGTGAAGGGGCTGCTGCTGTCGGAGATGTACACCACGACCAAGGGCATGCTGGAGAACTTCCTGTCGATCGTCCAGCGGTTCGGGTTCATCCCGAACGGAGGCCGCATCTACTACAGCATGCGCTCGCAGCCACCGCTGCTGTGCGGCATGGTGAAGTCGTACGTGGACGCCACCGGCGACACGAAGTTCGCGATGGACGCGGTGGAGACGCTCGAGCGGGAGTTCCAGTTCTTCATCAACAACTACATGACGGAGGTGAACAACCACCAGCTGGCGACGTACGGCTACAAATCGAGCGGCCCCCGGCCCGAATCGTACCGCGAGGACGTGCTGAGTGCGGCCATCTTCGAGAAGGAGGAAGACAAGCAGGACTTCTACTGCGAGCTGAAGGCGGCCGCCGAAAGCGGCATGGACTTCTCGAGCCGGTGGTTCATCAAGGACGGCACGAACGCGGGCAACCTGACCGACCTGAAGTGCCGCTCGATCGTGGCGGTCGAGCTGAACGCGATCCTCTACTGGAACGCGCTCATCATCGCCGAGTTCTACGGCCTCCGGAACGATATCGGTGCGATCGCGAAGAAGGACGAGTACCTCGCCAAGGCGGACGAGCTGAAGAAGGCGATCAACGCGGTGCTGTGGGACGAGCATGAGGGCGCCTGGTTCGACTACGATCTGCTCAACAAGAAGCTGCGGAAGTACTTCACGCCGACGAACCTTTCGCCCCTGTGGGTCGGGTGCTACGATCGGGCGGACGCGAAGCTGCCGAAGCGCGTGCTGGCGTACATCGAGCGGTTGCAGCTCGACCGGTACCCGGGCGGTGTGCCGAACACGCTCCAGAACACCAACGAACAGTGGGACTTCCCGAACGTGTGGGCACCGATGCAGCACATGCTCGTGATGGGACTGGATTCGCTCGACAATGCGGACGCGAAGGAGCTCGCGTTCCGGTGGGCCGAACGGTGGGTCCGGGGGAACTATCTGACGTACAACCGAACGCACGCCATGTTTGAGAAGGTGAGTCCGGGGTTGGGAAATGTTCCCATCGAGCTAACAAAGGATGTCTGCTTACCGTTAACGTTTTAGCAACAGTTTACTAAGCTCTCTTTTTTTCTCTTACCCTCTCTCGTCTTCCAGTACGACGCCCAGGAGCTGGGCGGACACGGTGGGGGCGGTGAGTACGACGTGCAGACCGGCTTCGGCTGGACGAACGGTGCCGCGATGGATCTGATGAACAAATACGGCGACCGCATGACGACAGGTGCGATCGAGTGAAGCACACAGGCGCAATTCGCCCCACCCGAATCATTGCTCATCGTTTCATCGTCTCGATTTTAATCAACCATGTGTGGGCGGTGTTTGTGTTTTGTTTAAATGGGGTATACTTTTTTTTTACTCTGTGTCCTGCAACCCTTCTCACCGGCAAGCGCATCTCACGCCGATTAGGATGTGAATTAGCAAAAAGAGAGAAAGAGAGAGAGAGGGATAGAGGCACAACATTTCATCCGACTCATGACACTCGCATTTGTATGTTTGTTTGTTTCTTTTTTGTCCGGTTGCCGCACCACAAACACAACGACGCTCATTGATTTCCATATGTTTTGTTTTGTTACTTCTTTTTTTTCGTTTTAAAATGAACCTTCACCTCTGATCTTAAATCGAGCTGGAGAAATTGACGACGACAAGGTTCGAGGTTAGGAAGAGCTAAGCTTAGGGGATAGTACAAAACAGTGGCGTAGGGTGGAGAAACCGGCGGAAGGTGCTCCCTGTTGCCTGCAGGGGAGGGCTCTGGCCAGGTTATGTGACAATAATTGTGCTTATTTATTTGTACACGGTGTTAGGCGGAAGAACGCTGTATGGTTCCGTTCCGATTTTTGGTAAGGTGAAGAAGAATATTTTTTTACGAAAGGTTGTACAAACCCGTGCTTCCTTTCATTGGTTACGTTTTGTACGAAAGGTAGAATATTAGAAGAAAATTACCGAGCAGCAGATTGATAGGAACGGTGTAAAAGAAAAAAACAAGAAAACTTGGTCCAAAATTTTGCACAGATATGATAGATTTTTGACAAAAGCTACCCTCCTCTCGGGCACAAAAGCGACAAACGATGGTTTTGCCCATCAGTAGAGTATAGTTTAGCTGGACGACTGCAGCATTTTATGCTTTATTAATAGCGCAGTGGTTTATTAATAGCGTATGCGTGCTGCTAGAGCCAGGAGTGAGTCTCCTGGAGTAGAATCGTCCGATCGTAGACGACCCAGCGGGAATAGAAGCAACAAAGTTAGTGAACTAAAACTACCGTCACTCCCTGTACCATTCGTGCTGCAACTAGCTCTGTGTGTGTGTGTGTTTGACACATGCAGACCCATTGCCAGTATGAAGAATAAAACGAGAGCAATAAGTGAGCGTGAGAGAGTGTGAAATTGGCAAAGAAAGTCGTACCGCAGGAATCGTGATCGTTTATTTGTGTGTGTATCGTTCTACCGTTGTTTCTTGTTTTTTGTGTTGTATTGCATCCTCTTCTACTTTCTTTACGCACACCATCTACTACTACTACCATTGGATTTTCCTTCGTTTACCAAGTCAAAGTGATATGAAGCTCAAAATTACGTTCATCATGTTTGTACGCCCGCACGTGACACGTCATCATCGTGGAAATGTGTAAGTGTTTACCTTTCACACTTTCTTCATCCCCCGTGCCTCATTAGCTTTCCCGTAGAGCGCAACAACCGGAGCAGAGTAGTAAAAGCTTGAAACTAATGCATTTATGTCACGTTTTAGTGGACACCGCGGTACCACCGGAAAGCGACGGTGGCAACGGAAACGGTGCGCTGGTAGTTTATTCCGTCAACACCGGCATCATTGCCACGATCATAGCATTCTTTGTCGGCGTCTTCGGGTGAGGTAAGATCAATAATGAGATGCAATCGGGTTTGGGTGTTGAAACCAACTTCTAACCTTCTCTTTCTCCATCTTTCTCCCTTGCAGCATAAAACATTCGTTCATCTGTTCTGCACCCGAAAGTGGTTCCTGTACGTTAATCGCACGAGGACCTGAAAAAAGGTCTTCTTCTCACTAAAGATCATTCCAGAACCAAACACCCAACGTCGCATTGAGCATTGTTTGTGTCGGCCTGTGTGCGAAACCGTATGAGTATTAGGAAACGATGGTTCGCCCCCAATGGTGCCATTCCGCATTCCCGCCCGTGCGGTTCGTCTGGTTCATCCGACCATTTGTCGATTAACGTATTAATAGTTTGCACGTAGTTTTAATCGAACTTAACTTAACAACTGCAATAATCACCGTTTGTGTGTGCGTGTATGTCCATCTGGGCTGCCGTCGTGGTTCCATGAAGCGAATGAAATCGCCTATTAATTTATTTCCCTTTGCACTTCCGTTTCCTACAATGAAATCCTTTCACCGGGCAGCATCTTCGGACGGTTTTTCGGTCGATAGAAGGACGGGTTTCGCGTCAACCGAGCGGTGCCTACTTTTGAATTTAATTTGAATAAATATTTTACTATCGAATTAAAATTTGGTTTTAGTGTGTCTTTCAGAGTGAAGGTTGTAGTTAAGTTGTTGGAATATCACCACATGTTTACTTTCCTTCTTACAATTGATACATAAATCTTCAACAATCCAGTGAGAATGCTTCCGATATGATGTAACTTGACGTAGCACACTCAGGTAAGTGATTTTGAGAACATGTTTTTCCTGCTACTTACCTTTTTGAGTATGAAAATTTCCCTTACCCCGCTCGAATTCGTCCTTTTCAAAAACCGTCCCGTGCTTCGTATTGCATCGATTTCTTGATTAAAATCGGCTTCATTTGCATCGAAATTTAACACATTTCTTCTCCTACATTTTATGTGCTGTAGTGTTCTAAGCGACAACACGCTTCGTTTTTTTTTTTCTTGAAAAGGCCCGATTCACTGCCCGCTTGGTAAATGTGTTGTGGACAATGGCCGTCGGAACTTTCAGATCGGAACAGATCGGATTCGTACGAAATACGTACTGTGCGCCGGGTACTAGGCTTTCTCTCTATCTCTCTCTCTCTCTCTATCTCTCTCTCTCTCTCTCTCTCTCTCTCTCTCTCTCTCTCTCTCGTTATATACAGATTTACTTGTTTTCCTTAGGCATTCGGTTCCGTTGTGTATGTGCCTCTATTCAATTGCAAATGTATAATGCTGCGAGAGAAGAAGGACGCAGTTTTGTAAACAAAAATATGTATAAAAAAAGGTTTTACTGCTGCTACTTTTCTAGATCGTCTCGATCGTCGGGGCGCTACTGAATCCTTCGACAGTAGTAACCGAGCGTTTTGCACTTTTCGCACAACATCTGCGGATGTACCTTCGACTGGTCGGACACGTCCAGACCGTCCGGTTTCTCCAGTGGACGCTGCAAAACGCAAGTTCGTGAGACATTACCGGCACCGTCTTCAGGCGCGAGGAATTTCCCCCGCTCACACGTACCTGCTTGTGTGGGTAGACGTTGATGTGGCACTTGATGCACTCCTGCCCATGGTTGGCCCACGAGTTGCCGGACATCCACTTTCGCTTGCACTTCGGGCACTTGTACTCGCCGAAGCACCGCTTCTTGCCCTGGTACGGTGTTTTCCCTTCCGCTTTTGGACGAGCCTGAACGGATCAAATGGCGCATTCTGAGTTCGGTTGGTTCCACGAGCGACCTTCCCTGCTCCCCGTGTACTCACCTGAGGACAGTCGCGAATGTAGTGACCCTTCTTAAAGCACAGATGGCACAGATAGTTCGCCGGTGGAAGCTTACTGTACTTCAACGCACTGTTGCTCCCATTCGGCAGCTGCAGCTGATGCTGATGCTCGACACTTGCGCTGTGCAATGGCAGAGGATGATGATGTACTGCTCCGTACTCCGCCGGTTGATACTGGAGGTTGCCTCCGGACAGCTGCTGATGGTGGAACGGTTGCGGCTGTTGTGGCTGCCGGTTCGGGTTCGTCAAAGGTAACTCGTGATGGTGATGCTTGGTGGCATGATGGTGATGATGGTGATGATGATGATGGTGCGGCTGCTGTGCTAACGACGTCGGTGAGACGCTTCTTCCATAGCTGCCGAGTTCCTTAAGCGACGTGCCAAGTCCCAAACGACCATAGACTGAGGCATCCACCGGGTTCGGGCGTGATCTTCCGCCCAGCTCGAACAATCCCAAATCATCGAACTGATCGCACAGTTCGGCGAGCTCCTCGGCCAGCAGTGGCGAATCGCATTCGGTATCCTGCCTGGTGTCTTCGGTGGGTACTATCGATCCGGCGAACGTTCCCGACCCACCCCAATAGCGGGAGGAGATCAATTTCGAGCTCTGCAAAGGGAGCACGAATGAAGATTGTTAGTTGTTGTCTTAGTAATGGGTGGAAGAGTGTTTATTTGTTCAAGTAACAATACAAATTGTCAGTGTCGTTTGAAGTCGGGGAGTATGGATTTACGGGAGGTTGTATGTCTTCAATGTAATTTAAGATCCAAATAGTGCTAAATTCTAGCTTCGAAATTAAAATGTACGATACCACTACGTGCAAGTGTGCTGGTCACTGATCTGTTCTACATCCAGGTTAAAGAGTGTGAATAACTTTACGTTTACGTCTGAAGGAAGGATTTTGCGAGACAGTTTCTCGACGTGCGTCTAGATTTGTTGTTCTGGATAATACTCTTTTCTTTACGCTTGTACATTACTGATTTATTTCAGTGACTAATTCGAAAGTAGACTTAATTCCAAGACGGAGAAGAGATTTTCTTTAATCTCCAGAATCGAACTCTGGCAGGTATCTAGATCTGGCTTTTTATATTTGCGATTCTGATTAAGAATTCTGATGCATACATGTCCTAACCGTCTGCCAGGTAAGTACTCAATCTTTATTATATAGATACTTTAAACATTTTAGATATACGTACGGCAAAAATGTATTGTATTTATCTAGATTTATAACTGTTGATTGTTTCTCACTGACTGCTTGTTGAGTGCATTTTTTATTTCAAGAAAACGAAGCAATGCTCCAAATCATATTCGAATCAAATGCTCTTTGAAATGTAGCTATTCCTGAGACACAGAAAACATTCACTGTTATTGAAAAACTCAGTACAAAACGGCATTGGAATTTGGAGTTTACCGAAGTGTTATGTCTCTTTCAGGACCTTTTTTTGTGTGTATCCATATATGTGATTGAAGGTAGGATCGATTCTAAGCCCCATCTGGATCCGATCCAGATTCAAAAGGTGGGTTTTTTTCATGTCAAAGACTTCCCGTCAAACATTTCAAACTCCTGATGGACAACGTTACGCTTTCTTTATGTGCTGACTGATAAAGAGTTCTGGTCAAATTATCGATCCACCTCATTGCCGAACTTCCCTCGTTTCCTGAAACATTTTCACTTCTTCCTCACGCTTCTTACGATCTCTGACCTGGATGTCTTCCCGAACTTACCTGCAACGAATCGCTCGCATGCGTATCCAAGTTCGCCAGATAGTACCACTGGAGGGCAGCGGCTGCGTAGAGTCCTCCCCCGCCGCCACCATCCGAATCACCACTGGCCGCACTCTCCGTGCTGCCCTGTCGCGGTTGTATCGCATCCAGACCCATCCGTCCGCCTCCCAAACCCGGCGTCACGCTCGTCACGGACGTAGCGATCGTACACATCGGGACACCGTTCGTGTGTGTTTGTGTTTGTGTGATGAGTGTGGGGTGGCGATCACGGCGCGCTGTCAAGGTGTCTTCGAACGGCCCCAAATTCCACGCCACAAACAAACGCCACGGAATAAATCACTCCACCCGTGCAGGGGTTCCACACACTGTATAAACACCGCACTGAGGGAGCGAACGAGCGCACTCCAAAAACACACACAGGTGAAACCAAACACGGGACAGTTTCCCAGCGTTTCGCGTCCAACATTCACGGCGGATGATCTTCACCGAGCGCGACCGTTCCCACCGCCGTACCGTAGTTAGAGGGTAAAAATACTTCGTTTGCACTATTTTTAGCCCACTCTCCTCGACAGTTTGTGGTGATTGCGATGGTGGTGGTGGTGGTGGTGGTGGTGGTGTTTTGCTGACACCTTCTCCCTGTGTTGCTCCCCTTTCGGGAGACACCTCCTTCCTCGAGTTGGGCCGAATGCTCCAAACTGCAATTTCCCGGAAGGATCCTTTCGCCGTTCGTCACTCCAACATCGACCGTGTTCCGCGCTACTGCTCCAGTTTCAAAAGTGCATCTGCCACGCTCGGAATGCCGAGTCGTCCCGAGAGGGTGAACCTGGGACGAGCGAAAAACGCAAACAAAAACACCGACCGACCGTTTCGAAGTTCGCCTACTTTTGCGGACTCTATCGGCTTGCCGCCGGCAGTGGTGATGGCAGTGAGGTCGCGGAGATCATCATTCTCGCCGCTCGGATGCGGGACGTTGCGGGTTTTCTTTTCCAATATGGCGCACACCTTGCACGCCCACGTTGTCTGTCACGTCCGCAGCTTCCGCGATGGTGCTTCGAAGCGGCGTTCTGCGGCCACCAACACCTTCTTGACGATGATCTGCAGGCGATAAAGAGAGATACGCAATAGAAAGCGAAAACAAAATCGTCCCTCCGTTTTACGATCGTTGCTGATGAATAATACACGGCCCCAGGGGGAGGTGGTTATTTTTTTTTTGGTTTTCTTTGGGAGGAAATCTTTGTAATACTAAATCTCACTGTCGGTGTGGATGACACGTATACGTTCTGACATCCAAACGGACGTAAAGGTTACTTGCCAGCAGCGATTGGGTTTTGCTTGTACTTGAAACCACCGAAAACACACACTTCACGCAGGTGATTCCTCGAGGACGTCGACTAGTCGTTACTCACCACGAGACAAACCAAAGGGGATGCAGGAAATACGGATGCGTGACCAACAACGCACACGCAACGGATCGTACGGATCGTCTGAGAACGGGCTACTCGGTTGCGCTTTCTGAAGCCGTGAAAATTGATCGAGATTTTCCTCTGCTTCTGCGCAGTCCCGCGGAAATTCTCTCTCCTGTGTTTCACACGGACAGTTATCGTGTGTGTGTCTGTGGTTCTACGTAAAGGTGTGTTCGTTTGTCTGGTCTCTTTAAGAACGCAGAAGATCTAACGCACTCCTGTACATGTGTGTCCGGTGGGTGGAAAACCGGTGGGCCGAAAATACATCCGCGCTCGAGGAAAAATGCATCTCTGCGGTTGGAAACACATGTTGGATGTTTATCCATATGTGTTGGATAGCGTTGAGGAAGCGATTGTTTTCATTCTTCCTTCTCGGTTGATGTCGCAGCTCGTACCTGGCCGATAGTGCATCTCGTATGAGCTATGAGCTGCATAACGTTGAAGATTTTCAGATGTACAATGTATTTATTTATAAATATCTTCCGAGTTATCTGTCTATTATTGACATTCAAAGAGCAATTTCATTTTAAAACTTTCTTAAAACTTATTTTCTCAACAAAACCGTGTTGATGTTTGATTAGTAATATCGTTAAATCAATCATTCTTCTATATCACCTTTCCTCTCTGGGCTTTACATTTTCGATACAGTGAAATAAAGTAGGTATTTTTGTATGTCTTTTATCCCATTTCATTTTCCGTTGGATTTCAAAAGCAAGCAAACCTGCTTATAAACATTTGTTGTTGTACATACCTTGTCGTTGCACATCTCTACAGTCTACACCTTGACTGATAACTTCGACAGCGCGCCGTTTGACGTTTTGTCCGTTTGTTTTGATTCTGCAGACCGCATGGTTTCGCGTGGTAGTGTGTTTTTTTTTTGTGCACGCGTGTGATCGTATAATTTTCCTCCGTTAAATTAGCTTTTTAAAAAACTAAAAAAACGTTCCAAAATGACGACAAAAGTGGAAAAGAAACGTAAACACAAACCTAACGGCGAGGCGGAGGGTCAGGCGGGTGAGAAGAAACGACACAAGGCAAACGATGAGGGTTGGAAATTCACACCGAAAGGCGCACCGGCCCGGTCGATGGTGTTTACCAAGCGGCGAGCGCAAGGGTATGTGGAACCGACTAGTGAGGAAAAAAAGAACAACAAGGTGGCGGAAAACTTTCGCCGGGAGCTGAAAGCGGGTGCGATGGCAATGAGCGGTAAGTTGAGGAGTGGTTGTTTGGCTAGTGTGCAGCAAGCGGTACTACGACGTGTTTTGCCTTCGTTTTCTTCGTAGCCATTCGTCACTTTCTGCCGGAATGTTACGCGAACCCGGAGCTGATACTGCACTACATCCGGGGCGGCGGTACGCTGAAACCGCTGATGGAGATACTGGCATCGTGCGCGGTCGATAAACTGAATGATATCGCCGATGTGCTGCATCTGATTCAGTTGGTGATGCTGAAGAGTATCGATTATGACGACACATACTACAAGTACGCAACCCGGTGCGCCCGGTCGATTATGACGAACCATCAGACGGTGTTGGTCAGTTTGCTGCAGGATCAGAGCGAACATCAGGGCGTGTCGAGTAAGGCGTGCGCGTTACGGGTGCTGCGAGCCATTCTGCTCGTCGATGCGGCAACGTACTGGCGCGACGTGCTCCGGTTGGTCGAAACGTGCTCGTCCCGGATGGGGATGGGTGCGTGCCGTGAGTCGGCCCACCAACCAGAGGGTTTCATCGGTCGCTCGTTGCGCACCGTCTTTATCGAGTTCAATCTGGCCTTTCTGATCGACACTCCGACGCAGATGGTGCGGTACTGGTTGGCGCGGAAGGGTTTATTGCAACCGCTGGTGCAGAAACTCGTGTACGACAGTGCGGAGAACGTAATTCTCGTGATGAAAACGCTCACCCAGTACGTGCTGGGCAACGGGGACATCGACAAGTACATGTACCGGACGGCGTTCACGCCCGACATACTGAAAGCGCTCGTCGCCGTGTACGAGTGGGTCGGACCGGAAAAGCAGGCGACGAACGAACACGCCAAGCTGGGTGTGCTGAACGCGACGGAAGAGTTTCTGATGCCGCTGCTGACGTCACGGCGTTGTTTTTTGGTGTCGAAAACGATCGATCTCGAGCGGGCCAGCCCACGGTACCGGCAGCTGCTGGTCGACCTGAAGCACACCCAACTGCACGACCATCAACGCCGGCTGGTGCTGGAAATACTCGCCACCTGTCCGGAAGTGCTGCCGGCAACGCTCGACGCGTACGGTGGGCTGATGAAATCGAACCGCGAAAACAATCGCGAGCTGCTGAAGCGAATGCTGCTGATGCACCCACCGGAAGAGTTGATCGGAAAGCTGGAAGGGACGAGCGTGTCGGCGAAGGCACTGTCGAACTTTGTCGTGCACACCACCCTGCCGAGGACGATTCTCGAGCACATCGGCACGGCACTGGAGGGGAGGAAAGAAAACATCCCCTACTGCTTGGAACTGCTCGCCCTGATGGTAACGCGCTGCGAGCAGTACCTTCAGGTGATCGAGCAACGCGCCGTGTTGGATCAGTTCGGGCTGAAAAAGGTGAAGGTGGATGCGATCAACAAAATCGTGACGCTCTTCCCGAGCGTCGATCGCATCATGGCCGCGATGGCAACGCATCGCGATGATCGCACCGCGGTCAAGACGAACGTCACACTCGAGCACGCGATGGACATACTGCTCGTGTGCATACGTTCCTTCCGCGCGTACATCGAATCGTCCGCGTTCATCACCACCTACCGGGACATCCTGCAGCCCGCGTACCGCGCGCCGGAGGTGGAGAAATACTACCTCAACTACGAGTTCAAAGCCATCAAGGTAGTGCTGGCGCTCGAACCGCAGAGTGTGTCCTTCGGTTCGCCCATGTTCCCGCCCGTGCTGCGGCTCCTCACGAAGGTGTACCTAAACGCGAAGGCCGACATGAAGCGTGACGCGACGGAGCAACTGCTAGCCCTGTTCCGCAACACGGCCCTCTTCGACAACCGCGGCACCGAGATTGAGTTCTGGTTTCAAGCGCTAAAGGACGTGGAACCGGTGGCCGTTCCTGCGCTAGTCGACTTTCTAGCCGTGCAAGCGCCCAAGGCGGTGGCCGCCGAAAACAATCGTAAAACGGTCGACCATACGGCCCTCATCGATGAAGCGTTTCAGGTGGGCGCGTCGGAACGGCGCCACGATCTGGAGGAACTGTTCGCGCGCGTGGAACGAGACGCGGAAAACGCGGACACGGATGGGGTGGGGTCGGGCGGTGGTGCCCACGTGGAGCTCCCGGTGGCGGATCGGTTCTTTATGTACATGTTCGCGGCGGAACCGTCGACGGAGAAGAAACCGCCGCAGTACAAGCGTTATCTGAGTGGAGTCGCCTTACGCTACCTGCACTATCTGCCACATCCGGAGGTTGTCGTGCACGTGCTGAAAGCGACCGGTGCGAAGTTGGTATCGCCGAAGGTGCTTCAGTACGCCAGCGAGTGGGTGGCGGGGAAGGAGTGTGTGTTGGATGAGGTGGACGCAACGAAATTCCGCCCGTTGAGTGAATCGTTCGCTACGTCGCAACCGCCGGTCAAACATGATGCGTCCTTTCTTCAACGGTGGAAGAATGAGCACTCGGTGCTGCTGAATCTGTTCCACCAGACGCTGTTCTACCTTTCCCGGTGGGTGACGGCAGGGAAGCTCACCCCGCAGCATCTCGATCTGATCGCCCACTGCTCGACGCAGCTGCTCGAACAGCTCACCAAACCGAACACGCTGTCCGAGCGCGAGCAGGACGAACTGCTCGAAGGATTGTTCCTGCAGCGGCCGGCTGTTTTCCAGCACTTTACCATCATCAAACGGCGGGAGGAGAAGAAGGAGAAGGAATCGACGCGGCCACTCGTGTCGGGCTTTGTATGCGAGTTGATGCAGTTGCTGCACACGTTACCACGCTTCGAGCGGTATACCGAGCTGTACGCGAACAAGATCGTGTCGGAGTTGATGCGTGTGTCGAGTGTGGACGCGGCGGATGCGGAACTGGACGGTGAGCTGGCGGAAAGGTTGCTTCGGATCTTCAAACTCAACGAACGCCACTGTGTGACGCTGTTGCGGCATTACGCGCAGTTGCCGGGTGGGACGTTCCAGGCGCGCTCCTGTCACTACCGCCAGCTGTGTCACGCACTGGAGCAGCTGGTGGCAAGTAATCGCCACCGGCAGGAACGATTCCTACCCGAACCGACGGTGCGTGGGTTGGTGCGAATTTACAAGGAGTTGAGCGAGGAGCGCGTCGAACCGGGCAGCGAATCATCCGGTCTGGACGAGCTGGAAAACGCACTGCACGCGTACTTCAGCACATTCCCGCACGGCATCGCCTGCATCGAGCCGGATCTGATGCGTGTGCTGTTCGAAAATGGACGCCGGATAGGAAAACCACTGATAAAGCTGGCCACGTTTCTGCTCGCACGCAGTCCGGCCCTGCACGAACCCTTCCTGGAGCTTGTCGGGCAGTATGCGGCCCCGAAGAAGGAGCTCGCCTATCCGCTGCTGAACGTAGCGTTCCGCCGGGGTATTCTCAGCGAGACGACGCTCGAGAGTGGGTCGGGTAAACGGTTGCTCACGCAACTGTACGCCGATTTCCGCACCCCGATACTGAAGATGCTCGAGAAACCGAACAAAGCGGCGGTTATTTATCGCGAAAACGCCGTCGCCAACGAGCAGCTCGTGCGGTTGTGCATGCCACGCAACGAGTGTGTGGATTTTGCTCGCAAAAAGCTACGCATCGAGGCGGTTGAGGGGTTCCAGTTGCGGGTGCTGATGGAGATTTATGGTGGCGCACTGAAGACGACGCTAGCGGAGGGTGCGGAGGGTGATGGTGCGACCCGGCAGACCGTTTACTGCAATGGGTTCGCGATGTTGCTGCAGTGTTTCGAGGCGTTCTTTAAGTCGATCTCGTCCGCACAGTATCTACTGCAGCAGGACGCTCAGATGGCGCGGTTGAACGAGCTCGTACTGGCGACGTACCGGTGGTCGCTGGCCGCAGCCCGCCATCCGGATCTGCTCGGGAAGGTATCGTATGCGTCCGTCACGGGCGCGGCGGCGTGGAACACGTTCTGTAAGAATTGCCTAAAGTACGGGCTGGAGACGGTACGGTGTAGGGAGAACGAGCGTCGGTTTGACGAGCGGCTGCACGTGCTGACAAAGCTGATGGCGGTGCTGGTGGAGCGGTTTTACGACGATGGAGAGAAGGAACGGGCGGAAGACGTTGGCCGTTACTACGATTGGGCCCTTTCGCACTCGAACTTCCTGCGTTTGCTGCTGCTACAGTACCAGTACAAACCGAAGACGGCGCTAGTGCAGCTGCTGTATGCGCTGGCCCGCAAAAACCCTTCCGTCGTGAGCGAGAAGCACGTGCCGCTGCTGTTGGGTGCGTACGGGGCGACGCTAACCGACGCCAACCGCTATCTGCTGGCGCTGCTGCAGCACTACGAACGCAGCGGCGTTCAGATGCACGAATTCCGCCCCTTCCTGTGGGGTGAGACGGCCATCAAGCACTTTTCGCTCGAAGCATCCTCCTCCTCCAACGGGGAAACGACCGGTGAGGGAACGAAAAACGGGGCGGAAGGAACGGCCCGACCGGCCGGGAAAGGTGCGTTCCGGACGAGCGTGGCGGATGTGTTCGCACTACTGCAGGAGGATCGTATGATTAATACGATCGAAAACTTCCCGGTCTGGCGAAAGCTGGACGCTTGCGCGCAGCTGCCGGAAACGAATTTCGACGACCTGGTGGCACTTTCGGACCCGGAGCGGTGTGGCCTGCGGGTGGAGTATCAACCTACCACGCCAGCGGAGAGGTTTGTAGAGAAAGCGCGTGCCCGTACCCACCACCAGGCGGCGCCACCGTCGCCCCACAGCGAACTGCTCGAAATGAACGCCCCGAGCAAGGAGCAGAACGCGTTCACGTACGATCCCGCCTTTCTGCTGCCGATGCTGAGTTTTATGTACGCGAACGACCAGGCGGACATGCTGCAGCGTGGCATACGGTGCGGCATCCTGACGCTTCCCTTCCTGTGCTTCGCCAGCAACGACGAACAGATGCGGTTGGCGAGCGGCAACGTGCTGCTGCGCGTTCGCTCCCATTTCGAGCAGTCGAAACGGTTGATCGACGTGAAAACGTGGCTCCATCTGCTGGCCACCGTACAGCGGCGGTTTGTCGAGATGGTACGAGAAGCGAACGGTCGGCAGCAGCAGCAGCAGCAGCAGCAGCACCTCGTGCCACGAGCCCCTTTCCTCTCGATGCTGTTCGTCGCCGAAACTGTCAAGGTGCTGCCGAACGTGATCCACAAGCTGCACGGACCGCTGATGCAGTTCATCATCCGGCAGGACGCGTACAACTTCCGCCAGGTGCCGAACTTTTTGCCCCTGTTCAACAACAGCGAGGTGGAGAACGATATACCGCGTCTGTTTGTGGTCCGCACGATCGGGGCCGGTGTGAAATCGCATCGTGATTTTGCCGTGCTGAGGGCGTCCCCGGTGCTGCAAGTGCTGATGGGTTTCCACGGGTCGCCCCTGTCGAACCGGGAGCTAAACGCGGCCATCCTTGGGGTGCTGACGGCGATCACGACCATCCCGAAATCGTGCCAGTATCTGGTCGATGCGCTTGGCTTTGTCGGATGGATCAGCGAGCGGGTGGATGTGGTGGAGAGCTTCGAGTTCGACACGATCGAAGCGTTGCTCGGACTGCTCAGCAACTGCTGGTACTCGATGCAGGTGATGGCGGCGGCGGAGGCGGCGTCAGGTAGTCAGAAATCACCGAAACAGCCTCGCTCGACGGTGTTCTTCCAGCGGAGCGTACTCATACAGACGCTCAAGTTCCTGCCGCTGCTTTCGACGCGCAGCTCGAGCGTCACACTAATGCGATTCTTAAACTTGCTGGAGAAAACGACCTCCTCCTGGCACGGTTACCACCACCTGCTGTCGCTGGTCGATGCGTGCGTGATGGAACGACTGATGGAGTACTTCGAGAATCTGTTCGCCGAGCATATGTGGTGCGTGCGGTACGCGCGGCAGTGCGGGGGAACGTACGCGATGACCGATGACGATTGGGCTATGGGGCGGAAACTGCAGGAAGCGAACGTCGACGAAACGACGATGCAGATTGTGCTCGCCCTGCGGCGGTTTGTCATGGTTTGGTGCAGCTTCCAGAAGAGAGCCGGTGGGGTGGAGAAGGAAGAATTGCTCGAGGAGGTGGACGAAGATGTGCAGGACGGTGTGGAGCAGAACGATGGGAGTGTTGCGGATGAGAATGAAGATCTTGCGGACGAAGACCTGGACGAGCCGATGAGTGAATGAGTGGGAACGAGTGTGTTTTTTTGCTGATAAGTAGTACACGAATAAAACGACGCGATTAATGCGATTATGCTAAGAATATTCGAAAAGTCGCTTGGGAGATACTGGATACGGTTATGACTAGACCTTAGATGTACTGCAAAAATGTTCTGATGAGTTGTTGCGTAATCAAAACGATGTATCACAGATTCATCTTAGACATGATCGGTTTATGAAAATCGTTGAAGATTATATTGAAATACGACGTAGGAAATACCGGATTGCTGTTCGATCTAGTGGAAAAGTAATTCCTGCTCGTTAGCAGGTTAGCTCCATATTGAAGTTGTCTTCACAGTGTCCTACAGCTCTGTGGTTCTGCTCGAAAAGCTATCGGCTTTATACGAATTCTTGTAGATAATCGGTGTTATGACGCACGTGTGTGTCAAATTTGAATTCAACCGCTTCAAAAAGCTCCTCTTCTCTGGGCCACATACGTAGCAAAGCTTCGCGAAAGCTCCTAATGCTCTCTCAACGAACTCATGTGTGCGATGTTTATTTCTTGTCTAACAATTCTCTCTCTCTCTCTTGCTTTTCTCTTTGAAACAGCTCAACTTCCTCTACGCACTCTCTCTCTCTCGTGCGTTCAGTCTCGATAAAACAGGTTTTCCTTCGCGGAAGATCTTCAATTAGGAGAGAACCGTAAAATAAAACTATAAATTGTCGACTCTTTCTGCCGCGCGTCTTCCCCGTCCAGGGGTACGATTCGTTCTCTTTCACTCTCGTTCTCTCCGTGGAGAGCACGATACGAAAGAGTTGTGTCGCGTTGTTGTGCCCAGCGCCTAGCGACGAACCTGCAGACCGTAACCGCGAGATGCGCATTTTACGTGTGTTACTACTTCGAGCATCCGATGACTCCGGACGCGTCGCCTTCGTCTCGTGCAAACGCGTGTGCGCAACGCGCAACTGCTTCGTCGCCTAGTTTCGGAAACAAAAGTGACACCACCGCAAATTAAACGCAAAGCGACCAAGTCCGTGCTATCGCTGTCGCAAAGTGTTTGGTGGTGCATTTCTTGGCCGAGGTGCGTTTCGTTTCGTGCGGTAATGATTCGTTTCGATTTGTTTGGTTTGCTCGGCTCGAAATGCTAGTGGTGGTAGTGGTGATGGATGATATATTAATTTTCTTCCCCCATCACGTCGCGCTTTCTGCTTCGTTTTCGCTTCGTGACCATCATCCTTCCTGGGCCGGCCGCTCGAGATTGTCATGCCGTCGGGGTGGTAAACATGGCGTCCCTCGGCGGTGACATTGTCGCTGTCGTCATTGTTCCCAGCCGCAGCGTGACCGTGGTGTGCTTGTGTGTGTGTTTTGCGGTTAACTCTGCCAGTGAAGGGAGTGTACCTTGCAGAGGGAAAAAAATGATCCCGATCCAAGCGGAAGTGCTGCTGCGAACGAATTAATACATCTCACAGAGGAGCGCTCATTGCATCCAACGGCTGCAAACAAAAAGATGACGATCCTACAATCACACCCGACGCCGTTGTTGCAATGCTCGCCTCGATCTGGGTGAACTGCTTCTCCCCCCTCAGGCAGGCTCCCAACCGCCCTCAAGAAGGATGTGGGAAGCACAAAAGTCAAAACAAAATTAGGCACACCTTCCCACAAAAACAAACCCCGAACAACCCGACACGGACACGGGTATTGGGATCGATTAGGGCTTCGGCCTGCCCGTGTGTGTGTGCCTTACCACTTCGGGAATCGTTTTTATCGTGCCTTTTCCGATACGTTAACGCTTGTGTTGGGCTTTTTGTTCCCGTCGAGAACAAGTGTAAAGTGACAACTTCGTTCAGTTCGACCAGCTGTCATTTGATACTCTTCGCGTGTTCCTTTTTAGTGTGTTTTTGTTTGCATTTCTCTGTGTTTTTATTACTGCAAATTGCATCTTCAATGTTTTTTTTTTCTTTTGTTTCTATTCCAGTGCGCGTTTCCTTGGTTTGTGTGGCCATCTCCATCAAACTTGTGATTAATGATTTTGTGGTGCAAAAATAGAAGCGTGTCTCGATCGTAGCAGGCCTGGTTGCCTGGTGTGTACATACCCAAGGAGAAGCTTCAGCTTTAGTGGCGGGAGAGGATGGAGGCTCTATTTTGAACCGGTTCGTGTGCAATTGCGTGTGTGCTGTTATTTTTTTTTTCATCTTTTCTTCACTATGCTCGTGTTCGTGTTTTGTGTGTCTGCGTGCTAGCCGGAGCGCGCTTTCAGGAAGCGAAAAAAAGGAAGTGCCGGGAGAATCGAGACGGGATCATCTTGGTCGTCGTCGTTGTGCATCGAATGGTGCGGAATTACTTGTGCGCGGAATAGCAATTGCGCAAAAAGAAAAGGCGAAGAAAGAGCAGCAAAGTGAGAGAAAGAGCGAGTGAGTGAGAAGATCGTGTAGAGCCGAGGAAAAGCAACTCCGAAAAGTGCATCGCTTCGGTCGCGGGTGTTGTGTGAAGGAAAAGCAGCGAGAATCCACTTCAGCGGCTTCGATTACGCAGCTTGCCAGCAGCGGCGGTACACACATACACCGTCTATTTGTACAAAGCTCGCTTGCTGAGCGCCGCCGCTGCGGGAGCAAACAACACCAGGTGAGCTGAAGTAGAGGTTTTCCATTCCGTTTCCAGCACGCCGGTTTCGTTCTTTTGTTTTTGCTCTTTTTTCTCGATTTACTTGTGGAACGATTTTTGTTACGTTTCTTTTGCGTACGCTCTTTCCATCCGCACGATGGGGTATTATAAACCAAAAAACCAAAAGTTTTCAATTTTTATTGTGTTATTGTGTAATCTCTGATAAAAAAAACTGCAGCACACAGCGCACACACCAAATGAAGTTTTTTTTTAGTTTTGATGAGCCATTTTGGTGCGTTTTAACAATTCATTTTATATTTGTTCTTTTAACAAATATTTAAGCACATTTTTTAAATTATGTTTTTGTCCGATGTTTGTTGATTTATCGTTATACATTACATTTAATCTAAAAATAATTAATATTGAAGCATATTTTTATTTTTAATTGCTTATTTCTTCTTGGTCTCAATTTTTCTAATATTAAATAGACCAGAAAAACGTCCTTAAAATGTGACACTTTTGACCACCGTTTTCCACCCATTGTGCCATTCGCTCAAGTCTTTATCGTACTTTTCATCCATCGCATCTGGCTAGGCACCGATCGAACACTTCATTTGTGTGTGTTTCGTCCAATTACACACACACACACACATACATGCACAAGCATCATTCTTTACTGCGTGCGCTCCCGTTGCCTTGGCTACGAAAGAGTTGAGCAGCGTCGACGGAACAAGCGACGAACCTTTAACGCAACTTTAAAACCCCCCAAAAATAAGCGATGTGCATCTGTGTGAGTGTGTTGTACGTGCGAGTGGGGTGCGTGTGTTTCGGAATTTTGAGCCACCTCCCCCACCACATTCTTCGTGCCGTCGGGCATATGTGCCGTGCGCTTCCAGGGTCCGTTTCGAGCGTCCGAATGCGTTCTATCTCTGGTTGGCCTGAATTTAGGTCCAGTTTTGTGTGTGTGTTTTTTTTTTGCCTCGGTTTCTTCTCATTCTTTTCCTTTCTGGTTGCTTGATGCCGTGGTAACACATGTGTCCTGCAACGATATTCGATTTCCAGCCGGCGTCCCAACTACCATCCACACTTTAAATCGCTCGTTTCCGTGGCGAACACGGAACGCCCGGCGGGTTTAAGGATTGGTTTGGAAATTGGCATGTTTAAAAGACAGTTAAGCATTCTCAGGCACCATTTTCACACGCGTGGTTCTGTGTCTACATCCTTTGAAGGGGATTTTTAAACAATTCTTCCATCCTGTGGACGGTAACGGCAACCAGTTGGTAACCCATTTTGTCTTCCCCCAATCGACAAGAAGTGGAAGCGAAGCGATACACAAATTCATCCCGCTGGCCCGGGATCTATCCCAGGAGAGGGGCGGAAAGTGCAAGCGGTTGTAATTGCGCAAAATTTGAGCCAGACTGGCTTGGAAGGCTTTGTTTCGATGGATTTGTGGAGATTTCTTACCGGAGCCCCTTTGGGCTATCGAAGAGCGAGTCTGGAATGTCTTGGTTGGCTGAGGTTTACTGGTGGGCTTCCACCACTTCCAAAAAGGAACCAGTTTTCTTCCGTCAAATGTATCTGCCTTTTTTCGTAGGAGGCTCGAGCGTGCGCGGGTGTTTCGCTTTGCAAAGGTGGATGAAAAGCGTCTGCCACACACTGCGGCCGAAGCACTTTCTTTCGTACATAAAACAAGCCACACCGCCGTGAAAATATGCTGCCAATAATGCTCTTTTCACAACAGTCTCGTTTGAAAATCGTTTTTTATTTTGCTTTATTTTTCCCCGCTCTTCGGTCAAAGGCCGACCAGTTCGAACGTTATTCAATAGCAGCAGCGTCTGAGCTTCCGAACCGGTGGCGCCCCGTGAAACGGAAAATGTAGCTCGCGGAAAACGAGGTGAACTGCAGTGCGGTTCAGTCAAAAAAGAGGTGGAGAAGGCCACAGCACAGTTTACTTCACTTGGGTAGATTTATTCCTCTCGCTTTACCGAGCTAATTGAGATACAATGGGGCGAGTGACGATAAACGGCACGGAAGGGAAGGATGGAAAGCCTCCTGCCCCGTATGTAACGCATTTTCACTTGAACTGGATCCGGTCAGAAATCGAACCGAGGCAGTACGGAGCACGCCAATAGCGTATTGATCACTCAAACAAGCGAACCATGGGCGTATGGTGGGATAAAACTTTTTTTTTACTGAACAGAAGTACTTTCGTTCTTCTAAAACTTGCTTTTCCCAGAGCAATTTCAATTGCATTACAAGTCCTTTTTTTTAGGTAATAAACATTAACACCTTATTTTGTATTTTTTTAAATTTATTATTTCTATTGTTTCTGGCTCTGTATTTCAATATTCATTCGATTATTATTCGAATTTTAAACGATTAATTCTATTATTTTTGCCATTTTAACAATTATTTGTTGGTTTTCTACATTATTGTATACACCTAAACCTGCTAAATGAGACGACTGTCCCTTCTAAAACCCACCGTGCATTGCACCGGTTGTTTCGATCGAAAGATTCATATGCACGGTTAGGCGAGGAACCTTCAAAACGCTGCCCGAAAGACACCGAAACATTGTTTCGAGCTGCGCTCGAGCACTCGAGATGGAAGGAACCGTTTCCGACACCAAAGTGCCCGATGGCCTGATTTCTGACGTCAATGAAAGTTTCATCCCCCCCCCCCCCCCCCTTCCCCCTGTGTGGGCCATTCTCCCCGGCCCAGCAATTAAAGTGCATTGTAATGGTGCGGCCAGTTGGGTTGGCTAAAGCGCGATGATGGCGCGAAATGGTTTTGTTTTCCGAGCGAGCATCGGGCAGCTCCGGGCGGTACAAAGTTTAAACACCAACAAGTAAGAAGAAGGCTTTTCCTCCGGTTTCAGGCAAAAAATAAAGCAACCGAGCCGGCGGGCGAGATACGTGGATTCAATTGGCTAAAGGTGTGCCGCAATGGCACGAGCAAAGGGCGAAGTAGCGTGCGACTCCCACGAAGCAATTGAGTCACAATAAATCGTGATCACGCTCCGTTCCTTTTCCGCCACTGGGCCTGCCAGATAAAGGCCAGCCGGTGAGCAGGTGCCATTTTTATTGCCACCAAGAGCGGATTCTAGCGCGAGTGACACCATGCGATATTTCGCCCGCCCCGTGAGGCGTTTTTCTAGCACTCACTTTCGCAACTACTTAGCTTAATGCGTCCGTCGTCCGTCGTTAATTATTTGCGCGCACCAGATTTAATAGCTCACCAACACAAACACACACACACACACACACACGCTCGGTTTGCAAGCTTACCCCCGTAAAACGGCCAGCACGATGATGGGCTCCAGTGGGCTCGTTGCGTGTCTCGACTGACTTCCGATCGATTTCGTTCCATCACCACGGGGAGGCAAGCAGGATGAGCCTTCTACGATGACAATAATGGTCGCGGGTAATGACGAGCGGGATACACTTTCCGTCTTCCGGCAAACGAACCCGACCCGGACCGGTAATCGATCAGCTCATTACAGCCGCTTTTAGTACTTCGCGGTCGAAGCGCATCCCACCGCAAATCGCCACCGTCGTCGGCGTAATTAACCTCAACTACTTTCTCGAGTGGTTGTTGGTGTGTTTTTTTTTTTGTTCATGTTTTGTTTTCTCCTGCGTTTGTGTTCGTTCGAATCACCTCGGGAGCGTATTACAACATGCGATTTATGAGCGCAAATCATGCAAATCGGTGCGGGACATCGTTCGAAGCGTTTAGGGGATGAAATGATAGGAGTTCGACAAGCGCTTTGATGCGTTGTAAGCGTTGTCTGCAGCTAATTACGATTGATTGACAATGTTTGATTAGAAAAGTGGTATAGTCTGGGGCGTAGAAGCTAAGATAAGATTTAGTTTTTTAGTAAATTAAGTATTATTTTTTTGGTAAAAAAGATTGTTTCTTTATTTTGAAATATTAGTTTTTATTCAATATTCGAGGCTTCAATTTTATACTTAGTACAAAAGCCATGATGATCATATTCTCTAGACAATTTTTATAGAATAATGATAGCTTCGAATTCAGGTAATCAAACTTTGCCATTCGAAAATTTTGTTTGGTGACGACAATAATAAATTAAAATTAATTATTTAGCGAATCTTTTCCGTCTACCAAAGATTCGTTTAAACCTTCGTTGGTTTCATCTGCATTTTCTTATTTTTAGGTTTTCTTTGATGATTGGAAAGTTGATCGATTTTTTTAAAAAAGATTAAACATTTTTACCAAACCTTTTAAAAAACATGTCATTTTTTTTGTATAAAGAAACATATTTTTATTATAAAAATAGCATTTACATTTACAACCAAGCTAACAGCTCTTGCATTTCAATCCAATTGTCTCACTCATGTTCAAGATAAACAAACCAACCATTTATTCGATAACGATGCAACATAACCGCAAAAAAAGAGTGAAGTAAAATTAAACATTCATACTGCAATGGGCGTAAATATGAAAAGTAAAATAAAAACCCCACCGTGTACCAGCAAAGGTGAACCACATTGGTGAGGGACGTGTAGTTCGACCCGAGCCCCGCGAGACATTGAGGTTTACGGTGTGAGTTTCGTTGGCGATGCGCAAAAGCCTGGTGCCCTGTGTGCGGTAATTTGTGAAATGGAACCGTCGTTTATGGAGCTTGTCTCATTGGAGCATCATTTGTTTTCTAACCTCACCGACGGATGAGAAGATTTCTGCCGTTTGCCGAGACGTTTCTTGCCTCCATGCCACGAAATGGATGGAGGTCAACGGATAATTGTGCAATAAAAAAGTGTGCTTGTAAACGGTGCGGTTGGTTTTGGGTCGGCAATATTTGGCAATGATGGCCGACGTTGACTGGAGTGGTTTGAGAAAAAAAAGACCTGCGCTTTTTCAGTCGGTTAAAACTTTATGTACAATTTTTCACCGCCATATTACTCCATTTCTCAAATCGATGAAACGAATCAATGGCCTTTGGTGCCTAATGATACTGACGACCCTTTGAGGTGGCTCCGCTTCGGGGTGGTTTATGGATGGTAGGAAAGATAATCTCTCGCAGGCAATTTTCCCGAACCCCATTAATGGACCACCTGGGAGGGTGGAACGACAATCTCATCGACCGACGGTGTGAAGAAGCATATAAACTAATCATTTCTCTTCCCTTTCCACCTGTATCGTGCGGCCGAAGCGATACAGCAAAAGGCCCCAAAAAAGTGCTTAAAATTGATGCGCCAGGCAATAAAATCTAAACCCGGGTCGTAGGGGTTGATTGCTCAAATCGCTTCGGCTTCGAAGTAAGAATAGCAGACGGCAGCCTTCTTCTAAATTCGGTGCAATTTATATCCGTGCGCAAAGGTATGCGCCGCAGTTCGCAGTTTTTTTTTTTATTTTTGACAACGAATCATTTCCATTTCCTTAATTCTTGTGTCGTTTTGTTTTCTGTCGATGTGAAAAGGAACCCTCTCTCTCTCTCTCTTTTGTGGTGCAATAAAGAAGAACTGAGAACTGCATCCATCGGCCGTGGGTCGATATCACGGACAGGAAGAATCAGCAATCAGCTCTTTATTGAACCTCTCGGAGCCGAAATGAGGTGGCACGAATGGGAAAAATCGCACCAAACGAACCGAACCGAATTTATTGGGTGGTCGTTAGGGTGTTGGTGGGAAAATGCGTTTTGTGGACGATGTGCCATGGTTTTCTAATAGAGGCGTTCACTTCCTTATAGCTTCCTTGGTTTTTTTTTATTTAAATTCGAATGTTTATGATTTAAAATTAATTTTTATTGGAAAATTACGTTTTTATTACTTTTTTAACTATACTATCTGATTCTAACGCAACCAAATTTATAAAAAATACTAAAAATTTCAAATTAAAGTTTAAAAAGGTTGCTATCGCTTCAAATAGGTAGGTTCGCTTAAATAAGCTTTTCTTATTGTGTTGAAATTAAATTTCTAACCCGTTCGGAACTAATCTGTAACACACTTCTTCTCCCGCTTTAAAGAGGATTTACATATTTTGGCACACCTTTCGCAAAGTAGAGCACAACCGGGGGAGGGGGCTTACATCGCCAACCGAGAGAAACAAAAAAAACAAGGCTACTAATATATAACCCTCTTTTACAAATTAGGTCAAACCCGTGCGCACCCGGTTTCGTATTATGTGTAAATGTTTTCGTTCAAGCACCGCCGGGGAAGAGGGCTCTCTAAGAGGCCCTTACATTGTTGCGGCGGAAAAGTTATTAGCCTTCCGCATGAAAGGTTTAAAAAGACGAATGCCCGCACCTGGCGTAGCGTGTTTGTTCGTTCGCGGAGCTTTGTCAATTGTATCCGCTCGCCTAATTGTCACTTTGGCCAACAACTTACTTATCTGCGACGCCACGAGATGCGTTCAAGGCGAAAGGGAGACGCCGTGCGCCGTGACGTGAGCCTTTCCAGTGACGGTAGACCCGCTAATTGTTGTAATCGTGCACGACAAAGTGATGACGATGGGGATGTGTGGAAAGAGAACATTTTAACCAAAATTGGTTACTTTTTATTTGTTTTATAGAAAACGTTTTCAAATAGCACATTTCTTAATTTACCATTTCGGTTTTTGGTAAAGGATTTCAAATAAAATTTTAGCTCCTAAGCAAAAGTGATGTTTATGGAGAAACGACTTTTCGGGTGGTGGAAATATTTACCAGATGCGCTGTTATTTTAGATGATTAGAGAGAAAAAAGGAGAGAGGCGTCGATGAACACTCTCCATTCATTGTTTACATTCCACGGGATCGGATCTAATCCCATCCGATCGCGGTTTTGACAATTGTGGTGCAAAATATAAATATAACAAAAACATAGCGTAGTGTGGACAAGCGATATTCTATAAAATTGTAGCAAATTTAACTTTATTTTCTACTATTTTGCATAATTCTATCAATACTATCGAGATAAAAATTTAACGAATTTTAATTTTTGAACTCTCTTAAACCTGAGGAAAAATCAAACAAAATTCCTTTATGATGAAGAATTTTGATTTTTTTTTCATGTTCAAAATCATGTTTCTTGCCGTGCTCATCATCCATACTATCAACAACCTCATCCGTTTGCTTCGTTCGTTGCGCACTAACAAACATCTTGCAAGCTCGTCGCTTAACCGGAACCGGACGTTGCGCGCATCAGCCTACTCCCACCTCGTTTGTCCACGAGCGGCAAACGAACAGCACGATGCGCCCGGTGCGTAACTACGGCAGCGTCCTGTCGCCCTGCCCTCAGCCGTCAACCGTTTTGCTGCTGTATGGTAGTATGATTGCGCTGATCAATTTCACCGGTAGCTAGTCAACTGTCATCTCGTGCATGAAGCAAACAAGCGAGGCAAACCTTACAAACCGATCGCCTCTGCTCAGCCCAACCGGGCGCGTTGACTCTCCACGCAATAAAGTGATTAACTACCCACCCAGCCAACCTTTCCCCTTCCTTCCTTCCTTCCGAACGCCGCGCATTTGACGGCAAACGACGGGCCAGCAACGGCAACAGCAACAAGCGAAAACAAAATTCGCGGAGGACGCGCACCGGTCCAGTCCAACCGTTTTGTGCAAAGGCCACCGGGCGGATGAATTATTCGTCGTGGAAACTCGTTTCGTGGAGCTCGGCCCGTTCACTGTGTTATTTATTCCTCCGCCGCTTCGGAACCGCTCGACTTTATTTTCTCCCACTTTTTTTGCCACCCGGTGGAGGAAGGTGTATTTTTGCCTCCCATCTCCACCATCTCGCCTGCTTTTTTTTTCTCTCTAAACAACAATCGGTAGTCGACCTTCGCGGCATTTGTCATTGGCCGTACCGTGGGTTCTCCATTCTCGGTCGGTTGTCTTTTTTTTTTTGTTCTTGTACGATCCGTGCAGTTCATTATTCTACCTCTCGAATTGTTTTATTAGCGGAATTTGACGCAGTGCTGTTTTCTGGTGGGGTTTTCGGACCTCTTTGCCACACGCTGAAGGTCAATGACACTTGACACGGGGAGGAGAGGAGGCCAACAGAAGTTTGTGAGGTGCAAATCGAGTGCTACTGGTCAACGCTTTGAAGTTCTCTAAGCGAATATTTTTGTTTTTTTCGTGAGGGTTTTTCGTGAGGTCCAATCAAGGGGTGACAAAAAACATTCATCCGGTACTTTTTTTTTTTTTGGGAGCCTGCTTTAGACAAAAATCGTGACGAAAACGATTCCATCAAATCAAATCACGGAAGCTGTAATCTGTTACACTAATCATCTCATAAAATGCAACACGAAATGCACTATTAGGCTACATCTCTCGTCATGATATAAGATCTAATTTGAGTAACCTATTATCAAAACAAAAAACAGCGTGCTCCAGCAAATGAATCTTAATGCGCGTTGCATGTCCGCCTATTTCGACTAATTCCTACCTATTCTATCCCCCCTAATTCAAGCGGCAGGAAACAATTGAACGCTAATCTTATCCCAAAACAGGCTGCTAATGAGCCCAAAAATGAACGATAGCGGTGTAATTCATTTCGGTGCTGCCGTTTTTTTTTTTTTGTTTTCCCGATCGCGTTCGTGCGCAACGCGTAATTAGTGCCTCACGATCGACATTACGATCGTAAAATCGTAGATCATGCCCACATTCGGCTGTTTATCACAACCACATTCAGCAGAAATTGGCAGTGATTCCTCGCCAACCCTGGGGGGAGGGGGGGGGGGGGGCGGGTTGTCTTCGGTGCAGCCAATGACTTCTACGGCGCTTTCACGCTTTGTTGGAGATGGTAAGGGGGAGAGAGTTTCTCGGTTTATTTTCCCCTCCCGTCGCATGACAATCTCCTTTGGCCGTGTACGCCGTGTTGAAAGTGTCGATCGCGATTGTATGTGAATTTTCGCGCATTATTTCCCGCCGGTTCGGTTATTTCTTCCCTCCCCCCCTGGGGTTGATAAATCCATCCGATGCAAAAAGGGGCGAGCGGGTGCTGGTAGCTTTGAAGACAACAGCAACAACAAGAGCAAAAACAAAAAAAAAACACACACACACACATTAAGAGAAGCCCCTTTCGGATCGCACCGGCTTTCTTTATTATTATTTCCATCCAGTACCGGATCGATGTTTCGGGGTGAAAATGTAAATTGCCCGTGTCGATTACGTGTGTGTGTGTGTGTGTGTGTGTGTGTGTGAACCGTCGCTTCGACCGGCGTGGGAAGGTGGGGTGCAACACACAAAATAAAAACAGGTTTATGATGGATCGGGCTTCTTGTTTTACCTCTTGTTTTTCCTTCCCTCCCTTATTTTACTGCTTTCATCGACTTCGACAACCACAATAACCCGACCGTCGACGTTGGCTTAAAAGTCTATTATTATTACGATGGCATAAAATTTCACTTTCTTCCGCCACGTCGCATTGCCACCAGTACGAGTGGGTGGGTGGGTGGGAGGGTTTGGTGGTAGCGGCAATGGATCAATGCGGTGCCCGCATACGATCATGCTTATCATGCTGACGTTCCCATCGGTAATTCGTTTTGTGTTCGTGATTTGCATCGCACCGGCTGTGTTCCCGCTGGAGGCACTCGGGAAAAGCACCTATCGGCTGCCATACGCATAGACGTATGGGAAAATTGAGCCCTTGCTCCACGCGCCCGGTGAAATCTAATCCTTCCCCTTCCCAGACGTCGATATGTCGCAGCCGCAACGTGCCAAACTCAACCTGCGGGTGGTAATAACCGTTTGCTTCCGCTCCGTCCTCCACCCGGCATTGGGTTTCACTATCGACATCGCCCTGAGGCTGTGAAAAATCACAACGGAAAAGGGAAACAAACGCATTCGCGGTGAGAGAAAGGGTTTTTCAAGCGTTTGTCATCCGGCGATTCACCCAGGCGGCCAGGGAACTGTGAGCAGTTGCCGGTGCTAATTATCTAATTATGGGGAAATCGATCGACGTCCTCGGGTCCCGGGAGAAGCCACGTGAAAGTGATCGCAAAATGCATAAATTAACCGTTTAGCATCACAATTGCTCGTATGAGAGGGGGTTCGTTGCCTAGCTGCAGTCTTTCGAATTTGTTTGCTCATGTGCGAACTTTAGAGGCATTTTGAAATCGCTTCAAGGCATTCGCACCTTTAGTTCTGTGTTGCTTTATGAAATATTTCAAAACAAAATTTAAAAAAATTACGCTTAATCCGAGGTTCGTCGCTTGCGTGCAGTCTTTCATCTTCTTTTGCTCATTCACAGCAAACGGTGATACATAAAAAAATTAATAAAATTGCCTTTCTCCCTCGCAACAAAACCACTTCCAAACATGAAACAAAACCTCAAAGTTTTGCGCGAAAATAATAATTAATGGTATAAATAAAAGTAACCAACACTAGCACTATAATTCCAATTTCACCCCGGTCTGTGCATCGTTTTTTCCGACAAACTATCGTATCGGTGGTGTCGTAAGAAAAACCCCATCGGAAAATGATAGCCCCACTGGTCCGTAATGCTTGTTTTGCTTCACGTTTCCTGACCCTCCCTGATTCTCCCAGTGTGTACGTAATTTAGCTGCAACCAACGCCGATTCCCTTTCGATTCGGTCCCGTCGCCTTTGAGAAAGAGGAGGCAGGCCTTGCGGGCCGGGAAGTGGAAGGAAGCATTCGAAGAATTCAGCAAAATCCACCCTCCCACCTCGGGTTGCGTTTGGGTTTTGGTTTGCAAACAAACGCGAAGCATGTTCCGGTCGGTCGGAACGACAAGCGCATTTGCAGGCACGATAAGCTTAGCTGACCATCCCGCTTAACTGGATCGGAAAATCGTGGCTGGTCGGTAACGGGTGGGAAAGAAAAAAAACACAAGCGCACGAAATGGTCGTCGTCGGTCGTGTAATCTCGCCCACAGACACACAAACGCACAAACCTGTCCGGTGCACAATATTTCGATCCGCTCCGCTGGTCAGCGTGTGAATCTTCGTTCCATTTGGTGCGCGCTCGTTCGTGCAACCTGCCTTCGGATGTGCGTTTTTCCTTTCGCAAATGCCTCCCGAGCGTTTGCAGTCATCGCTCGCGGGCTCTGATGCACCCATGTCCCATGTGAGATGGAGGTTTAATTAATTCATTAAAATATTATAAACACAAATCGGCCTCGGGGTTCGGCCAGTTTTTGCTTCATTTCATTTTCATCTCGGCTAGCGAAGCGTCTGTAATTTTCCGCTCGTGACGCGACAAAATATCGCCGGCCTGTTGGCCGCTCCGGCAGGATTCACGGTGCGACCTACTCTTTATCTGTCATTTTCTCGCCAGTGCCCGCGGAAGGTGTTCGTAATCGGTGGTAATCATGCACACGAGACGGCAAGGGTCGTTTGGGATCGCCGGTTGGGTTGTAAATGGCAAGAACGTGCCCGCGTACAAAGTTGTGCCGGCCATCACGTTCCAGCATTGCGATGCGAGGATGCGATTGATTTTTGTTCGATCGTTACTTTCACCTCTGGGGTGGCGAATCGAGGGGGTGTATTATCGGCACGGCTTGGCAAGGTGCTCATTAGGCGGTCCTGTTGCGCTAATGACGATTCTGTCGATGCGCACCTCGACCCCGTTTTGGCAATAGATCACGTTTTCATACGATCCGCAAACGGAGTGGGTAGTAAAGAAATTCACAGTGACCAGCAGTGCAAAAAAAAATGTTGCCTTCAAATTGTTCTTAACCTAGGCCGGCATCGAAGATGCAAAAAAGGTGATAAAAGTTACTAGATTGATTTAGTCTGAGTTTTTCAATTTTTTGCCAAATTTTCCGAGTTCAGCTTGGTCTAGAAAAAAATCTTAAAAAATATAAAATCAAACGTTGAAACATGCACACGAAAATATGCAAACTTAGGACCGCCCTGCAAGAAAATCTTCACACAATGGTGTGATTTTTTGACGTTATTTCCCGTTTGTTTTAAATCACACTTCTCCACATGAGTACGTGTTGATATTAATGATCTCATCGTGAAACTGTTTATGATGTCTTTCTGCTTTATGACGCTTTGGTGTGTTTAAGGTTTATGATTAAATTTTTTACACTCTTAACACGATTCACCTTCAAATAATAGCATGTTGTTATCCGAATTGCTTCGTAGTCATTCTGCCTTAAAATTTGAGCCCTTTCCAGCCTCCATACAATCTTTTCTGTCACTCGCTGTTAAACACTGCACGGCGAAAAGGTCAGCGCAATAATCTTGACGATGATCTTACCTATTAAATCCATCTCGGGAAGCGCGGTTTAATTTTCCTTGCCGGCCAACATCACCATATCTGGACGGGCGCGCGTACACCACCTTCAACCATCACGACGCAGCGCGTGGCCCCAATTCCGTACGCCCACCTTGGCGTGCGTTTTGAAGTGTGAGAATCGGACGTCGGGTTCGTCGCTTGGCGCAACGGTGAGTGATTTCGACGCACATTTTTTGACAGCGATCGGCACTTCCGTCGTTTGGTGCCACTTGACAGACGTTCAGGAGGTGCACGCGATACACACAGTTTTGTTTTGCGGTGGATTTCGGGTTTGCTTCGAGTTCGGGTGGACACAAACCGGCGACCGGAGATTAATCTTAATCATCACCCACGAATCGGTCGCGGGGTTTCTTTCGTGTTTCTTCCCGCTTTCAACCCACCCTGAGCCCGCTTCATCGTAACGAGACACAATTATGCGTCATTAGAAACGCGCTCGTGGTCTCTTTCGGTGACGAACTGGTCCAGTTCAGTCCAGTTGACGAATGTCTTTACGGACCATATAATCCGTACTTGAAAGAAAAAAAAATCTACAAACAAATGGCTTTTGAGGTAAGCCTCCAGCGAGAGACAACGGTTGGACAGTGTCGGTTAAAAAGACGAGGGGATGAAAGAGGTAAAAAAACCTCAACAAACATAACGAGGGAAGGCCTAAGTGAATGGTAGGCCGGATTCGAAATTCGTTAGAAAAATTCACTGAGGAAGTGCGGTGCTCTTAATATTATGCTCACGCCATATAATTAAATTAAAGAAGCGTGTGCCTCGCTTGGGTACATTTTTGTTTTGCCTGGTAATGGTGCGGAGCATGCCAGTTCGAGCGGCCGGCCTGTTACTTATGCTGTGCGCCGCAGATGTAAACGAGGGTTTTTTTTTTATTTTGAATGACCCATCGTCGACGGGTTCGTTCGGGAAATTCGGTTGAAAGTGGTGCGTTTTTATTGCGCAGATTTTATTTCCATCGTGGCAGGCGGCGGCCGTAATGAGATCACTTTCTTCGATTAAAATTGCGGCCTCCGGAGTCCTGCCCCGTTCTGGAAACGGCTGTTCGGCGCCAAATTGACAAATTGTAACCCACGGAAACGCGGGCTACAAACAGACCAATTAAAATTGGCAAAAAAAAACACCGTAAACAAATTTGTGCCTGAGGTAAGCTTTTGCGTTCGGTGTGCGCGAAAATTGGACGGGCAAAAGGATTTCACTTCCGGTCGTAATGGTGTGTTTTATTTGCGGCGAGGCAAGCTTTTACACGGTTCCGACCAGGGGTATGATTTGTTGAGCGAGCACGTGTGGGTTTTTTTGCTCTGCTTTTTTTTTGTGCGTTTGTGTATGTGATTTAGATAATTTTGAGTCCGCAGTAAATGGTTTAAACATCGCAAGGGGTACTTAACGAAGGGGTAGAGATTTTTTTTTTTAATTTTAATCCTTGATGTATAACTTTCGCGGAGGGAAATTTTGTTGGTGCGATTGCTAACATGAGTGTTTAATTATTGGATTTTTTTTGTTCTGCTTTAAGTCAAATCAAAGTGAAACAACCAGCTTGATCGCAACAGATTGAAAATTGGGAATTTAACGAAAAAAGGAAAATTTGAAAGCAAAAACCCATTATAATTTGAATACTTAGAAAATTTGACTAATTTGATAAAAATGACGATCAATTGTAACTTAAGATCGAAATAATACAAAAATATCGTTTTTGTCGATTTTTTTTTGTTAACTTGTGTCTCTTTTCATGCCTTTTTCATTGCTAAAAAAATTATAACAGAGTATTGGTAAAATTTTAAACCAAAGACATGTATACGAAATTTGCTAATGAAGATATAAAAATCGCTTGGATAGTAGATTTCCGAAAAAGATTGCTTTGCAAGGTATAAAATAAATAAACAAATTACCCCTCGGACGTGGTTTCATAGGCGAAAAAAATCAATGCTCTGTCCCAAAATGCACCACAAACTGCCTGTTAAATGAAGCTTCAAAGCATCGCCAATCTAAATCGGCTCTGCTGAAATAAATTTCCTACTAATGAGACCCGCTGGTTGGTGTGGTCCCGAGAATTGTGGACGTCGCTGGCTTGTCTTCAGAACTTGACTTGCTCGCTCCATCAAACGCCCTAACCACGGGTGCACAAAAACCGGAGAAAAATTAAAACAAAAAAAAACACACATTCTTAACCACCTCATATGCTCTCCGAGCCGCCGAACATTCACGGGCGCATGTTTCTGTCTGTTTTCGTCGCCAGTAAACGACACAGTTTCATCTCAATCACGCTCACACCCGGGACCGTTTTAGCATTCGGGTTCGGGTTGTCGTTTGTATTGCGCGTGGAGAAGCGACACGGCCAACAATCAACGGCACAGACAGACCATTTGACGTGCTACGTGTGTTTGTATGTGTGTGTGTGTTGCTCCAGAGCAAACAAACTAAAAACGCTTCGCCACGCCAGACCGACGCTGGCGCTGTGACTGTGCGCATTTTAAGCCTCGCGGAGCAGGCGTTCCGCGGCCGTTTTGCGGAATGTTAATGACTTTCGCGATTGGTCGTTTCTCTTCCGCCGGCTTGGGGGAGCCTCCCTCCTGGCGAGGGAGGCAACGAGAAGGGAAGCAACGATCAAGAATCGTTCAGAGTTTGGATACGCGGCGGGGCCAAGAAGTCCCGAAGTCATTGGCGGGGTCGTGCGTGAATGATTGACTTGGGGTTGTTCTTTCGCTTGTTCTCGATTACCATTTCTGACTCCTTCTCTCCCTCTCTCTCTCTGGCCCAAGTCCAAGACACACACACACAAGCTCCTCGAACGGATGACGATTAATAAGATTAATGTTTGATCATTCGTTTGCTCGCCCATTGGAACCGTCGTTACCGTTCATATGTTCCGGCTTCGGAATCCGGCACGAAGGACCAAACCGCCGAAACGAGCTCAATCTCATTTCAAAACTCATCACCACCATCTGTGCGAGCTGCGGATCGAGCCAACCCTCCCGATAATGAATATTAATGGTGATAATACGTTTTTATCGCTTTTTTCTCACAACCCACCAGGCTCTGCTTGAATCTGTCGCCCCGAGATCGGCGTTAGCTACTTTTTTCCAATAATGGTCTAGCCTGGGATGTCCTAACGCGGTGTTTGTTTTTTTATGGGCCCAAGCAGATTTTAGCTTTGTTTTGATTCGCTTGATCGTTTCATTTAATGTTCCTCGTCCTCTTGCCCTTAAGCTTAACCGGTGGGCTCGCCAACAAAAGGGCGGCCGGTTTCTTCGGTCGTTATGGGAGCTTTCCCACACGCCGGACGCGTCCAATCGTTAGATCCTTAATTAGAGCCTTAGCCGGCTCCGAGGGGTCTAGCGTATGATTGATGGGCAAACGATGCTAATTCCAATCGGTCGTTGGCGCTCGCGTTCCCCTTTTGGGACGTTTGTTTTGAATAATTTCGTTCCGAAGAAGGCTGAGAGTTGTGAAGATATTAAGATCCCTATCGGATGTTCGGTACGAACACGTGCCATCGCGTTGACAATTAGGATCGCTCGATCGAGCCAAGCGATAAGGTGGAGATTGGACGGTTGGAAGTTGTGTGCAAAATTCGCCACCACAAGAACAAGCCGTCGTGGAATGAGCTAGACACTTAATTACCGAAACGGCAGGTTTCGGGTAGCCGACCTTTTCCACATACGCCGAAAAAAAAATCGAAACACATCGCATCGAAACGGCTTCAAACATTGTTAGTCTAACAAACGCGTCACATTAGCATTGTTTGATCGGCTTGGCGATTATCGGAGCGAAGTTTATGGACGTGGCGTTGCTGGTAAACAAGATGGCCATATGATACGTGTGGCAAATCGATTTAAATATTTTAACCCGGCAGAAGATGCGGAACCGATCGCAAATAGGCTAGTAATGGGGAGGCTCTAGCTAGCCTCCACCGAGGCGCGTTTGGACGATTAATGATCCATGAAACCAGTCACTCTGAGGCCGGGACCTGGAACGTTGGAGACACTTGGACTTTAGCTCACTCAACCATGACATTCAGAACGAAACATTCGAACCGCATTCCCGAAACCCAAAGTCATTGCCCTGGCCGCTTCGGGTCGTCCATTAAACCGGCGCATCATGTTCGACGCATCACCTGTTTATTCACCGCATAGCTTCCCCCACTAATGAGACCAATTTTGCCACCGTAATCGACATCGATCGATCTTCAGCGCGCGCGTGCATTCCACCGGCCGGTAGTGGACGCGACCTCGGCGTAGAAATAGAAAGTCAAGTGCCGTGCCGTGCCGTGCTGCACCCGGGCGTTGGTTGGTGGCCGTTCGTGTAAAAATTGCACCAATCTAGCCCGGAGGGGCGCGAGGTAGCGCAAAAACAGCGCGTACCAAAGCCGCAAAAAGCTGCAATTTGATTGAGGTGGAGGAGAGAACGAAGGAAGGAAGAGGGTGCGGTGATACACGAATGCCTTGCAGGCGGGCTTGGCAAGCTAAACTGAACGCTGGTGGTGATAATGATCGCTAGGATCTACAGCTCCGTCGTTCGTCTCGATTGAGGTGAAGCCTTACGGAGCGATCGCTGCATATTTTTGTGCCGCGTACTTACGAATGCTTGGAAGATTATAGGGGAGAGACGCTTGCAACAGTTTGGAAATAATACGACGTGTATTTTGTTTGAAGAATTTTGCCACCGGCATGAGTAAAGATATAACTAGTACCTAGCCGACGCGTCTTCTGCCATAATCTTCCTTCCTGCAACATGAAACATTTTAATTCATTTCGCCCAGCTAGGTGAAGTAGATCACGGGTGTATAATTTACGAAATGAATGCCCCTTTCGTGTGGATTGTTGAAGGATCGGAGTATCAAAATAGCGTCAGTAAACGTTTTCACTTGCAGAAAGTGGCGCCATCTGTTGGTAAAGGTGGTTTTTCCAGGTAATTAACGTTTGGAGCAGTTTTAGTCATCAGTAGCTTAAAAATCTCGCTGTATAAACCGTAGAAATATGTTTGTACATATTTTGAAAGAAAATTTCATAAGAATGTTATTTTGTTAGAGAATATTTTGAGAAGAATTTGGAAAAATGTTTTCACACCTAAGTTTCAAAATAATTCATTTTTACTTGGTTGTCAAATGTCCAATCGTTTGGCAAACGTTTACAATGTACGGTTCAAGAGTTGCAGGGTATGTTTTTATCGAGAAAAGGTCTGAACATACTGATGGCTTCCTGATGTAAAGTGCATTGAAAAATAGGAAGCAAAATAAAAAATAACTCAGTAAACAGGCGTGCAAACGACCGTCGACGGAAATAAATTACTCAATGGGCAATAAATTGCATTCCCACCATCATCAAACGCAACATCAACATGCCAAACTCAACTGCTTCAAACCGATCGAGAGCTGACTGGCATCCGTTGAAATTTCGTCCAAGCAGAGGCAAACCCCAACACCAGCCTAGTGTCATCACGTCACGGACTAGAGTGCTTTTTTCACATTTGGATACCTGTATTTGCATTTGTAGCATTCTTGCCCTCGTGGACGTATTTATTGTTACTACACGCTCGTGGATGGGGCGCCCCTCGACGGTAATTGCGCCGTCTAGCATTACGATGCGATTGGGAAAGGTCCTTCGGGAAAGGGCCCCATCTGGTACGTCCCATTTGACGTGTGATCGGGCTTCCATTTGACAGTTGATTGGGTTGTTAACATGCGAGCTTCCAATCAAACGGAAGGAGTGCGGTTGTTATGTTGGCCCTTCTCACCCCGCTGTCGTTGCTTCTGCTGCTCGGTACTACACGGGCAATTGCCGAGGTGATTTCGATTTGCATTCGATTCGTTTCAGCGCTAGGTACTTACGCTCAAACTCGATCGGTTCGGATCGATTTTCTGTGCAACCACAGCAGGACAAGCGCGTCCCGTCGTCATCGTCTTCGTCTGTCGAGCGCTCCAACGGGTGAAATCGATTTTACGCTCATCCGGTTGGGAACCAAACGGGTTTCCCTCCGTTTTTTCTCTTTACGACCAATCAATTCCGCGTTGCTTCCCTCGGGCGTCGCGCGCTGTTGGGGACAAATAAAACCGAAAGCCACCGTCAGATCTGGAGCGATCCGGAAGTTTGCTCGGGCTTCCATCACGCCAAAGCACTCGCAGCTTCTGCAGATTGCTTACATAAAACTCGGTGGCCCGGTGGAAGACATTGTTAGGCAAATTCCCGCGGTGTGCCTATCGAACCTTAGTTTATAAGCGGCTCGATCGGTTTTATATCGGTTCAAATGTGGTTTTTTTTTGTCGCCCCAAAGTTTTGCATACGGGAAGGGAGAGACCAGAGTTTGTATCACCTGTGCTCGGAAGAAAGCCTAACCGAATCGGCCGTGTTTCTGCTTGAGGCTCGATCTAAACACTTTCACGCTCGCGGACCAAAAACTCAAACATCCGGTGCTCCCCTGCTGGTGATTGGGGTTTGAATTTGATTATTATGTTTGTTTCCATTTTTGTAGCCCATCGGAAGCCGACGGAAGCTTTCGTTTTCCAAGAGGAGGGACATTTGGACGACGCCCAGCAAACAAACAAACAAAAAATCCTTTCCTTCTCGCGCCGATCGTTTATCGATTTCGGGCGGAAATTGGCGCTTCGTTTTCAATTTTTGCTTCATCGGCTCCCACCGTCACCGACACGTTATTATCGTCCGATTGCGGTGCGGTCGAATTTTTATATCACACTTTATCGCTCCATCCCCGCCACTTCCCTGCTTCACTTTCGCGTAATTATTCGACCGATCGAATTTCGGGAATAATTTTGCGAGCAGCGTTTTGCAGCGCGTTTAAAAGCCAATTTTTGCAGCAGGAAAACATGCACGACGGTGGCGGTGACAAGTTCGATGCGACCGAAAGGTACCACACCCATTGGGGAGGGGAATGTTTCTGCAAACAGAAAATGTTGCATTGCGAGACACAGTCAGCCCCGTTCCCATGCAGGGTCGTGAAATATTTGGAATCATTTTGGGGAAACGTTCGCCAGTAATTGAGGTGGCTCATAAATATTTAAGTGTGCTCGTGTATATTTTCCCTGTTTATTTTTATGTTCATGTTAAGGTACGCGAGTTTTTTTTTGTATTTTTTAAGTTGATTGTTTTAGTAATATCTTGTAATAATGTTTTAGTAATATCTTGTATTGATTAAATCTCACATGAAATGTAGCTACCTACAAGCAGAATGTGATGTGTTTGTCTGCAAGTACTTTCAGTACTAAAAGTGCTAAAAGTACTAAAAGTGCTAAAAGTACTAAAAGTGCTAAAAGTATTAAAAGTATTATATTTTGAAAATTCAACCATAAGTACTATATTTACATCGAAAACTTGTTTAGGTCACTTTATTTGCAAAATCACCATAAAATTTATAAATAAAGTCATACTTTTTAAAGGCCCAACATGCTATTAATCGCCAATATTACAATTAAAAAGGTCTCACTTCCTTCCTGTTTTTAGTACACATTATGCATCGGGATTTTCATCTCCAAAAACAACAGTCCTACAAGCCTCGTGTGGTGTTTTAATCTCGAACGTGCCTGGTCTGGTTGGTGCTCCCGATAAACAAGAAAAGAATAACAGGCACTCGTTATCATCAAACGCACGGACAGCTGTAAAACTTTGCTTTCACAGGTCTCGGAGGCCTTTATTTTTCTGTTGGTTTTTTAATGGAGTGCCAGTAAGCCGTGTGTCACTGTCTGTGTGTGTGTTTGTGTATGTGATGTTAACCGAATTTCGTGTGATTAACTTTTACGATCTCGTACCGCGCCGCAAGAAAAAGGGTAATGTAAACGGGTTTTAAAACTGTACTCAGCGGGCGCGAGGAAGGGAACGAGATCGAGCGGTTGGGGAAAAAAAAAAACAAAACAAAAAACACTCGAGATTTACTCTCCCGGAGACGCTACTATTTGTTAACTAGCGGCACCATAAAAATTATCATAATTTTATCTGGGTTCCGGGCCGAGTTCCTCCACCGGATACGTGCGGATCCCTTCCTCTCTCTTTCTCCTTATCGCACACTAAATCATCGGAGGCAAGCTTTGGGGTTGTTGTTGTGAGGTTTCGTTCCCATCGACGCACCCCCTGCCCAAAAGGAACCATAAACAAATATCTATTTCCGTACGCTTTGCTTCCGTGCTTCTAGGTCCAACCACACCCGGTCCAGCGTTCATTTCTTCTGGTGGCCCAATGTGGCCTGAAGACGCACCTGAAGCCGCTGCCTTCTGCGCTTTGCCGGCCACCCATAAAATCCGGCGACTGATTGCTGTGCGATCAAGTGATCAATTTCTCCCCGACCGAGCCCAAAAGCTGCCCAGTTTGCGATAATAATAGGGCTGTCCGGCGCAAACGGGTGGGCCTTATTGAGATCTCCGTTCCGTCTCAGGCTCAGTGTTGTTCGAGCGTTTTATTTGAGCCTTTGAGTCTCTTTCGGAGCCGTCCTTCGGTCCGGAATAAATGTGTATATTGTCCACCAAAATGCTGCCCATGTATCGTCCCATGCGGTCCCAGGGGCAGCGCGACAGCGAAACATCTGTCTCATAAATGTGAACAAGGCAACATGTCCATCGGGACCCATCCGCAAGCCCGATGACAAGCCGAGCTCGGTGCGGTTTTTGGTCACGCTCTCCCTTATGGGGAAAGGCACGCGGAACCGCCGCTCATTGTGGAGCACGAGAAAACAAAAACACGGAAAACCGAAAAGCAAGCTCCCTGGCTTCGATACTTTCAATTCGCTTCGTTTCGACCAACGACCTTCGCATTTTTCGGGATGAAGTTTTCTTCGTTCTGGCTTTTTTTTCTCGCACCGGACCGATCACTTAATTTCGCTTTCGCACACGACGGTGCGACACATTCCGGGGCGTTCGTTCACCAAACGGACGCGTTGTTGCGCTGCCGAGTGCGAGGAACACGATCGATTTCGGAACCGAAACCCTTTGCCACTCCCGGAGAGGTAATTTTACTGAGGTCGACGATTTCGCCCTCGAACGCTTGGCGAAGCATTACTTTCGGGAGGACTTCTTAAGGGGGAGTTCGATCGGTGGCTGTAGCGAAACACAGCGGGACGTCACAATATTGTCGCGAGCGAGACAGAGTGAGCGAACGACAAAACCCAACCCCAGTGACATTCAATCTGCTGTATTCTTTATCTTCTCGGGAGCGTCAGTTCGGGGTGTTTTTTTTTTTGGTTTCATTTTGTCTTTTACAAGGTGTGGAAACAATCCACGGAGCATGGGGTAATTTTTTAAGCCTGTCAAAATTCCAAACCACGAACGTGAGATGTCATTTGAATGGAATGTTCTCGCTTCCACGGTAACCTTTCGGTGTGCAAGCGGGTGAGTGTGGGGGAGAAGACGATTAAGCTAAACTTTACTTAGCACGTAATTACAACGATCATGAAGCGGTTGGTGGCGATGCTGTGATGCAGAAAGACTAAACCCAGACTTAAGAGATTTAAATATCTTCACATTATTTGAAGCATAACGACTGATCAGTTACGGGATCCAATTTTTTTTAAATGTTTCAAAAATGTGTGTAAAAGAAAACATTCTATATGGTTTTTAATGAAAAACCTAAAATATTCTGAACCAAAAAATGCATATTTCAAAGATTAAATGTTAAAATTAAGTTTCTTTCCACATCGTAGAAATAAATCGTAGTTAGCGTTTTCAAACTGAAAATGAACACAGCTCAACAAATACGATACTGTGACAACTTGGAATCGAACTAGTTTTGGCGTATTTATAACCATGTTAGTTGATTTATTGCGAAGTAATAGGCATGCGACTTTGCGAACCTCGCCGCTGTAAGTAAACACCCATTTCGTTACGCACAAAAGGGTTAACTTTCGAGCTCCAGTTCAACAGATGACGGTGACAGATCGATCACCTCGCTGCGCTGGTTGGAGGAGGTTGGTGACGGATTCGATCTGGCCATCCATCTGGACGGAACCGGTCCGATTGTTTCTTTTTTCCCATCCTATTCTCTCTTCCTCTACGCAATATGTACTCCAAGTAACCGAGGCTTTCCACTTTCATGCTAATGATGTGCGACAAAGGCTGGGAGCTAGAACGGAAGGAGGGCTGCAGACGCAAAAAGATCGCTCAAAATAACAACCAAAATTGCGCTATTACAAAACGTCGCGGAACGAACCGAGGTGCTTCACAAAAGGGCGCTCGTTAGGTGTACTTAATGCATGAAAAAATCGCTTTTTTCGCGGATGAACCATAAACCAAAGAACGGCGTGGATGTGGAGGAAGTGTGGCGAATGGAAATGCTCGCACGGCATCACCATGTTCGGGTGGTTCAAAAATGATCTATTTGACATTTCCGCTTACGGTGGGCTCGCACCGATTGGGCCGCTTTCGGGGTTGATTTATGAAACGCAAACACACGGGTCCCTGCTCGAGCGAGACGGGAAATTGGTTTGCCTGCTGGCTGAAGTGGGAAGTCTAAAGCTAGTTTGCTAGAATCGCCTAGCGTCGTACAAGGAACCATGTTCGAGCCGCGCACAACGCAGATCCGTTTTATCTCCTTCCCGACATGGTGCTCCGTTGATGAATCACCTCCACCTTCCAGGGCATGGGCGAGCGGACAAGATAAACGGGGACAATGTGACCGAAACTGGGACCGTGGATATGTATTCAAAATTTCGATAAACTAGATCACCTTCGAAAGTGATTTGCATAGTAACGCCCGAGCGGATTAAAAGAAAGCTTCCCCGGCGAGGGAAAAACAAAAAACAAACAAAACTTTGGGCGACGGTTAAGGCGAACAGCCGTCGAGTGGGGATTAAAACAACAACAGATACTCGCTCGCTTTCTAGCTATCCTTGGAGGCTCAATACGCTCACTCACGCTCTCTCCCTCTCTATCACTCCCCGGAACAGCTTATCCTTTCGGCGGGGCTTTCGTTCAAACATTGCGTCGAAAATGGGAAACCCCGAAATCAAACATGCTAATGGATTTCCAATGTTTGGGTTTTGCTACCATTATTACTTCACACCTGATGGCGGGCTTTGTGGTTGGTGCTTTTTTTCCCCATCAAATCAACCGGCCACTTGATACGTTGCGCTTCCGGGCACCCTAACGCCAGAATGTTTCCCACCCACCGCTTTGTTTCTATGCATCCATTAGCACCGCACTGTTAAAGGAAGTGTAGAAATGCGTTCGGAAAGGGAATGATGCTTTTTGTGTTTCGGGCTGTAGTCGGCCCGACTTGTGACTGAATTTTAAACCGCCAACGAATATGATATATGCCAGCCTCGTGGTCGAGCTCGGGGTTTTTTTGGGAAAGGGGTCGCTACCAATATTTATGAGCTCCCTTTCACTGGAATGGAATCGGTGGAAAATTTTAATATTTCTTTTTTAGGCTATGTGTTGAAATGCGATGTGTTATTTTCGGAAATTTAATTAGTTCGTGGTTGAGATATGAACCTTTCCATTCCTAGCGAGCATAAATACCATTTTGTGGTAAATCTTATGATTATTGAAAAAATAATCTTATAGTTCCCAGTAATAGTTGTCATAATAAATCAAAAATACATCATATGCATGCTGCTGTAATCGGTGGAATGCCTCAATGGTTCCTAATAATCATTTTATACACCAAACACTGGTTTGAACCAAAAACAAACTATTTGCGGAGCGTTATTTCAATTTGAAAGACTCTTTTCATCATTTTAATTCATTTTGATGTAAATAATATTGTGCTTCTAAAGGAATAATGACCTTTTTTTTTCAAAAATATTGTCTGACCAAAAATGGCTCGGATGTTCTATTTTACCGAGCGATTTTTAGCCATTCATGGTACCAGAGAATGCCTTAACAAACTGATCACCATCTGGCACAATGAGCTACCTACCGTTTCACCGTTTATTGTCCGGCATTATACCCGAGTTTTCGACCATCAAGAGCTAAAACTCCTTCGATTAATAGACGTCCCGTCTTTCTCGTCCGTTTGGCCTTTGCACGCGGAAAAAGCCTTCGCCCCTTCGCGCGTCCTTCGCTTTGAGGGCACAGCACAGGGCTACATTTAGCTCCAACCGAGCGTGAAAATGGAGCAGAAGCATATTTCACGGGGCAATTGGCTCAGCTCGCCGGCTAATGATTGTTGTATTGCGCTCTCACCTTGCATACCTCGTTTGCTAACGCACTCCCTGGTGCTATATCTCTTACTCACTCTCTCTCTCTCTCTCCCTCCCTCCAATTCTCTGTCGTTTCTCTAATGCAGCATTTCCGTTCGGAGGCTTCACTATCGACCACAGGACAGGCGATGCGAAACGGGATCCGGCCGCTCTAGACCCCAGACATGCATAATGAGCCCACCGTGCAGCCTGCGAGGGAGAAGCCACTCCCGAACACCGACACCAGCGTCACCGCCACCGCCGCCCTCCCCTCATCGCCCCTCGCCAATGGCAATGGTGCAGTACCGGTAAGTGGCAACCATTCCTCTCGCTCTCCCATACTCCCGCCCGGGAACACCGAATTTGGCGTCATGTGCGGTAAAATCATTAACGGTCTTTATTCCGGCACACGCATACCCCGGGGGTGACGGACGATCAGCGCGAAACATTGTGCCGGGAGTTTACCCCCATGCCCACTGTCAAGCATTAATAAATAGCAAGCTCACCACGGGAAGCAGATTTGTTGTTTTGTTGAAAAATGGGTCCAAGCACGGGGGAAGCAAGCCGAAGGCTCCGGGAGCGCTTCCGGACACACCGCGGCTGCCAACTCATCCTCACAAATCGGCCCCGATCGACAATAGAAAATCGATCGAAACTTCCCGCTGCGGCTGGGCGGAGGGAAGCCCTTTTTCATCGGTGGTGTAATTTTTCAGCGAAAATCGATTACGCAACGCAGTTCTAAAGAGCCCTGGTGAGAATTCAGTTGGACGTCTGTCCGAAAAACCACCCAAGCACCATAAGCGCGATTAAACGATCGTTTTGTGTCGGGTTCGTCGCTTGAAGTCTTTTGTTTGTCGGGTCGATTCCACCACGGGGAGGTTCGTCGCTTGAAGTCTTTCGTTCGAACCGTTTCTGACGGTGGCTAAACATTTGTTAGCTCTCGGAATTTCGGAGCCCTCGTGCGCGCATTTCTCACCGGAAAAGAATGCCGGCACACGAGGTTTGGCACCTCGTTTTTTTTTGTCGGGAACATTTAACACATGTGCCCATGGGGAGGTTCTCCTCGAGCTGCCATGATGCTGCTAAGGAAATAAATTCATTCCCAGCTCGACCGTCCCCGGTACCGCGAGGGCAGATCACATTTCACGTGAACCATCAAAACCCGTTTTTCTTCCACGATCTGAATCTAGCTGCTTATGGCCACGGATACAACACCAACCGACGTTACGCGGATAAGCTAACATCGCCCGCGCATGATGCGTAAGAATGTAGCGATGATTAAATAAATTAAAATACCTTTCATCGCCAACTCCATCACACGTCTGTTTTGCAAATCACCAGCCTCTCTTCTCCGTCCTTTCCTCTCTCTCTCTCTCTCACCGCGACAAGCGACATTTATGTCGGCCCAGTCGGGGTTGATTAATGTCGACCGCGCGCTTCAACTTCGAGCCGGCAGCGTTCCCTTTGGAATTCCGTATCTATGGAAATGATCAGCCTTCGTTCGGTGAAGGGACGGGCACGGTGACGGGAACGGGTTGATGGCAACAATGCAGTGTCATTGTTTCATCTCCGTTTTCCACCTCTTTAAACCCCGGTCGAACATTGTTTGCGACTAAACCCACAGCAACCGCTCGCGTGATGCATCGCCACCCTTGCCGGCATCTGTGTGTTGTGTATTTACTTGAGTGGGAACAATTTTGTTTAATCTCATCACATATGTTTGTATCGCGCTGGTTGGATCGGGTTCGGGTCATACTCTGAAGCGATGTAATCTCGTTTTGATGCGCGATTGGATTATGTTTTATGGCACGGCATTTTTTGCCTTTTATATGGTTTTAATGAAGTTTCATTACCACCTAATGTAATGGAAGAGGAATAGCTTCAAAAGCCTCCGAGAAGCAATTGAATTTTATTATTTAATGGTTTATATTCGAATTTTGATGAAAAACATCTATTGTTATTATACATTTTAGTTAAAAATTATATTTATCTCATTACACTATATATATTATGCTATTAATCATCAAATTTGAACCAGGTTCCATTTGAAAAATGAAACGGCTGAACTAAACTACTAGCAATAATTTTTATTTTTAAATGTTTTTTTTTACGACAGGTTTACAAAAAAATACATGTCATAGAAATAGAAAAAATGGATAGAAAAAATACATGTCAAATTAAGCAAACCTCTAAGGAACTGAATTTGTAAGAATTTGTGGATTATTTTAAATCATTTTATTTTGTTAATATTACCGTATGTTATTTCTCCATAAATATTGAGTTTGTCGCTTAAAACATTGTTTCAATTTTTCATTAGTTTTCCCTTCGAACTGTCCAAATCCATCCTTAAATACATTAATATCGCTTTCCAAAGCGTTGGCCGTCCGCTTTTGTTTTATTACAGCGTGAAGCGATCATTCCGGCGGTGATGGTGGTGATAAATTTAGTACAAATTTCAACAGCCTCGACCATTCCGCTCGCATGCGCTGCGATCCCGCCAGCCCGGGGGATATGTATCTTTCAAAACACTCGCTAGAGTCCACGTTCCGCTCGGACGCATGTAATCGATTACCGGCTTCCGTGTGTGGCGTTGTTGTGCCAATTATTTACTGCCTCTGACATCAAACATAATCACTATTGATTCGTGTATCGCCGGTAATCGAAGACAGACGGCGTACGGTGGTTCGAACGCGCCCTATCGCCGTTCCAATCGTGCAGCCGCTTAGTAGCTGGCTTCCAAATCATGGGGCTTTCGGTTTGGTTGAACGGCTGGTTGAAGTTTCCACACCCGCTAAAGGTAAACCCGCCAACATGCAAATCGACGGCTTCCGAACACGATCTGCTCCTAATCTATCAGCGGTTCAGGGAAAGGATTGGGGGGGGGAGGGTTAGTGTATCGGCGGTCGGGTTTTTATTCGGCATTCTCCGCAAGATGGAAGCCGATTCATCGCCCCCGGCCGGTGGAGGCAAAATCAAACAAACTCGGCCGTTGAAATCGGGCCGTTAGTTTCCTCTCCGAAATCGCCTCCACATTGCGGAACGTTAAATTAACACCATCAAAAAATATTCGCTGTACGCTGCCAGCCACCGAAGCGGTTTGTTCCGTTGTTCCGGGAGATGAAACGAGCACTTCATTCATATTTTCAATTTTCCCCCCGTGCTCGATTGCGTGGCGAACAACGTTGCATATTGAGCAACTGGTGGAATCGTACGAACAGAAAATAAACAACACTCTGTGCTTATCCGCGCACATTGGCACAAGCTTGCCCGCAAAGAACGAACGTGGATGCCCGCGGAGGAAGCGAAAAGGAAAACCATGGTGAAAGAATTATTTTGATTTCGAATAACTCTCCCATCGGCTCCCATCACGCCCGCCCGATTGGCGTCCTCGGCATACCGTGGGGTAAAAAAATATTATTCGAGCCACGGGGAGATTTCACACGCCTGCTGGGTGAGCTGTCGGCAGCCGGGTGGACCCCAAAAACACTTCCCCTTCAGCATCATCCCAGCATCCCAGCCGCAGCAACACTTCAGATGATCGGAGCGGAGGTGTTTATTTAATAACCTCATTCATTCAGAATGTGGAGCAGTTTTTTAATTCGTTCTTTGACTTTTCTCTCTCTCTCTCTCACTCTCTCCTCTGAGGGGGTTACGGTACCCCGTTTCCGTGCAGAGGTTGCGAGGTCACAACAGGCGCTCGGTATTTTGGAGCGCTCCAGGTCCGATTGGATTTCCGAAGGGGTTCGTCGCTTGATCGATGGTTGCTATCTTTCGTTCTCGATGTCGTTCACCGACCGGGTGGTCGGTCGTTGATCGGTGAAGTGGTTCTCCACGATCGACTTCAGCCCTCTCTCGCGACGCTATGATAAAACCGTGCCTCGCTACTGTGTAATCATTCCCTTTGGGGATCGTTTTGGATCGCTTCAAGGGACGGAAGAAACGTCAAGTTTCAGAATGGAAACAGCCCAAGGGGCAGCTATGCTCATGGCCGCGTTGCGAGATAAAATCATGTCCATTTTTTAATGGACACTATTTGTATCACCGACGGATGGAGAAGCCGCAGCGCGGATATTACAGCGAGCAGAACGATCATTTATCATTTCACGCGAGCGTCCCAAAGGAAGGTCTTTCTCTGCTCGCCGATTTTCGAGCATGTTTGTTTTTTTTTTACGACTAGCACGAAACGAGCACCTGCGGTTTGATGAAAAGGTTGCACTTAATTTGGATCCTGTTACGCTGGGAAACGCTCCACTAATCCCATTGGCTCGGAATCGGGGCTAAGCAATTATCACTTCGCCGCTCGTTCGCTTTGTTATCGGATGCAGACGACGACGACGCCGACAGGCAGACACGGCACGCATTATCGTTCCCGGTGCGTCCCACGCGACTTCAGCATTGTTGCATTCCACCGCTTGCCGCGACAGCAATCCTCACACCGTACCTCGCGCACGCGCCAGCAAAGTGCATGCGATTGTTCAGGAAATCACGAGCGTCCAGGGGAAGAATGTGCTGCTACTGGCAGTGCTTTCGTGTTCGTAGATTTTCCACTCCTCGTTTCGGTTTTTCCTTCCTACAGCTCGACCAAACACACTGAACTTCACACCTTCTATTAGCAAGTAACGTGAGTGGCGTGAAGCCTTTTCCGTACGAAAGGAAATTATTCGCAGGTGCTCAGTGGTACGGGTGGATCGAGCGGCTTCGAGTATTCGAATCGGGCAGACGGAAGAGAACTCTCTACCCACCCTTACCACCACGGTGGTAGATCCCACAAAGCAGGTGTTCTTATCTTATCGTCGAATTTTGAGCCCGAATGGGTACATGCCGCTTTTCTGCCAGCGAAAAAAACAGCGGTATTATAATATCGAGAGTTTTTCACCGTAACAACATGCAGATAAAGGCAGCAACAAAAGCAGCACGCTTCGAGTATCGAACATGTGTGTGTGTGTGCGCGCTTAAGTGATTGGAAGGTGTTGCGTTGTAAATTCCAATTTATGAACACCGTTTGCCGATCTTAACGCGCCATTATACGCCAATGTACATGATCGCAAATATTTGTTGTGTTTTTTTTTTAGATTTGTGAGTAGGACAAAAGTTTGCCTTAATTTTGGTTTGCAGATAAATAAGGTCAATTCTCTTTTGTTTATTGTGTTTATTTGCTTTGATTTCTGATGCAAGAGCAATGAAAAATATCAATTGGTAATACTACTCGCAGATTTACAAGGTTTTATATTTTTACTAATCGTGGATTCAAGTTTTATGACAGTTTCAAAAAATCTAATTGGAATCTCAAAACAAACTTAGCAACCCTTTATTTTCACCAAAAAAAAAAAACACTTTATTGGTAGGAAATATTAAAATACAGATGTTTCCTCCATCTTTATCTTATTCTATTGATTGTTTATTTATTACAAGCTAAGAAATAAACTAAATTTCAACAGCAAATCTTTTGCATTAATTCCATTCTTTTTCGGTACTGCTTTCATCCTATTTGTTATTATTATTGATGAAATAACTTTTATCATTTAACGGTTTGCTCTTATTTGCCATTGTCTTTAATGTTTATTTATTTTAAATACTTGAAATGTATTCTTAAAAAATATTCCTTAAAAAAGCAACCGGTATTTCCATAATACTTATCATTTTTTAACTCTGCTAACACTAATAAAAATGAGTCAATTCTTTTCGACGATTTTATATCATTTTAACTGTGGGCGGTTTATTCGAGTTGGCGAGCAGCCATCTTTGAAACATACCAAAAATTCACAACCATCTTTCCATAATGCTCAACGCATGCAGCCCTGCGTGCGGTTCGGCTCGCAGATTGCCATTTTCAGACGCTAAAATGAAACAATAAACCGTGGGCGACGACGACGTTCCACGCAGTAATAAACGAAAGGCGTTTCAGATCGCTTGAGTGACATTACGACCTCCCTTTTGCGGGGAATGTCCCCGCCAGCCTCCCAGCTACCACCCACTCTGGCAAGGGAAGTGTTAAGATCTGTCTGTATCTGCCTGCCGGCACAGCTAGGCTGCTCGTACACCGGCAAGATAAGCTTTTTCGCTAGCGTTTTTTTTTTTCTCCCTTCATGCAAACATGAAAGTGAGGAAAAAAATCCCATGCCATGGAAAAGCGTGGAACTGCGAACTCCACTTCCTCTCTCTCTCTCTCTCTCTCTCCCCTCCTTGCCATTTCCGTTTCCGTTTCCCGGCGTCATGCGCTTCTCATGGTCGCAAAAATCGCCCTCTTCGCCGTGGCGTTGATTCCATTTAATGGATAGATTAGTTTTATTAAACTTCTTGCGCCTTGCGTTTCGTCGCTGCACGGGACGGAAACAAGCGGGAAGGAACTGTGCATTTATCTTCGCCTCACGACATGCGTTTTCACGGGGCGAGAAGAAAGAAAACGAGACACACACGCACACAAAAAGTCAAACATTCCGTCACAACGTCGCGAATGACAGTCGTGACAGTCGCGTGGCCAGAGGAGACGCGGATGGAAATACTTGGTTTTTTTTTTTGCTCTCTCCACCGAAGCTGGAACAAAGCAAATGAACTGCGGACGCTCCGGAAACAGCACTCCGGATTCGCGTTTTAAAACCAGGGAGACCTTCGAACGTGCGTCCCTAATCGTCGTTCCAACTCGACGAAAGCTGTTTGTGCGACGAAAGCTGTGTATCATCAAATCGATTTCGGAATTGGTTTTACATTCCAATCAGAGAAAGAATGATCGCCTCCAGCTGTGAAATAAACGCTAGGAGGATTTTTTTAAAGCAACTTTTTTCATATTAGAATTAAAATATCCTACTACCTCATAAAGTGAACATTTTTATCATTCGTCGAATTGACCCAGCTGCAGAATCGATCCGTTTATCATCTGTTATTGCTCCAAAAACCAAATTATAGTATTTGACTCGGCTCGTTTCAAAGCAGCAGCCCTATCGGCTTCAAAAAAAAGCAACTTTGCAGGAACCATAAGGAGCAACTGCAAAAGGCAAGCAGGTGCGTCCTTCGCATTGGAAGCGTTCGATCGTCCCTTCCAGCTGACAATGTTGGTGTACTAAACGGCGCAATAATGGTGTCAAAAAAACATGTCCTCTTCACGACCACTTGGTGTGTTTAACGGAACTTTTATCGTCGAAATGCTGCTGCTTCTTCAACGTCCTCGGTGGTTTTCCGCCTTATTTCTTCCAAAGAACAGCCCAATTCCAGCACGGCTGCATTCTGCACACAATTAGCAGCGACCATTGTGATAACACGAACGCTCCGGAATGGGGCCGCCGTCCAATCATTATCATAATTCGAGCGAACTTTCTCTCCGATCGAACGGGAAGAAACAGAAGAAAAGAGAAGCACTAGATTCGACACCTCGCGTGTATCGCGTTTGGAAGACAGGTGAACACACACCGAATGAAGAAATCAACAATCGAACAATAAGCATAATTGTTCGGTTCGGCCGTAGAGTCGGTCAAATTGTTTGCCTAGCGATGGCGATTGGAAACGACCGATTTCAACGGCGGGCAAACCAAGCAGGCGACGAACTCGACGGGAATGAGGATTAGGATTTGTCTGACCGTTTGTTTTTCGGTCCAATACGCTAGCAAACAATGAAATGTGTAGCTCAAAAAGCTTCAAAAGGCTCGGAGGAGCCTTCACAAGGTACGCTTGAACCGAACGGATGTGGGTCATTGCAACGGAAAGAGCCTTGTTAGGGTTTTTTTTCTTGTTTTGTTTTGGGATGATAGTGAATGTAGCGTAGATATGTGCATTACTTTAATGCTTCCATTAAATAACAGTATTGTAAATATATTTGCATTAAGAAACAAGCTTGAAAATTAAAAAAAGTTATTTTTTTATTTTTTTAAGTTTAGATGCTTCATCGAAGTGATCTCGTTGGGATCATAAACGATCGAAATAAAGGGCAGATTGTAATACAAAAATCAGATAAAATAACATTCCACGAGAACATCGGCCATGCTTACACTTCGCAAACATCGTCGAACAGAAAGAAAGCAGAAGAAAACTTCCCCCAAAATGCCTCCCCGAGCGACTGACCGATGAGTGGCGGCGGTCATTTTCGCTGTTGTGTTGCGTTCTGTGTGTGTTGCGATCGCGAGCGGGGGAAGAAAATCGGTGGCACCTTTTCCACACCCAAAAGCACGGCGAAGGCGGCATTGTGTGGCTTGGCCGCCCGTTTGCTATTTTGGCAGATATTATCTATAATTACGAACGGTGAATGCGAATGCCTCCCCCGGCCCCGGCATAAAAATCTGTTTTGTGCCAGCCAGCAATTGAATCTCGCCGGACAAGCGAGTTCGGGTGGAGGAGGCGAGCGAGAATTAATTTTCCCATTCTCACCCAACCCTACCCCACCGGAATGGAATGGCTTTGGACGGTTTCCGTCCGCCCGGTTCGGTCGAAAATAAATTGGTTTTTCCGACCGTCCGGTCAGCCCCGGTTTCCTTTTTGGGGGAGGGGAGACCCGGTGGGTGGGTGAAGGTGAAGGCGAAAATAATAACAAACGAAACGGAACAGTTACTCTGCCCCCGAACCTGCAGAGTTTTTCACCGCTCACGCCCTTCACGGGATGAACTTAATAGAATAAAATATGGGTGTCATCGCATCGCAGTCGCCACTAATTGCAGCCCTTTGCTGCCTTGTACGGTGGACGGAAATGCACCGAATGTGAGAGCGATTGACGTTGGCCGCAGCTTGACTTCGGCCTGGAACTGTTTGCAAATTTACATCCATCACGCTGCATTATATACGGATGCCAATTATGGTGCATGGTGAGATGTAACATAAGCTAAGGGCTCGCTTTCGCTTTATCTGCCTGCTTGGGCGAATGTGCAGACGTGAGCATTATTTAGGGAATTATTGTTCTATCTGCTTCTTGTCATTTTCTGCATCGTGTAAATGTGTTCAACACGAATTTGATCGGTGATGACGTTTAGGGGAAGGGTTATTTTATTTATGACCCATTTTTAACGCTTTCGAGTCGTAACTACTTTTGTCTACTTTTTTTATCTCATGCTGCAAATGTTAACATCCATTCGCTCCCGGAACGTGCATCTAAATGTTCATTTACTATCATTATATCCTAGTTACAAAATGAACCGAATGAATGTTCGAGTGAATGGCACATGTGTAAAGAAAATTGAATGTTTGACATTCCGGAAATAATTAATTAATATTCCACTTTATAAATGCCTAAAAAATGCATAGGATAATGTCATGGAATCAAAATTTATTCAAATTTCACTGCCGCTTGATTACTCTTAAAAAAGAAAATTAGCTTACAAGTCATTCTAGGTATTAACTCTTTTTAATTATACTGTGTTATTTACAAAAATATATTTTTAATACAAGATATTCCAATTTTTTAATTTGTCGCTCACATGACCCTTATCCATGATCTCTTCATCGTACTCGTTTTCTGCCCTGATCGATCGCATTTTAACGTAAAATCACAACCAAACTCAGCCTCTCCCGTTCCCCCTTCCCCGCTCTCTGTTCAATCCCACGAGGGATTGATTTATTGGCTTTTAATTACACTTCTCACCGACGGGTCACTCAAAATGTGTACATTTTGCTGAAAAACAAACCCAAACGCACGCGCACGACACATATTGCGTCACCCCATTCCGTATTCCAGTGGCGTCGTCTGGTCGTAGCGGGTAGTGGCCTTCGCGCTAAATCGCGTAATGGAATGAAAGTGTGAGTGTGTCTCTCCCCGCCCCAAGGGATGCCGTTTCATGTCTTCATTTCCTGCGTGTCCTGTTTTTCTACCCGTTTTTCGACGGCAAAATCACGTTCACGATCGCAGGCGGTCCGGTGCTGCCTGCGTGACGACGAATAATTAAGCCACTTACGCGGGTGAAAAACACACCCTTCCGTCCGGGTGGTTGCGGTTCCGGGGAATGATTTATCGCCGGGGTGAAAAATATGGGATCATCGTTTAGACAAGGTTTGCTAATCCTGCAAGTAAACAGCCTCAGGTTGGATCAATGGGGGCATAACATTACTTAAAACCGGCCTTTCGATCGACAGCCTGTCCTCAAATTCACGTAAACTCACGCGGAGCGATGTTGGATCCCTCCTGCTGTGAGCATCTAGTTGCCTGGAAACTAGCTCATTTCAACTGCAACCTGTGCAAGGGATGCCGCAGCGTCGCTCAATCTCGAGCCGGTCATATAAGTTCACTTTTATTGCCTCCTTTTAGATGAGTTTATAGCAAGAAAAGCTAGTTCTACAGCCACAATAACTCCACGCAGGAAACGTGTGTCATAACGTTACAAATGAAGAAGCGCAAAGTAATGCGTCGATTTCGAATGGTTCATCTCGTTGGAACCGATTGCTTGCAAAAGAGATACTGGTTATGTTGCAACTTAAATATCAAAATAGACACATCTTTTATGGGACTGTTGCTGCATCATTTTATAGCAGCTAAACGGTTTGCCCGTAACACACTTAGCGCTAGTACTAAAATGAAGAAACTTCTCTTTTGAGACGGTTCGTTCGTTTAAACCTTCAGTAAAAATTGTATTCGGTGTAAACTTAATCACGACTTAGAATTTTAAAACAGTTGAATATATTTCTGTTCAATAAAAAGAACTCCCACGAGAATTAAAAAACACGTAATAAATTTAATTTTAGGTTTACTGACAGGTGAAAACTTACTGACAGGTTTTAGCTCAAATATTAAAAGTTGTTCGTGTTGAAAGTTGCTCCCGAAACTCGGAAGCGAATGAAAACCATAGCAACCATGCCCAAAAAGCAATGCTAATGTAATGTAATTTTTTATTAACCAGTTAGTAGAGCACGAAGCGCCGTCTAACAGAAAATTACACAATTACAAATGATTTTTTGGTTCCTCTTGCACATTCTGTTCGCAGCAGTTGTTTTTTTCCCCCTTTGTCAAGTTAAACCATATTAGGAGCATGAGATCCATTTGATACGTTCGTTAAAGCGACACTTATGTTCGTAACATCCAACCGATTACTATTCAAATTTATCGCACTCGGCGCGTCGCTACCGAACGCTGCACGCGACATGCAATAATTTATACGCATCGAGATAAAGATCTCTTCCTGTCTCTGTAACCAATCCCCAGGCTGACACAATCAATTCACGAAACGCATTATTGCCTGCCACCCAACTCATCAGCCCGTAATGTCGCGCCCATTCGCGTGTGTGTGTGTGTGGGGAGGTTGAGAGAATATTTATTTTTATTTCGAATCGAGCTCGAAGTGCGGACCGCGGGTGAGGTAAAAAGAGTTATGGTTTCCCCAAACAAAGCCCACTCGATCACGACGGGATATAGGGGTACGACGGGCTTCCTTCACCACGGGCACCATAAGTCACCACGAGTCACCTTTACCCAAAACCCTCGTGCTTTCTCCGTGAGCGCGAGTAATGGTTCTTGCCGGAGTAAAAGCAAACAAACCCCATCCGATCCGGGGTCCGTATTCCGGTGCGACGAGTGACGATTATGCCGAGGAAGCTAAGGCCACGGAACACCCGGGCTGGGCGTAATCGAACCGTTCGAACCGTGCGCCATAAGTGAGTGATCAAAAAAGTTAAACTCCAAAACGCGGCATTGCGGTGCCAGAAAGCCAATTTCGTGCGCAAACAATCGCGCGTTGCGGTTGAAAGTGGCCGGAGTCGGTTGTTTTATTTTTTATTCATTTTCTTCCGCCCCTTCCATTTCCGCGGGCAATAACTCTCGGGTGCATTGCACTGGTTGCTCATTTGCATTCCGTCAGCAGCAGCAGCAGCAGCAGCCTGAACAATAAGCTCATACTTACCGGCCCTTCATTCCAGCGAAATGAGCTTTCTTTCCTGAGGTTAAGTTTCATCCCCCTGCATGCTTCTTTTCAGCATCCGCGCCCATTCGAAAAGTTTCTCGCGTAAGGATGGCATTTTAAGATGAAGTTATACTGCTTGCTGATGTTTAATTGTATAAAATTTTGTACAAAAAACATGTGATAAACTTATTTTGTTAACCGAATTTTAAAAATACTACACTGTAGGTTTAATTTTAATTATTATTCCAAAAAAATATTTGTTTATTTCAATTTCCTGTTTCGAGTTTTGTTTATATTAAAACCATGTTTTATCCTAGTTCCTTTTCGATCCATTGTCTTCGTCCTCATAATCGTATTGCCCCCCTCTCCCTATCATGTACTCGCTGTCCCGATCTATTTTTCATTCCTGTTCCCTAAAAAAAACAAAGGCAACGTTCACGAAACGGAAACGAAGGTGAAGTCAGTCGCGCAAACCCCGTTGTCGCCGATGGCGGCGGCCGCGACGGTGGGATATTAGAATGATGATGGTTTTGCTTATTGCCTGATCGTGACTCAAGCCTTTGGCTGATCCGACGAGTGCATTAAAGGCGAAGGAAGCCTTTGCCCTGCAGCCCTCCCCGGGATGCGGTGGAGCTGGCGGGTGAAACGATGAGTGGCCGGGTCGTCTCGTGCGTGGGTAACGTTCTGGATTTATGATTTTTTTTTTTATTTCAGCCCGGCAGACAACTTTGTCCCGGCGTATGAGTCTCGTATCTAGCTGTTTCGATCAATTTTCATACCGAAAAAAAGAACCCTTCCCCCTCTCTTCGTCCAATGCATCGATGTCTATCGGTGTGATGCAGAAAGTGACGAGAAAAAGCACATTAAGCGCGCGGAACCCATAGTCGCGAATATAATTTACACGATTTGTTTGGCGACGTTGGCCTGGAACCGTGCTGTCATCATTAACCTCCGGTGTCAGTGGGTCCGCGCGTTTCAGGGAAGAACAAAAAGAACATAAAAACAGGGAGAGGTGATCGTCAGACTGACGACGGGATTTTTTGTTTGCTGATTGTTTTGCAATGCAATTTTTACTTGGCATTCATAATGGGAAGTAAAAAGAGAAGTATCTTTCGCACACGTTAGTATTTTTTTAATTTTTAATTAGATGTTTTAAAGCAGCGACTTGTCGTTTTAACTTAATGTTGATTGGAGGATAATATGAAATAAATTTAATTAAAAATTAATAAAAACAAAATGCAGGAAATCTAACAAACACGAAGTTACTCGACTGATTTCTTTTGTAAGCTACTACGATGGGCTTCTCTTACAGGCTTGTTCTCTAATACCATTTAGTACTTCGGTGCTCATGAAAGTGAGAATCAAGTTTGTTTTCTATGAAAAAGAGTTAATGACTCACTTGCCGCCCTCTCTGGGGTTGTAAAAAAAGTCATTAAAATTTAAAATTACTTTACACTGCAAGAACAACTTATTTTATATTAATAGTGTGACTTACAGACAAATCGAAATCGTTAAATTATAATCTCTATATGTCCATCGCAATACTCCCGTAATGACGGATCGTTTTTTTGCCACTATCCTCACTTATTAATATTTCCATTACATTTCATTTTTCTCCTTCGATCACCGACAGGAAAACACCAACCGAACGCCACTGCACGAGGCGGCCGCCGCCGGTGACGAGACGAAGGTGGAAAACTTGCTGGCCGCCGGTGCCGATCGGAACGCTAAGGAGTCGGTGGTAAGTGTTCGAGCAAGTTCTTGTCGGTGCCTACAAGGCCCACTGACTTCCGCACTCTTTCGTTCTCTCTAGCACGGCAATACGCCACTGCACGAAGCCGCCTGGAAGGGGTACAGCCGGTGCGTGAAGCTGCTTTGCGCATTGCCGAAAACAAAACCAGCCGGCGCCGGCACCAAAGGACTCTCGATCGATCTGCTGAAGGATGCGACCAGGATCAAGCACGCGCTGCACGACACCAAGGGTGCCCTCCACAGTGCGCTGCTCGGCACGCGCAACTTCGGTGGCTTCTCGGCCCTCCATCTTGCCGCGCAGAACGGCCACAACCAGAGCTGCCGGGAGATCCTGCTCGCCGGTGCCGATCCTGATGTACAGAACAATGTGAGTATGCGGATGGGGCGCTTGTCCAGTGTCCATTGGTTCCTTACGTTCGATCGTGATTTTGCCGTTTCAGTACGGCGATTCGCCGCTTCATACCGCGTGCCGGTACGGGCATGCCGGTGCCATCCGGATACTACTTTCGGCCAAGTGCGACTACGAGCGGATCAACCTGAACGGGGACACCGCGCTGCACATTGCGTGTGCGATGGGCCGCCGGAAGCTGACGCGCATCCTGCTCGAGTCCGGCTGCCGGCAAGACACCAAAAATGCACAGGTAAGTGGCGGATTCTTTGTCCGAAAGCAAACTACATCTGTTGATCTGAAAAGGAAACCAATAGGTTGAATTCAAACTGCCCTTCAATCGTTTCTTTCAAACTGACATACTTGGATGAAAAAATATCTCAGAAAAAAGTATTTTATATTTAAAAAGTGTCACTTTCAAAAGGTAAATTAGGGCCAATTATTTTCATACATCAACTGGTTAGCATACACTTTCTTTGTATTAAAATAATAAAACGAACTTTCCCACAAAAACAACAAGATGTTTTAACAACAAATTGTCAATTTAAGTTGTTTACATTTTAGCACAATGACAGATGGTGGTAAATAAGTGCCTAGTGAGGATTGTTCTAACAGTAGAAAGCAGAAAAAACTGACAAACTTTTTTTAGAACATCAACGCTAGCAATTGCATACTTCCAATCGATTCCGCCAGAGGGCGTTACGGGCAAAACAGTAGGGTTTTTCGTGTTGCTTTCTAGCCGATTTCCTACTTTAAAACAATAATGATAACCCTTTCCCATTCCAATCGCAGGATGAAACACCCCGGGACATAGCGCAGCGCAAGAACCTGGTGGAAATACTCAACATACTCAACACACCGGTCGACCTATCGGCTCGCCGTTCCCGGGAACGCTCGAGCAGCAGTTCCCAGCACCAGCGCCACAAACCCGGCGACGCCCCGACGAACGGCAAACCCGGACACGAGCGTCGATCGCGCAGCAAAGAGGAAGCAGCAGCACGCAAATCCGGTCGCCGTAGCAACTCCAACGATGACGGGGCAGCAGCGGCGGCGGCAGCAGCAGCAGCAATCACCCGTACGGATGCAATCGACCCGAAGCATTGGTCACCGTACGGTTGCCACTACTTTCCTGATCCGCGAAACTTTCCCTCGCCGAAGCTGGAAACCCTTCCGAAGGAACCGCTCGGCGATGGGGAGCAGTACTTTCTCGATCTGGCCGGCAATATCCGGAAGGGTCCGATCGGGGTGGGCAAAACGTGCTACTGTGCGCCGTTTTTCAAGCATCTGGAGCAGCGGATGAACCAGAACCGGCGCAGTATACGCAAGTACGTGCACCGGGCGACGGAGAAGCTGGACAGCCGCATGACGGCGCTGGCAATGCGCACCGACGATCAGATCGAGGAGCTTACCAAGTGAGTGGGAGATGCACGGGAGTGGGAAGGTTTTCGGGGTCCGGGTATGGCCGGAAAGCTACAGTTTCTCCTTCTTTCGCTCTTCCCCAGATCGATGATTGCGAGCCGCGTGCAGTGCGAGAACAAGCGGCTGCATCTGGAGCAGTGGCTCAAGCGGGGCATCGCCGAACGGTCCACGACAACGGCGACGTCCGGTGGTTTGGAGCACAGCAACAGCAAAACCAAAAAGGATGAAGCGAACACGAACACGCTCACGCGCTGCCGCAGCCTTGAGCTGCTGGACGATCACGACGCGCTGCTGCTGACCGGCGGCGGCGGCGGCGGCGCCAGTGTCGAAGCGCTCGACGATCAGCTGCGGAAAACATCCACACCGACGAGGCAGCTGTTCTCGCGTAGCATAGACTTCCTCGACGCGACGGCCACCGACACCCACACGTCGGCCGACCGTGGCCGTCGGCAGCAGCAGGAGCTGGAGAGCCATCTGCGGCTGCTGCAGTACGCCGCCGTCGGTGGCCATCAGTCGGACGCGCTCGAAAGCTCCAACAACTCCAACATGAAGAACCACTCGGAATCGGCCGAAACGCCACCGATACGTTCGGCGCACCGGCCACGGTCAACGTCCGTGTCCGGGCGCGATAGCTACTCGTACTCCTCCGATACCAACAAAGACAACGATCGCGAGAAGCCACCGCGGCTGGTGAATGGGGCAATCGGTGGTGACGCACCGACGAAGCCGGCGAAAAAGCGTCCAATGCCATCGTCCTCCACACCGACGTCCGCTGTTTCCTCCTCGGGTGGTGGAGGCCCCGGCTCCGGCCCCGGTCCCGGGACTGCTTCAAAAAGCGAGAAAGCCAAAGTCACCGAACGGCTCGAGGAGCTGCTGAGCAAGACGAAGAAGATCCTCGAGCTGGAGAAGATGACGAAGGGTGGCGCCTCGCCGCTCTCTCCCGCTCCCGACAACCGCTACATCCTGGCGCTGGACAAGCTGCGTGACATCCACCACTACGAGGCGTCTCCGGTTGGGGCGGGCAGCCCGAAAGCAGCCGCCCGTACCGCGCGTGACTCACCCGGTGGCTACGACATCGCGCAGGAGATGGAACGCATCACGAAGTCGTTGCTGCCGGCGGCACCGGTTTCGCCCGAGATCGCCAAGGACATTACCACGCGCAAGGAGCGTCCGGTGACGGTGCTGTACGCGTCGCACCATCGCCGTACGACACCGCAGGGCTCGTCGCCACGATCGACGCCCCTCTCGACGATGTCCCCTAGTTCGTCGCTGCTCGGAGGACAGCGAGCCGCATCCCGGCACGGGTCCCCATTCGCCGTAGACGGAGCGCATCATCTCGCGTCCACCAACTTCACCGAGGAGCACCATCACCAGCAGCCGGACGAACTGGGGGGAGTGAGTGGAGCGATGGGAGCACTCATGAACGGATTCTACTCAAACAGCTGCTTCGAGGAGGCACTTCCAAGCTCCTCTAACACGACGATCAAGTCGGCCGGCCCGCGACGGCAGCAACCGGGCGAGTTCGAAGGTGAGGAGGATGATGACGAGGAGGAGGAGGAGGAGGAACAAGAAGAAGAGGGAAGTAACGGCTCGGATCGTTGCGATCTGTCCGCAATGGCGAACCTGGCCGAGCTGAAGGAGCTCAAGAGTCGCATCCTAAATGGGACGAACTGGCGCAGTCAGGTGTTGCAGAAGAGCGTCCAGGAGCTGCTACTGCTGCGAACCGGTGAAGGTACCACCGAACCACCGCCACAAGCGGACAGTGAGCACCAGGAGCAAGCATCGGACGAACCGAACCGGGTGAAGTACATCATCTCGAAGTTGCAGCAAACGACGGTTGGCTCCGGGGAACCGCCCGTGGCCGTTCGGACGCAACACCACCAGCAACCGCCGATGGCACGCTGTGAGGATTTCTCCGATAGTAGCAGCGAAGAGGACGACGATGAGGATTGCGTCGATGGACCTCCGTTGCCGACGCTGCACCAAGGAGAACGGACGCAAGGGGACAAACCGCCCGAAACGCGACCGATCGGTACGGCCAAGAGTCTCATCCAGCTGTACGAACAGTCGTCGGCGACGAGTGGTGCGATCGGGAAGACGTTGCTGCCGTCGGCAGTGCCAAAGGATGCGTATTTTCACGAGCTACCCCCACGAAGGCTGCTACCACCGGCACCGGAGGTAAGCCCGATAACGGGACTTGCGACGCGTGTGCATCAAACCGCTCGGAGTCGCAATCCGCTGCCATCGTACCTGCTCCAGGAAGGTGCGGCCGGTGAGCTGTTCCAGCAGCAGCATCAGCACCAGCAGCCACCAGGGCAGAGCTACCTCGACGAGATCAGTCTGCCGATGGCGATGGGTTCTTATCCCATCCCGGCCGATGGTTTCTTGCCACCGGTTGGGCTTCCGACTCCCGTCAACCATCACCATCCGCAAGGTTATAGCGTCCTGCAACAGCAGCAGCAGCAGCAGCAGCAGGAGAAGCTCCTGTCGACCCGTAAGTACATCAATCCCTCGTCGGCGATGTCGCTCGCGAGCACCGGTACACCGTCGCCCGAGTTTCCGCTCTACCACCACCACCACCACCACCACCACGGTCACCATCACCATCATCAGCAGCAAGTAACGCCTCAACCACAGCCACCGGGCTCAACCGCGTCCGTCATCGGCGGCCATTCGCACGCGATGATGACCATGATGGCGGCCGGTGGAGGTCGCAAATCCGTCGACCAGCTGTCCGTCAACGGTGAGGACGCGGGCTACGTCAGCGGGAAGGTGAGCGAAATTCACATCCCGAGCGGTGGGGCCAGCCCGCTGCTCAACGCCACCACCACCGGCAACGTGCTCATCATACCGCCGCCCGTTGCGTCCTCCTCCCCGCAACACTTCCTACCGCAACCGTACGGTGGACACCATCCGCACCATCACGGGAGCGTCGTGACCTCGATCGTACCGCCACCGGGCGGGTTGCATCCGACGGCGGGGCAAACCACGGCCCAGCTGCATGCGGCCGTCGAACAGAAGCAGCAAGCCCTGTACAAACTCGGTGCCTCGAGTCTGGTCTAGGGGCGAAACGGGGGGCCTGTTTTGTACAGAGTAGCATAGAGAGAGAGTGAAACGGAGAGCAGACACACGACGAAAATCTCTCTTCCATTTTAAATTATTTGATCCCCTACACGTTAAGCTGTAATTATAATGTTCTTTTAGCGTTTTTTTTACAAATACCTTTGTGTAACTGTTACTTGAATATGTGTTTTCTCGTTTTACGAAGAGCGGCAAGATGGCGGCCGGTAACTGAAACGAAAACAGTTCCGTGGCCGTGGCGGCGTGAATAAAGCTTACTTTTAGCTCGAAATACAAACGGAATTGGTGGGTGTAGTTCTCGTATGCCTTATCCGAATATTTTTGTTAAGGTACCCAATGGATGGTGGAAAGCTTTCGAGAGTTTCTGGAGGTCCATCCACACGTTCTGAAATTTTCCGTTCTAACACAGACAACCGTCTGCAGTATCCATACATCGCAGTTGTCCATGACCAATTTACGAACTTCGACTTTAACTCGCGTTTAACGTGTTGAAAGAGCACAAAATTTGACAATTTTTACAGCTGTATTCGCCATATCGTCCACTCCGTGGCTACTTGATGAATCTCGCTGTTCTGTGTGCCTTTTTTCTTTCTATTGAAGGGTTAATCCCTCAATAAGGGTTGAAAGGTTTTAACAATACAATGCAACGCAACGCAAGTGCGAAACTGTTACCGTCATCAGCAAAAAATGAGCCATCTTTAAATCTGTCGCGATTTATTTGCGTCCTCAGCGCTTCTTTTAATACTAACAGGTAGAAGAGTTCATATTTTTATTGGTTTTATATTTTTTCTTTTGTATGTAGTTAATAATCTGCTCAATCGTGGCGGTATATTCCTGTCGATCGCTGTCGCTTCTTCTTGGCCACGTTCTCACTGCCGAATACAGTTCGCAATATATCGCTTTGACCTATCAATTCGGAATTCCAACTCACTGGTTGCCCTAGGATATAGCTAATCTGTGTCTCAACAGCTAACAGTTGCGCTACTAATATCGCTTCCTCAAAGGCTCCTTCCAAAGAAAGCCAAGAAGTGGATGGCTTACGCACACCTAAGCTCTTCTAGGCTCATTCCTTCAACGCACGACCCAGCTTGGCTGCAGCGGCTGCCACACGCACGCACACACACTCAAAAGAAATCATTTCGATGGAATTTGTTAATTTCGTAAAGAAAATTAGAAAAGTATGAGAAAGAGTGAGATGAACCGCCGCAAACCGCAAGCGTATCGGATGATAATTCAATGTCTAACCCTAACGAGCCTCCACTCCACTTGCTCAGCAAACAAACAAACAAACGAAGCAAAAAAACAGCCTTACAGCCTTTTTAACGGCGTCCTGCCCCCGACCGTTCACCATTCTAGGACGAGAGCGGAACGATGCCAACCTGGCGCGGATCGGTACAGGGACCACTGGTCGGCGTGTCGAGATTCTTCAGCAGCATCGACAGCCAGTGTTTGGTCGATTTGTCCTCCTGCAGGCAGGCCGTGAACGTTCCGTCGCGCAGCTGGTCCGGCAGGCACTGGCGCAACGCCTCACGGGCACTAAAAAGAGAGGAGTGCGAAAAGTCAATTAAGCAATTAATTTAGCTCACATTTACTCCCTAACTTTCGAGCGATTTGAATCTTTGGCGTCTCTCATTTAGTTTATTATGAATATTAAATTTGGATTAATGCGATGGAAATGTTTTTTTTTTTTTTAAATTATGCAAATCGTTGAAATACCACCGAATTTTGAAAGCAATTTTTTTAATCTTGTGAACGAAAACTTGAATAGCTCTTCTAGTTTCTCGTCAATATTTGCATTTAGTGTCTTATAATCAATCCTCCATTTTGGTATCGTGCATCATCGAACAAGCGACCGTTATTTTCAGAAAAAAAAACAAAACTAAGGATAAAAGGTGAACAGATGAATAAAAAATTTAGAACTACTTTTTTCGTCCTAAAAGTTTTGGCTACTCGCGTTGGAATTTACTAGCTATTTCGTTTAGCCTTTACGGGTGTCAAATTAACAAAAGAACTCCAGAAGCTTCCAGAGAAATTGCAAATCGCTCAAAAAAAGAAGAAAACTTAACAATAGCGTACGCCCCGCCTACTTACCGCGGGTTGTCAGAGAGGCGAAGGTAGCAACGCACCACATGCTTCAGCAAACGCGCCGAAGGTTCCTTCGACAGCGAAATCACCATTTTGCCCTGCAAAGAAACAAAATCGCCTCGTCAGAATGCGACTGCCCCGCTTCCTGCTTCCTGCAAACACTCACCAAGATAATGGCCACGTGCGAGAAACGATCGTACGTGTGGCAGATGTACGAAAGGCCGCTATCGTCGAGCAGAATCTTCTGCAGTATGAAGGTGGCAACGGTTTTGCTGAGCTCCGAGCCCGACTCCATGATGCGCAGGCACAGCGGAATGATTTCCGTCGTCAGCAGAAACGTGATCACTTCCTGCTCGTCCGTCTGCAGCAAAAAGATGAGAAGAATGTATAGGCTTGTGGAATGTAATGCTTCCCCTTACCCCCTTACCTTAACCAGCGCTCCGATCACACCGAGCGACGTCAGCCGCAGATACTCGAACGGACGCGTCTTGGAGGTAGTGTGCAGGAACGGATACAGGAACAGTGGAATGTGCGCGGCCAGAAAGGCGGAACGGGTTTCCGGATGGGAAGCGACGCACTGCAGCAGGGCGAGCGCGTTGCACACCCGGTTTGATTGGTGCGCCGTCAGTGTGGCCGGATTAATCGACGGATAGATGTTGATGATTTCCTGCAGCAGGGCCGCGGTCGTGCCGAAGCTGTTCCACAGCATCGGAGCGAGATCCGGCACGGACTCGCGCTTCTTGCTCAGCTCCAGCAGCGCCGTTTCGCGCGATTCCGGGTTCGACAGCTCGTTGATCCACTGGAACACCTTCTCGGTATGAGACGCTATTTGCTGCTGCAAATTGCCGGCCGGAACGACAGCCATCACGCACTTGTGGTGGGTAAAAACTCGACGAACCGATTCACCAAAGCTGGTAGCTTGATTATTCGACCTATAATACACTTTGCCGCGCTCAATGTACGCAATCGGGAAGGATAGGGACCTGAAAGTACATCCGATAGGGAAATGATTGTTACCAAGGGAGTGAGGAATGACTCTCCACAAAATTGTAGTTACCAAGCCACCGTGATCATGATTTTATTCGTTGACGGTTATACTCACTTGCGCTAGCGAACAGTTAATAGACCTGAGTGACCCACCGGATGCAACGTTTCTTGCTTTTATGCTCAGCTACTCCACAGAAACTGAGAATCTATTGTCTATTCTGCGAAAGATTGTTTTGAAAAGGAATAATACAAACGTCAAATGTATGCTTTTGGTCAGGTCCCATAATGCATGCCTTTTTCAACTGTCATATGTAGGACGGAAAAAGGCACCATCTGTCAAATGAAATGAAAAAACAATGAAGTGGAAAAAAATGATTTGTTTCTTATCGGATTCGTTGGTTAAAAGAGTAATCATCGCTTTCATGTAGGCGCAAGATGAAACGCAACAAACATTTGATAAACTTTTGAATTTCACAACCAGTCAAGTCAACCGGTTCGAACCGGTTCAAATCAACGCACCATAGATTGGGCACATAATTCAAATTGACAGTTATTCAAACGGATTGTTCTGGAGATTGTTCAAATAGCACAACAAATGGTGTTCGCTGATTTAAAACAAAATAATGCAACTAGCCTGTGTTTAATTGGGCCGATTTTTGGATTATAAAATTGAGTAACATTCTCGACCGCTAGAAATATTTCGATGTCCTATGTAATGCATAACAAATTTCATTAAAAAAATCATTTCATACCCGACAAATTTGCTTCCGAAAACATTTACTCTATGCTACTAAAACGATTACTTACAGGTTCGTGAACAATATTATAACTTCAATAAAAACCAAGTCTCTATACTTACGTTTCATGAATCATTACCACCAAAGCAATTCCGTAAAATTGCCATTTAAAGTAATTATCAACTACCCACCATCACTAAGACCAACTATACATTACCAGATTTGTACAAATTTATTTTCCCACGGCTGACTCTATTTATTGGGTGCATGTTTTACGCTTTTGGCAGTGTGTGAGTGTTTTTGTGTGAAGATTCAATTCGACACACAAATCGCTTGCTTCCTTTTTATTGTCAGGATGTGAGTAGTTACTTATTAAAGGATTTTTTGTTCTATCGAATAAAGTGTGCTCGAGTTTGTTCTATGCTTTTTATTTAGAGCTACGTAAGACTCAAATTTAATCAATCGTTCTCGCGGAAGGTACTAGCGTTCGAAGAAATTAAAGTAAACACCCGGCATACGTAACGCACAGGCATGCAGGAGCGCAGCCTATTAACGGAGCCACACACCGCGTGCCGGAAACATTCGGTCTCGAAAAGCAATAAATATTAATTACTGGCCATTCTATGGTGTTTCGACTCTGGCGAAAACAGCCAAGCTGCTCCACCCTTTGTCGCACTTGCCTACATCACACGCGCGTGAGAAAGATTGGTTGCATTTTCGTTGCAGACAAAACGGAACGGAACAAAAACGAACTTTCGACTCTCGTTTCAGCGAGCGAAACACAAAGCGATGCACTCCGTGTGTGTTTTCCGATTAATAAAGTAACTAATAGCTAGTACACCTTCCTGCTGAACCTAACGTACCTAACACAGGACCGTTTCCGCTAAGGAAAAATACACGAAAGGAACATTCTTCACTAACGCGATCTTCTACACTACACGAGGCGAAACGAGCTAGGTCTAAGCGTCTAATTTAAATATTAAATCGATTTTTCTTCAATTGAGTCAGCATTTGGCGGCGGCAGCAGCAACCACGCACACACGCGCGATCGGGGCAGATGCGTTTAGGCGTTACTAAAGCATTCTGCCGTGCGGGTTGCAAACATTCGGAGAGTGCAGAGGCGTGCATCGGCAATCTGCAACGCTTTCTTTGCTTCTTCGAACAGTACAAGGCGGCATTTCGGTTTGTACGCTTATTCTTTCACACGACCCGAGCTTTAATGGCTACTTTGTGTATGTTTGTTTTTGCGACACTCTCTACGAGAGAGGATATTAAGTATTATTATTATCATATTTCTTTGCTTTCCGTTGTTTTTGTTTTTTTAAATATCGTTTCACGCATCTTGCCGCCGCTTGCGGCACACGTTTCTCTCGCCGTCGCCGTCGGGAAGGGCGGACGAGAGATGACCACCGCAACACAGCGCTTCCCCGGGAGGGTTGAGGTGGGTTGTATCTATCACTCTAAAAGCTAGTTGTAACAGTGTTGTCCTCTCGTTCACTTCACCGTATCGCAGAGTTTGGTAGTTTTTGGTTGCAATGTCTCGACCGCACCCCGCACCTCTCCTGAGGCGCTTCGTGTGTGTGTGTGTGTTGTCCTGACCAGCTAAACGTGTGCACACGACGCGCGCCTTAATATCCGCAGCATCCAGGTGTCCACCCTCGTTTGGGTGGTTTCATCCGCTGCGAGGCCATTGCTGCTGCTGCTGCTGCCGGTGCCGGTGTTGTTCTGCGACGTTGTTTGCTTTGCGACTCTTCCCCTACCACGAGCGTTGTGTTGTTTTGTTTTTATTTCTTTTTTTCGACATCCGTGAATGGGTTGAGTGTGTGTGTGTATGTTCGTGTGTCTGTGTTAAATTACTCTTTTCGATGAAAACTTATGCAACTTATGTATGCGTGTGTGTGTGTGTATGTGTGTGGGTTGGTTTGTTTGTTGTTTGTGTGGCAGTTCGATGGTGCCAGAGCGTGTGGTTTACTTGGAGGTGGCCTTGATCAGCCCATCGGTGGACATCGACTTGGGACGCTCGATCGGCAGTCCGAGGGCACGGTCCCACACGAGCGAGGCCAGCACGCCGAGGGCACGGGACACACCGAACAGCACGGTGTAGTAGTTCATCTCCTTCAGGCCGTAGTACTGGAGCAGCACGCCCGAGTGGGCGTCTACGTTCGGCCACGGGTTCTTCACCTTGCCGAGCTCGGTCAGGATTGGCGGCACGACCTTGTAGATGTTCGAGACCAGCCCGAACAGCGGATCGTTCGGCAGATGCTTGAGGGCGAACTCGCGCTGGCAGGTGTAGCGCGGATCGGTCTTGCGCAGCACGGCGTGCCCGTAGCCCGGCACGACCTGGCCCGACTTGAGCGTCTTCCAGATGAACTCCTTCACCTTGTCCTCGCTCGCGTTGTCGCCGAGCTCCTTGCGGAGCTTCTGCAGCCACACCAGCACCTCCTGGTTGGCGAGCCCGTGCAGCGGACCGGCGAGACCGTTCATGCCGGCCGCGAACGACAGGTACGGGTCGCTCAGGGCCGACCCGACCAGATGGACCGTGTGCGCCGACACGTTGCCACCCTCGTGGTCGCTGTGGATCGTCAGGTACAGGCGCATCAGCTCCGTGAACTTCTCGTCCTCGTAGCCGAGCATCTTGGTGAAGTTGGCCGACCAGTCCTTCTTCGGGTCGATCGCCCCGATACCCTTGCCGTCGCGGTACGTGTTGCGGTAGATGGTGGCCGCGATCACCGGCAGCTTCGCGATCAGATCCATGCTGTCCTCGTACACGTACTCCCAGTACTTGCTCTTGTGCACACCGTCCGCGTACGCCTTGGCGAACTTGCTCTCGTGGTTGAGCGCGGTCACGGCGCAGCTCAGCTGCGACATCGGGTGCAGCGTCGTCGGCATGTTGTTCAGCATCGTGACGACGTGCGACGGCAGCGCGGCACGGTTGGCCCACTCGCGCGACAGCGCATCGACCTGCGCCTTCGACGGCACGTCACCGGTAATCAGCAACCAGAACAGACCCTCCGGCAGCGGTTCCTGGCCACCTGTGGGGCAACAAAAAAAGAGGGGGAAATAAGCACATAAAGTCAAACTGGAAACAATCGTGTACGCACTAATCAATTAGATCACTTTTACGCACTGATTTTTGCTATTAAGTTTTCTTTAGAATCTCCTATGGCTATTTTAACTCTGAATGGGTTTTATTTAAGACATAAGACATCCTTACGACGCTCGACTTGCTTAAGCTCATCATGTGCTGTGAATTCGCCTCTCGAATGGATCGTTTTCTTTTATTTCTAGCTGTTGTCTAGTAGCTGAATAAGGTACTACACCAGCACAAGATTTAAACTTACCGAAGTAATCTGTCAAGATAAATTAATTGAAATTGTACCACCTTTTAGGTCAATTGGTGAGTATTTTTTTACTTTATAAATTTGTGAAAAAACGCCAAGAATGTTGGAGGAAGGGACCTAATACGATCGAAATTATTAGGACATTGAAATGGGCTTACGACAAATACTGGTGAGTTAATATCGTAACACACTTTCGGAACAACCCAGTCTCCATAAACTAATAGTAATAAAATGATTGAAAGACACCACAAGGCTGTAGGAAATGAGCTAGCCTGCCTGTTCAAAGTGTTAACGACCCAATTCCATAGTACGCGTTCTTAAATTGACGAGCTATGAAAACAGCCTCGCTCAATGCAAAGGCAATAGACATAAAACCTAGAACCTCACGCGAGACGCCGGTCGGCAATTGCAAATAGAGGCGCCAGCGGCTGATTCCAACACGAACAGGTACTGGCATATAATTTATTACTATTTTCTTATTCATTTTGCATACGTCCTTCACGGCCGTACCCGGGTCGTGCATCCTAAACGGGCGGCGGTAAAAAGCAGATACAATCCGCTTCCCTTGCGCACGTGACGATGTGCATTGTTTGCGTTCCCTTTTGCCCGTGCGGCTTGGCTTACCTGGCGCCTTCGGGAGCACCTGCTGGCACTCGGGGATGGATAGACCGCGGAAGCGGATGCCCTCCTCGGGATCGAGCACGGACGTTTCGCACACCAGGCCCTTGATGCCGCGCATACCGCCATACATCTGGAATGATCCGGGGGAGGAGAGAGCGGAAAAAGAAATACATCAATCAAGTGTCAAATGAGAAAAAAAAATATTTAAAAAAGGCGCGCTCGTCGCTCGCCAAGGCGATAAGAAAACGCTGCGGAAAAGGGAAGGGAAATGGTTTCGTGTTTCATCGGTGGATTGATAACGTGGTGGTTTTGATACATTTCGGCGTGGTGCGTGCGTTCGTGTCTTACGGGGTAGAGTTTTTCTGGCGATCTCACATGTCCCTCACATCGGTTCCCCGCGAGAAGCAAGCAATTTTGGCACTCGGTGCCGCACTCGCGAACGCTTCACTTCATCGCGAACGCATCCCTGGCCAGACGAAGCCGTGGCAGCGGCAGTAAAGGTCAATTAAGAATTAACACACTAACCACCGCCGCAACGAAAGAGCGCGTGAAAGAAAAACCCCCCGTAACCCACCGAGGCGTCTCGCCTTGGCGCGCTATTGAACTTGACTTCATTAATCCCTCCACCAGCCCGCGGGCGATAAGTGAACCGTCGTCCGACCGTCGTCGCCGAGCTATCGCTTGCCGGCTAGCATCAGCTGACCGAAACGCCCGGAGGCAAAGAAGAACGCCGTGATGTCATAATGCGACAACGATAAACGACCGCTCGGTGGCGGAAGTGGCAGGGTGGCGATGGGCAGTACGGCTGGCGAGATTGCACGCTACATTAGCGAACAACACCCATTTTGGGCACGCGGAATGTGTGTATGATGTGGCCACGGTTTTCTCATTCGAATTGGTGTACTAATGTGGGCAGAGCCGAAGGACAGGCGAGTTGCTAATGAGCGGGGAGGCAAACAATAACGGGGAGCCTTTTTTTTTTGTAAATCACGGTCGCGCCAAACAAACGACGCATCCCCCGGTTGGTGTGATCATGTGATCGAAGACGCACACGAACCGGTATGGGTCACCTGGCCCCGGGTGTAGCGTTGGTTAAGCGATGCGATAACACACGATTGTAGCTCAAAGCCACGCTAGAGCAGCTTTTATCGGGACGACCTTCCATGGCGCTAGATCAGTCGTTATCTTGAGGTGTCCTTCTACAAAAAAAAAATAATTAAAAACTTCACCTAGAACACGCTTGCTTTCGCGATACCCGATGGGTAAAACCTCAAGCGAGGGTAAAGCCCCCTTTACGGTGTAATTACACTGCAATTGCACCATTACACGGTACGGTGCATCCATTTCCAGCTTCCAGTGCGAGCTAGTGGTGGAAACGCTCACGCTATCAAGCAACACTGTCCAGTGCTCGATGACGAAGCAAACGGTGTGGGCTTCGGCCCCGTGCCCCTGCGAGAGGATCATCATCATTGAAGCCAAAGTACGCACCGAACGTTTGTGATTGCGCGAGTGCGACACAGGGCAAACCACAGGGCACGTGACACAGTGAGGAGGCTTTTTTGCTCACTCCGTCGGGGTCAGCAAGGGTTTCCTTCCCGTTGACACACCGATGACATTGAGATGCTAGAGTGCGTTCTGCCCCACGGACGGGGTAATGATGATGGTGCTAATCTTTCGCTCACAGTGGTGCGATCGGTGGCAAATATGGTAGGCACGTTTTTTTTTTTTTTTTACGACAAGCATGTACGATACTCTTTGACGCGATTGCCACAAATCTGCGTGTATCAATATTATATCGATAGATTAACGATTTATTGGTTCGTCGCGCATCGTAAATAAATCTCTAAAAATAAATATTTGTCAACAAAATATTATTGCTTATCGCTTTCGAACTACTTTTGAATCGCTTATGGCGAGAACGCGCACTATAAAAGCTCATTTTGCTGTCCAACGAGCGCAAAATCGAATGTATGGTATTCTGAAAACCCAAAATTGTGTAAAAAAAATAACGCGACTCGATAAAAAAATGATAATAGTATTGAACCAAAATGTCCTAAGTTAGTAAAGAAAAAAAACCTTCCTCTCTGGCGTTTTACCACAGAAACTATGCGTATTACATTTCATCCAAATGAAAGCGATCGTGGATGGTTGGTGTAACAATCTCGACCCCTAATCGGTCCCATTATCTCTTCCAATTCGTCTGGGTGTACTGGGTAGGAGGAAAATGGTATCATTCTCCCTCTACACTTGCCATGCGATATACAACACCAGACGGATGCATTTCGATTCATGTCGCCTTCTCATTGCCTCGCACTGGAAGGGCTTGTAGCGTGTGTGTGTCCCTCTCCAACTGAAATCAATCACTCAACCACGTCCACCGACGATGACACGCTCCAGTAGTTACCGGCCTAACGATCCGCAGCCGCAAGCGAGACGCGGCGCGGCGCACATCAATTGTGCCCGGACCGCAATTCGATCGTCACTCGTTTAACTCAATTAGGAGTCCGACCGACGAGATCGACGAGCGGTGGGCAAAAAAAAAGACCGTCCGATGACATGATTACAGCGCGCTTTCCTTCATTCTTGCAAAAGGGTACTTTGCGCTCCTCGCTTGCCAACCGGGAGTGAGTGCATTCCCGTTGCCGTCGCCGACGTTGCGATTCTAAATTTAACGCCCATTCCGTGGCCAGAAATAACGACACCGCACCTCCAAAATGTCACGTGCCGCCGTTACCTGAGGGAGAGAGGGAACGGGGAAGGGGGGGGGGGGATAAGAAAACACTTACCATGTCGACGGTAACCTCGCCGACTTTCGTTGCACCGTGCTGCTTGCGGAAGTTCTTGATGCGCTCCTGCTCCTTCGGGATCTTTTCCGTCAGGACCGCCTTCAGGTCTGTGCTGTCGGAGGCATTGCGGACGAAGGTGGCGATCGCCGGCAGTGCGTTCTGTAATCGAAAGGGAGAGAAAGAGAGAGAGGCGTGTAAATAGCGTTGTACTGAAAGCCGAAAAGATATGTAAAAAACAAACAATCGATCCCGCGTTCCGATTCGTCCCCTTTTGACGTAAAAGTATTTACAAAACAAAACCCCAGGGATGGAACATGAGAAAAAAAAAGCGTTACGCCAAAGGAATCTTTTTTCATGCGAAATCGTGCGCACTGTGTGTTCGCGAACGTCCCTCTATTATTAGATGTCCTCCGTTCGTCACTGTGCAAAGGGAAGGAGATATACACAGGGAAAAAACAAACCAAGAAACTTGAGTGTCTGACCTCTGGTTCGTGCGTGTTTTTGTCGTTTGTCGGTTTTTTTTCACCTCACCCGCGTTTTACTTTGGATTCTGCAAGGTTTTTTTTTAATGTACGCGATACTGGCGTACGTTTGTAGCATCTTCATGTGCAGCAGGGAGGATTTATATGGTACTTTTCGGTCTTATGATGTACCCGAGTTGCAGGATGAAATCTCTAGAATGTTTCCCTTTCCTTTAGTCTAGCAGTTTTAGTGATGGAAGGCACGTCTATTTAGCATCGCATACTGGAAACTCACAAGCCTATCTTGTCTCAAAATCTCAACTCCCCAGCAAAGCACTCAACAGCCCTCGAGAGCTTTCGGTTCTAACGCCACGACCAAAACGGAGAACGAAAGAAAAAACCTGTTCTGCTCACTGGCTAACGACTCTGCAAGGCCAGTCGCGTCTCATCGACTCGGAGTAATAAAACCCCCCGTAAATTACGTCATTATTCTACGCCACGTATTCCCAGCGGCCGTGGTTTGCCACGTGGTTTACGGGAAACGGTCATCCCGTTCCCGGTGCCGAAGGCGTCATAGAAAGCTTAACATTGTGGAGCGAACGTTTGGCCACCCGGAAGCGTAGGCAGAGTGTGATGCAACTTGCTGCACTACATCAACCCAACGGCTTGCACGGATCGATACGGTGTGTTTGGCATGTGTTTTGGGACGAAAATAGTGCCATCGTGTCGGTGTCGAAGCCTTCGATCGGTGCGCTCGTGTGAGTTGACCGTTGGTTGGTGCCACTAATTATAGCCGATTCCGGAAGATCGAACTTGTTGGCAAAGGATGGGCAGTTGGTTGCCCTCGACGAGTCCCCCCGCGTGTGCTTCATCGGCTGGATCACCTGATCCGTGCGCTTCGCCGGCCGCATTGGACGTGGTTGTTGCGCTACGCAAACCCGCGCACACACGGAGCCGCCTGTTGATAGGTTGATTTCTTATCAACCCGCACCGGGGTGGTGATGATAAGCGGGCTGGACGATGGTGACGGTTGAGGAATCTCGCATTTCTTTAAAAAGCCAAAATCAAAACCACCGCCATAAAATGGTACAGGAAATGTGCAACCCCGGCGTGCAGAGTTCAAACCGGCCAAACCTGGACTGCTACAGCTGATCAAACACACCCGCCGTTCAGATGTTTGACACAGGTGCCGTTGGAGCGATTCGATTGTCCCGCTTCGGCAAACCGTGCTTTACACACAAGGTTACCGCTTATCGCTACTGGCATTGAATTCGGTATCGTTCCTACGTCACGTCCCGGGGGAGGAGGGGTTTTCTATCTACCTCGCGATCCGCTGCAAAGTGTCCGAAATTAGATGCGCCAGCGTGAAAAACAGACAAACTACATGTGACACAAGCGTTTGGATACAACAAAATATTACATAACCGAAAAAATACTGCTCCGAGCGTTTTGTTTCCCTGTACAGCGATTTAATGCTCCAAACAATGTCGAAAATCGATAGCGAAAGGCAGCGAAGAGGACATTTTTCCGTGCGTAAAATGCTGCTCCAACTCGCGGTGGGCATTTGCGATGCAAATTAGAGCAGGTGAAACGAAACTCGAGCGGGTTCGTTGTACTTCGCACCGGGGGGGTAACCAAATACGGTAACTTTTTGACCAAAAGCACACGGTGCTGGACAACCTGCCGGACTAGAATCCGTCCGCCAGCAAGCGGGCAGTTCTTGGGCACACTTTGGCTGCAGCTTTTTTCCCTCGCAAAACGACGCACTGGGCGCGCGCGCGTTATCTAACATTTTCTTCTACCAGTGCGCATATTTTTCCTCTCATGGGTGGTGGGTGGGAAAATCGCTTCGCGGGCGGGGTGGGGAGCGTTTGGTATTGCGTCAAGTGACGACACGGCTCGCGCGCGCATCATACTATTTTGGGGTTATTCTGTTTTACACTAGAATTTACGCTGTTTTTTTGCTTTTAAGTATTCTTTAACTAAAAACCGCCTAATGGACACAGCACTGTTCACAATCAGCACCAAGCACGCGCGCGCGTGTGTGTGTATGTGTCGGTAGAGGCTACCCCACTTGATGCACGTTTCCCCACCACAAACTCTAGTGCTGTTAACCTTCGATTTAACCTTGTCCAACCGTGCCGGATGAAGGATTTTCTTCGCCTTCGATCTTCTGGAGGCAAACAGTTTTTCCGTTTTCAACATGTTCAGATTCCCTTGCCTGATTACGTAAGGAAAGGAGAAACAGCGAGGATGGGGAGGGGGGGGGGGAGTAACACTCCCTCTCCCCCTGTCTTAACGCACATTCACGGAAGAGGATTTTCACAATGGTCTACTGTCCTTGAAAATAGGCTTCCGAAGTCCTGCTATATGCCGTTTTCGCAGCGCGAAACTCCCCTGTTTCCCAGAAACTCCCAGAAGCTTCTCGAGATAGCATTCGATCGTTTTTTTTAAGCGTGCCAAATTCCCCACACGATACGGCGGCGACGCCGGACGCAACGTGGCCGCCCCGGCGTTGGCGCTGATGACGAGACACGGTTTTAGTCACGCCGTTGGATGTTCCTCACTCACCTTGCTGGCCAACTTAGATGTATAGATGCGGCTGAGGGCCATTTCGCTGCTGATCCAAGGTGCTTTTGCTGTAAGCAACATAGGCAAAAAAAGAGCACGCGGTTAGATTTTCACCCTGGGAAACCGCGTGCACGCGGGGTTCGAAGGCCCGCATCCTGGGCGGGTTTCGCATCACCCGGTGCACGGTATTTTCACCATCAGGTCGAGACGAACTTACCTAGCGCCTAAACAAGTAACAATGTGGACCGAAAGAGATTTGCCGATAATTAAAATTCACGCACGCACGGATGCACGACCGACTCTTCGAATTTTTTTCAAACAAACAAACAAACGCACTGACAGCTGCCAATGTGTCGACCATCGAGCAGTCGGCCCGGCCTCCACAGTGGTGCAGGAGAGCCGTTCGCGAGTGCGGCCGAAAAGAGCGAGGCGGCGCGGAAGAGCGAGATGCAAGAAGTAGACCCGCGAACAAACGTCCACACGAAAGATGCGGCAACTGATTCGTGGGAAAGAGATGCAGAAAGAGAAAACCAGTGGCACTAAGGGCTACTCTGATGCAAATGGACAAAATAGGAAAATCCCGCTCGAGTTATTCGAGCACTAGCGCTGGTTTCGAGCACTAGTTTAGTCAACGGAAAAATTTGTAACAAAAATCAAGCTTACAGTTTGGAAAGTTACTATTATTTAAAACGATTGAACAAACCATTAACTAGTAGACGAATTTTATTCTCATAAAATATATAGTGCCCGACATTCGATAGCGCTTTTGATGTATAATAATAGCAATATAATAACGTAGCTGCGTTTAAAATCTCCTGTGTCTTTTATCCGTTTCGCTGTGGGTCCGGCAAACACTAAAAGCCGCGCCTTTTACAACTTAATATTATATTCGACAAACATCACGCTGCGGTACATTCGATTCATCGAAAGGCTAATTTGAATATTTAAGGCGATATCATTCTCGTTCCTTCCGTGCAGGCCACCGACGGTGTAGGCTTTATGCGCAATAAACTGTGCTCTATGCATTGAGGCATCAAACACAAACCACCTATGCATCGCCGGATCAAGTTGATTTGCTTTTTTCCTATGCAGACCATTAATTATTAGCAAATACTGATCGGAAACCAACCGTTTCATCACATTTGTGCGACGCACGATTAACGATGAGCTAAAAAGGGATTCATTACAAGTAGAAAAACCCTCCGTACGAGGATGTGGAATAAGGTAGAGAGTATGGAGCGACATCACGAGAGTTGGAGTGTGTGCGTGTGTGAGTGGACGAGATTTCGCAAGTAATAAGATTTAACCAGGTGGGAAGCGGGTGGGCTGAGGAGAGATTTGTGCGCCTCACTCAGGTCCAGTTCCACCCACGGACGGGCAGATGCACCAGGCGGTGCTAGAGCTGCTACCTATCGGTGTCGTTGCCGTCCTTCACGTTGACCACGATGACGGAGTCGTCCGCATCGGACACGTAAAATCATAAGGTCGTGTCGACGTTACTGTTCGTGTCGGAGATGGGACCGTCCGGGGTGTGGTGCGGTGGTGGTTTCTTCGCTTCCGCGGCCGCGTCCAGATCACCCGTACTTCTGGTAAGCTCCTCGAGCAGCATGTCGGCATCGATCAGTCCCAGCACGGCCTGCTTGCTGATGGAACGCGCCAACAGGCGGGTCTTACGCTCCAGCTGCTCCTTTTCCGTTTCCTCGCTGTCGAAGGTCGTCGTGACGTTGTCCGTCTCGTCGATCGTACCGCCCTGGAGCGCCGTACTGGACGGTACCATCGGAACCGCATCCGGGTCGGTTGGACTCAGCGGGACGTAGTTGTGCTCGAACCGACCCGTTTCCGGTGCCGACGCCGACAGCAACGTGTCCGGTCCCGGTGGTGTCAGCTGCGAATGGAACCCGTGTGCCACGGACGACTGCGTTCGATTGTACGCGTGCTGCGGGACATCAACCGGTTCGCTGGGCTTCGGTGGCCCATGCTCGAACAGGCTCGCCGCCGTCGGTCGCGCATCGTTGTTACCCTGCATCGACGTGATGGTTAGCTGCTCATCCACCTCCTCGATCACCTGGTCGGTGATTCGCATGCTGCCCATCGCCCGATCCGGTATGCGTCCCGGTCCGGCCAGATTCGTCGAGCTAGCCGAGCCGGGGAACTTAAACGGCACCGTACCCGCCGCATCCGGTGTGGCACTGTTCGGACGGCTGGACTCGTCCTTGCTGAAGAATCGCTTCAACGCCGAAGTGACCGTGTTTACGCGTGACATCGTGCCCGCTACGCTCGCCAAGCTGGTGGCCGAACTGCCGCCACGATAAATGGGCTTCTCGGACGTGTTGAAGTGGATGCCACTTACGTTGTCATCCATCTACGGAGCGAAACGAAACGAACAACAATAAATCATATCCGTGCAAGCATCTGCAAACACCCGTGAAGCTCATGCGCGCTCGTTCTAGCGATGCTTTATGAAACGGATGCTCATTCTAGCAATGAACCAGCATTTCAGAAAGCATAGACGAACGGCGACAAAGAAGGGTGCACCTGAAGGAGGTTTAGTCGACCATCTGTGATCGAGAGTGATCACAGATGGTCGTAAAGCTCGAGAGGAGTATGGATGCATGTGGGATTAGCAACAGCGGTAGGAATCTTATATCATTTACCATCATCCTTAATTACTATTTAAAAAACGTTTACATCCCGCGTCATATGAATCCTGCTTTCTGTCTTGTTTCCATTTGAAAGTGGTTACTGGAAAACGAGTTTCCCTAGTGATCGATTAATGTTATGCTATAACACTTATGTCCCATTTGTTAAGGATTACCCTGTAGCTTTTAAACCCGTTTTAAGGTTAGTTTAGAGTTAACTTCGTTTATCCGTCATGACATAAGAGACCTACTGCATCTTGGATTAAGGATTAAGGATTAAGGATTCATTTCCAGATTAGTAAGCGAGTGCGCAATCGAATTAGGTGCATCCGTACGATTCCAACCGTCGGCGGGATCGTCAGGAGGAAATTTCTTACGAGCATAATACTTTGGAGACGCCACCCGGGGCGAGATTCAGCGTTGCAGATACGGATTGATCTGTGTGTGTGAGAGAGATAGAGAGGTAAAGAGAGCGATCGAAACCCGACCACCGCGTTTTGTTTTTTTTCTCTATGCGTTACGTGTCTAGTGGAAAGGTATGGAAAGTGCCTTCACAATCCCCCACCGGTAAGGGTAGCGTGGTGTTACGACCAGATACTTCACCGACTCAAAGGCGGTAGGATACAAAATTGCGACATTCGCACTCGTTTGCTAACCTCGTCGTCGTTGGGATTCGCGGGGAAGTTATACTCAACCGCTTGGTTCTGTTTACCGACCATTTCGTCGATCCGGACGGCGGTCGGCACCACCGGGATGACTTCGGCTTCCCGCTTCTTCACCACGATGTCGGCGGTCGACGGTTGCGGCGGTTCCTCGCGTATCTCGGCCGACGCGACCGTGTGCGGCAGCTCGGTCGGGAAGATCTCGTCCCAGTACTGATCCTTCAGCAGCTCCGGATGCTCGTGGTGCATCTCGTCCACGATCAGGTACGACACCTGCAGGTTCCGGTCGACCATCCAGTTCACCTCGAAGTCGTCGTCGTCCTCGCCGAACGGATTGATCAGCGACTCGGCCACCTTCAACCAGCCCATGTAGAAGAAGAACTGCAGCGTGGTGAAGATCGGGAAGTACTGATCGATCTTGTTCACCACACCCTCCCCGAGCTCCTTCGTCTCCACCCACTGTTGGCCCATAACGGACGTGAGGAAGTAGCTGTACACGGCCAACGTCACCACCTGCGTGTACACGAGCGGTACGCTGATCGTATCGTACGAGATCAGCAGCCCACACTGGCCGCGGAACTTGTTCAGCTCGTCGATGATCGTCTTGGAGGCAAAATCGTCCCGACAGCGGCCCTCCTTCCGGGCGCGCGTTACAATACTCGCCGCCCAAACGATCGGCAGCCAGTGCTTCGAGTGGCGCGGGAACTTCTGATTCAGATGCGACATGATGTTGTGTTCGTTCTCGTTCAGCAAACCGGCCTCCACCAGATGCTCGATGGTCGGGAAGCGTTTCTTCACGCGGGGCGAAATGTTCGTCAGAACCATCGTGAGACAGAGACAGACGTAGCGCATTATCGTGCGTCGCATTACACGGCCACGCTCGTCCTGTGGAAGACAAACAACAACAACAAAAAAAACATTAAAAGTTGATCTTAATCTCAGTTTTTATCTAGCTATTTTCGTTCCCACCCTTTTCTAAACGATGGCTAAATATTTGATAGCAATTAAATGAGCCGGTGAGGAAACTACCTCCCGCCGTTAATGTCCTGCGATATCATCAAATCGTAATCGGATAGCCTACGCTATTTGATGTACGCTAATGATGCCGAAAATTATATTCTCCTTTCTTCCTTCGCGGGAATGAGGAGGTCAACGCTCGACGCACTATACCAAACGATGCAAACCGTGCCGTGTTGCACGCTGCAAACCGATAGTTCGCGACGGTTAAACGAACAAAACCCGGAAAAGGAGTGAGTAACGCCACCGTTCCACGTGCATTATTGATTTGACACCCATTGAAGCGAGACGGAAAGAATAATAACGTGGCGCCCGTTGGACTGCGGAAAATCCTTTTCACCGACCGCACCCGGACCGTACCTGTCCGTGGATGTTGGCGCTGACGAAGACGGCAATCGGGTCCGGCCAAGGTATGCTGGTGTACTGGTTCCACCAGCGCGTCATCACAATCGTCACGTAGAAGCCGAGCACGAACGACAGTGGAATCAGGTTGCTGTACGTAGCGCAGTACTTGACGATTTCTTCAAAAATCCTAAAACGAAGCGAAGATATTGCACCGATTAGCAGGATGCTGCAGAGGAACGAACGCCGACGAACAGTGGCAGTGTTTCGTACCGTTTCTGGTCCTCCGACATCCCAAAGCGGTAGGTAATGTTGAGCACGTAGTATAGAAGCAGGAAGCAGGTTAGGTCCAGCCATACTAGTTTGTAGATACTACCGCGCCATCTGAAATTGGAGAAGAAAAGTAGCACAGTTTTAGAGAAGTTGAACAATTATTTCTACCAAATCGCAATGTACGTCCTAGTTAAATGTTTGTGTCTGGAATTAACTTCACTTTAAGATGTTCGTAATAACTAAAAGCAAAAATCTTCACTCGCAGCACGCATTATCGAGAACAGAAAAAATAAAACAACATAAATACTATTTTAAAACAGAAAATACCGACAGAACAGAGGTAAATACTGTGCGACAATTACAACGTGTTCAAAATTGTCTTTCAGCCACGATGTCGTTGTTTAAGGCAATGACAAAACAATCTTCAAACAATCGTACAAAAAGAAACGTTCCGAGGTAAGAATTTACGCTGTTACATTTTCGCTGATTGAACAAGATTGATTCTCTCATTGCCACATTTTATTCGGCACCTTAGACCTAGCACGAACTTGAGTTCAAATATGTCTAAAAGAACTTACAAATATTATGTCCAGGATAAGCTTATCGATAGGATTATTGCAAGTCTAGTATAAACCAATCGATAAAAACAGCTGAGACCTGGCACTGCAGAGATGGTGCACCTTAAAGGTAGGTCTCTCTCATTCATGAATGACTAACTGTGGCAAGTCCCACCGGTGGACGGCAACATGAGCTTCCTTGCAGGCGTGTGACATAATTAAATACCCGGACACACGCCGGTCAGACAGTGTGGCAAACATTTTCCCATGCTTGAAGGCCACAGTGACCAACGAAACGCATCGAAACGCTGGGTTTACCACGATTTCGCTCACTGTTGCAGACGCGGTACACACGCTAGCGAACCGGTTTTACCTTTCACGGTAGCTAATGAAACCTAAACAGCGTTTTATGTCGCTTGCCACCAAACAGAACGAATGCTTCACCTCCTTCGCGATGCCATCTAAGGGAGCCGTTGCCAAGGCCAACACAAGAGCGGGAGAAAAAATCGAACGGAATTTCGGCCGATGCTAGCACGAAAGGAAGATTGCAAAATAATCACCACACCGAACGGTGAATGGAAAAAAAATCAAATCGTAGGCAATCTCTAGAGCACGACTACACAAAGTTCATCCGGCATTTCCGCGAACCGGAGGACGGAATTCCCATAAAATCATAAATGCCGAAAAAAACGTTGGACGATACGATCAGAGACGCTCAGTCTTGCAAGTATCTGGACAATATTTGCACCCAACCCCTACGAACGTGATAATGATTCCAACGCATCAGACGAGGCTGCTTGTGGATGTTGCTACACCGGATGTTATCAGCAGCAGCACACGAGATTATTCATCACTACATGCATGTTGTTATAAAACATCTGCTTCGTTCAAGAACATTCAAAAATAAAAAAGTAAAGCATTGCAAAATGTTGACTCAGAATGATTAATTCACGCCGAAACGAACACGCACTGTTCGAGGAAACGAAATGTCTAGTGATAAGACGTGCGAAGATAGATATCAAGCAACCACTGACGATCGAAATCGAAAAGTGTAGATACGAGTTGCTTTTGGTTTTGTTTTACAAGGTTCTAATATTATCTTTTTGTCCAGCGAGACCGGGGGATATCCGGAGTGATGTTTTTCGAATTGAATATTCGGCGCTTTTTCAGCAAATTATGTACTTAAAACGATACTACTTGAAATAAGATCCAATTTACCCATGTTTGTTTGTAGATTCGAGTCAGATTCGTTTTGACGTTTGTTTATATGCTGATCGAAAACTCTGTATGATTATTCAAATGGCTTTTCTAGATTCACACGGGGATTAAGTGTTCAAAAAAGGTCAAAAATGCTTTGAAATAATAAAATACATATTTCGTAGTAAATGTTGAAAAAAATATTCTTAGAGATTGTCCATAGAAAAAATAAGAAAATATTCGGTTGTTAGCATGGTTAGACTCATTAATCACCGTTTCTATTATGACGGAGTATGGACCAAATCCGTCAAAAAAAAAAACGGTTATAATCTCACTACCACGTGTTGACTTAAGCAATTAAAATATGTTAATTTTGAACGCAAACTGTCCGCTTCAACCATGCGTGGTCATTAAATTGACACTATCGACGACGTCATTTGCCCGTCAGGAAGCATTACTTATGCTTGTTTTTCCGATACGAACCGAGGCAAGATGCATCTGCTTGCCACTCTCTACGCTGTGCCGATAACATTCAATATCGAAGCGCATTTTAACGACGCCAGTCAAGCATGCAACGATTTATGATATGCAATTTCATTCCATAAAAACACGTCATCGATGCGAAAGATGATGTTATGGGACAGAAATAGTGTCGCGAGACAAGTTACTAATTTTCACACCTCACTCTCCGGCGGTTCGATGTTGCAAATGGACAACTTGGGGTGAGTTATGATTTCCATACTGAGCAACGTCGAGCTAGATTTCCTATTCTAAGTCTTTGTACCGAACGTCGCGCTCAGTGTTGACTTTTTGATAGCCATGCAACGCACACTGAGGTGACCTTAATGTCCATTCCTTCCACTTACCTTACAAGCAGCTTCAGAAAGCACCCAAATCCGCGGCAGGTGGCCACTTCCGCCGTGTACGTGACCGTCATGGTTGGCCGAAAAATCGGTTGGTTACTTAGCTAAGCCTACTGAAATACACTAGAAACACTTTCGTAAAAATATAAAACACTCACTCGTACACAAAATAAAAGCGACGATACGACTTATCGCGGCTCTCTTCACGACCGCGACAACTGAAGGGAGAGCTCAGTTCAGATGCATTTTTGGGTGCAAGCTGTCGGGGGAGAAGAAATAGCGCGTGTTAGATGCTTTTTGCCACCACCCAAACTCCACATTGGACCGCGTTAAAAACACGCACACCACAAGCGAACGGACAGTTATCGTTTTTGGACGCGACTGCGACGTGTTTCCGGTCCCTTTTTAGCCGACCAGCGTCACGAACACCACCAGCACAACGCCGAACGACTGATCACAGTTGCCTCTGGTCCTCGAAAACCGTCCATTTTACGAGCACCAGCAAAATTGTTCGCACCGAAGTGGACGGAAAGGGTCCTAGTCTCTCGGGGACTCCTCCTCATGGGCATGGGATGGCCCCCTGTCTGTGAAGTCAGACATACAAACCAAGGTGCGGTCTGCCGCAGGTATTTCGAATGGCCGGAAATAAAAGTATATTTGGTAGCTAATAAACGGAATTCATCACAATTGGACATATGATAGTGGTTCAAGGGGAACGGGAATTTCAGTTTGCTTGAAGAATGGAGATGTTGGACGTAATGTAAATGCAATGAATGGTTTAAACAATACTTCAATAATACTCAGTCATTCGTAGCATGATAAATGTTGCAGGATTCCTACCGCGGAAAGATTCAAAAGTAAGAATAAGATTGAAATCGATTTCGGAATTGAATCGACAAATCATATCACTTGCTTTTTGAGGTTCCTCATACAAAAACAAAGCACTCCTCCTCCATCATTTCCGCTTCCAACGGTGCGAAGGGACGAACATTCGGACCTTTTGGTGTCCTTTTATGGACCATCCCACCCCGTTGCGTGAAAATTCCACCGTCTAGGGAAGCAGCCGGTGTTCTCCTAGGACGTGAGCACAATATACTCAGGCAAACCCATTCCCTACTGGCTTACACCCCGTGCTGTGAGTCGGACCTAATGACGAGACAAAAATGCGACGGCCGTGTGCGATTACATTCATTTTCCTTTGATGTTTTTGATGCAAAAAGGAAAATAAAAACGTTCAGCGCAACCCCGTAAGGAAATTGCAGCACGCAAATGAACAACCATCCGGTTGCGATGATAATGATTTTTCGATCCAATTTTCTCCCACCGTGGCGTGTGTTTGGGTCTCACATCAAGCGACGAAATTTGCCTTATAACTGCCATTTTTGCGTCGGCAAAAATTGATCACGTTTCCATTCATCTTCCAAGCCAATTTTCAGCGCCTCTTCGAAACACATGTGAGTCTAGTGATAGAGGATGATGATGAAGCGTGTGACTAACGAATCGCTCGCTTGGTTAGCAAATTATACACCCTGTTGGCCACTCTGTCATCCCCCACGCGCCATCAGGGCGTGATTCGACAGTGAAGAGGACCAGGCCACATAGAACATCGAACATAAAAAATATACGCTCCAGCAAAACGCGTCAACGAACGCATAGTTGTGACCGCGCGCGACAGAGTTCAAGGTCTTTGGATGGTTTTGTTTTTTGACAAGAGGTTGAGGGGAGGATGGGAGAGTTAATCAAAAACCGTGTTCTCCACACCCCCGGAGGTCGCTAGTGTGGGGCTTCGCACGCGAATGAATTGCCACGAAACGTATGAAACACTTACAGCTTCGAATAATATTATTCCCTCGCGTCGAAAGCAAACAGAAATCAAAGTTTCTCGATATAATGGAAAGTTATTCGCGCCTTTTACATGTGAAACGAGCAAAACATACTCCCACCATGCACCATGCAGCAGGAGCAGGAAGCCGATTGCATTTATTAGAACGTGTTTCGTTCTGTTATTGCAATTTGCAACAGCTGGCAGGCACTGTCGCACTGTCATGAACCGATGGGAATGCTGTTTTAAATCGTTTGTTGAGAACTAATTGCACTCTACGCTCCCAACCACAGTAGCCGACGGTTTGTGATGATGAGTTGATGGAAAAGGAATCTTGCTTTTGCGAGTTTTAGAAACAGAGGCTTTTATTTATCTCGACTCATCGATCTCGGTCAGGGGTCGGCAAGCGCTAGTGAAATATATACGTTCTTTAATTTTGTTAAAATTTTTTTTTTAAATTCACAATGTTAAAAGATTATTTTATCTGCGTATTCATTCGACATAACGCATCAACATAGGATATATATTTAAATTCGTGCAAAAACCATTTCGTTCCCCGTCGCTTCATTTTGCCAAGTTGCCCGTCACTGTAAACGATCCATACTGTAAACGATCCATAATAATCCGACGGCTGTTTTAATTCTACACTCCACTACCGCCACAAACGCGACAGGCAATTATCAAATCGACCATAAAAAACAAACCGCGGTAGTGTTTTAATGTCGCGCGCTTCGTATGCACCATTGGCACAGTTTTCCCCCTTCCTTTGGCCAGTTGCACTTCTACACTCGACTTTCTATCTTTACGTTTTCTCCCAAGTTACTGTTTACGCTTCGATAGCTAAGTAGTGTGTAGGTTGAATATTGGAAGCGGATGATGTTTTATGTTGTTATAGCGAAAAATGTTTGCTTTATTTTTAGGGAAACCATCATTGTGGCCGGTGACTATTGCAGTCACGAGGAGACGACCGTCGAAAATCCGAAGAAAGGGACGCTGAGGTCAATAAAGATCGGGGAACCATTCGCCTTCTTTGTGTGTCTCAGCGAGCTGTGCATCGGGTTTTTGCAAAAGCGGCAAAAAAAAAACCAAAGCATGCTGCGTGTCTTTATGACGCCGGTCGCAAATTTTTTTTGACTAACCGGTTTGTTTCCTTTGTAACCACCGATCCGTGACACCTAGCTGGCAGAGAAAACCATTTGATGGCCCCAAGCAAGAAGTGATGTTTTTTGCGTGAAATACGTGAAGCGTACACTGTCACTGTGTTAAAACTTTCTGTAACATAAATTTCGGGGTTTAAAAAAGAAGTTATGAACAATATTTAGACCCGGAGTCAGGGGTCAACACTTGGACCCCATAATAAAATTAGATATTCAGTAATCTGGAATTCGCGACTGAATTTTAAGCGAGAACTGGTTTGTTGTGATTTTTTTTTAATGCGTCAAAAATCCCGACCCGGGCCTTGTTCGGGTGTGCCGCCCGGTCGGTGTGGGCTGCTGATGTCATTTTGATTCGTCCGTCCCAGCTTCTTCCATCACATTCATCACGCAAAACGATCACTTTTCGCGGCATCGAAGTCACGTGCGAATTTTATCATTCTGCCGGTATCTCGTATCACTGTTTTGATTTTGCTATCTGCACAAGCACACACTTGAGCGCGCCCTTGGTTTGATGTTACAAAACAACCGCACACATCCCCGCCGGTAGGGACAGGTGCATGTTTCCGCGAATGGCGTACACGCACACAAACACACTCAGCAACGATACACAACGAACGCGAGCTAGATTTATCTCGCGATAATTTATCAAACCACAAAATCACGAACACGGCAGTCAGCTTCACATACGACAATAAATGGCTCTGGACGCTGTGATCACTCAGAACTAGGAATGCTTTTCGCTATGATCACTAAGTCACCGAGACGATGGGGCTAATTAACACAGCACAACGCTCTGATGCACCACTTCCTTTCCCGCAAAATGCGTTTTTTTTCATCATCACCCCACGAACTACCTCCTTTCGTGCCGAGAGTTCAGATAAAACGGCCAGCCAGTGGCGGCACGCAACAAACCGCACCAATTCCGTTAAACAACATAAGCTTTCGCCCTTCTCGCCGCCTTTAAATCGATTGTGTTGTGTGCCGAGCGCTCTAGACATGCCGCGATTTTAACGGCATGCTGGCATCTGCCAAAGATGACAGCTGGGCTGTGGGGAACAACAAATAAACTTCATTTCGGAACGGTCCGAACGTACGAAACCAGCGATTGGCTTAAACGATAAAAACTCAAAAATAGGTAAATTCAGGAGAGCTCGGTGCAATTGATTAATATGAAGAACGAAAGATAGATAAGACGATAAGAAGGAAGCATATCGAGAATGCACGTAATTCAATAAGTACTTTGACAGGATAACTTCTCGATTTTCCATAGTTTATGGTTAAGCCTCGAAACTATTCCGACTAGCGATAACTTGGCCTAAGCACGTTCCATAACACTATCAACACACAAAACAATCACGATTCACGACTGAGCTTCTTTTGACACCGATCGCGCTGATAAAATAGCGGTATGTTAAGAATTAATTGATCAATTTTCGCGGAACGCCAAAAGTCCAGTGCTGCCAGTTTTGTTATTTTATTACAATAATTTAATTATTTTTAAATTGTTTACGAATTTTTATATTAGATAAAGTGTCGTATTTCCAATATAAGTGACCTGTATAGAAAACATTTGATTGCGTTCACATTCTCAATTGAAATGATTTTTTTTGTTATTGCATTACTTTTCTTCACATCAGGAGTATGGACAGAAAAGTTGTTCGAAGTTTTTGATCTTTTACAACAAACAAACAGCAAAGAATTTTGGTTAAGTTTAAGGTATAAAATTATGGTTAAGGTTGAGGTTTAGCTTAGCTGCAGGAAAAGGATCTAGATTATAAATATCATTATAGAAGATTTACATCTTTCCTAAACTGTAAATCATTAAAGTCTACGAGTAGAAGAAGAAGTAGAGTCACGATTTATATCTTTCTCATCAGATGACGTTTAACTGGGTCGAAAGAATTGGCTCTCCTAGGCATGAATTAACAAATCTTCCTAAAAGTAAAACGGATACAGGTTGTTGAAGGTAAAATTATCATAATCATAATTCAACTTAACCTTTGATTACATTAACCATCAATTACATAAGTTTTGTTGAACGCGTAACGTCACCATTTGAATGCTGAGTATGTTTATGACATATTTAGTTTCATATTCAAACATATCTGTTTCTTCATTTCCGGAAGAGGAAGCTGCAATTTTCAGCGTGCTGTTCGCATCCGGTCAGCTGACAGTCAAATGTCAAACAGCTGTCAAATGTCAAATTTGACATTTTGACATCAGCCGCCATCTTGACAGCGGCTCCGCCGGCTATCTCTGTTACACTTGCGTACGAAACGCTACTTCGTTCTCTTTTACACATTTTACCAAAGTCGCTTATGCTTTATTGTATTTGTGACAGCGTCAAAGAAGGAATGAAGCTTACAATATTTTTAAAGCTCGCATCGTCTACTCGGTCTCCATTTTGCACGGTCGGAAAAACGGAAAAAAAGTTTTTGCAAGGTAAAGTTTGTGTGAGAACTGCACCGGCACCATAGTGGCACGAATTTAAACCTTTTTGTTCGGAACGCAACGAATGTGCAACGGTAGCGCGCCCGTTTTCACAATAAAAACAGTGTTCCCCTAGAGCTTGGAATCCGACAGAATGCCAGCAGAGTTTTACGATGAGGATGGTAAGTCCACCGTGCCCGTACAGTGGCTACTAGATTTAGCTTGTAGTGCTCCGACGGGGTAAGAAAATCGCCACGGTAAGAACAAACACAGAGGAAAAATGCTCCCTCCTATTCCCGCGTAATCGCAAGTTCATGTTGATGGAAAACAAGACCCAAGCATTTTTGTGGCTATCACAGTGCGTAACAAAAACAGTCTCACCCAAAATATGTTCATCAAAATTTTTTTTTTGTTTCATTTGGGCACTACTTACTTGGCATTTTTTTTCCAAAAGTCCTTTGCAATACAAGTAAATCATCATTATTAATGCATTTTACTTAAAGATTTACAAAAATGTACAAAACTGTTTGCGCAATAAATACAAACACATAAAATGACTGTTCCTTTTTTGATGAAATAATGATAACAATTGTTCAAAAGATGAGATAATCGAAAGGATGTTTAAAACCCCAACCTTCAAATGCTTTGAAGCGATGTAAAAATAAATGTTTCTCCGTTTGATTTTGTTGTTTGTCGCGGTTTACAAAATTATCACACCCCTGTATAGGCGAGCATTAATTGATTTTATACTAGACACATCGCATACAGTTAGTTGCGGAAAAAAAACCCATCAGAAAAATGTTAATTTTCACTAAATTATGGACCACTCTGTAGAATGTATGAACATAATTGTTTTATTTTGCACATTGCTAGGGTTTCGACTGGCGTTCGAAAATGATACGGAATCGGAGGAGAAGCAATACTTCATGCGCGCCTTCCCGAACGTTAGCAAAATCGCCGAGCGTCGGATTCATTGTACATCCTGCAACGTGCACATAGGCACGGCCCCGGTATCGGAGGCGATCATTCGGATGCATCCGGTGCTGCGGGTGACGCACTGCCGGAGCTGCCACGCTTTCTACAACAGCGGCGAGTTTGATAAGGGCGAGGATGGCAGCGAACTGTACTGTCGGTGGTGCGGCCAGGGCGGTGAGGTGTACTGCTGCTCGAAGTGTCCGTACGTGTTCTGCAAGAGCTGCATCGTGCGCAACCTGTCACGGGCGTGCGTGCAGGACATCGTGCGCAACGAGAACTGGCACTGCTTCAGCTGCGCACCGCGCATCATGTGGCACCTGCGGGCTCAGCACTGGGCGCTGGAGAACTTTATCGAGAAGCAGAAAAAGTAAGTTCCGCCAACAGCGGCCCCGGACCAATTTCGTTAAGCATGTTTCGTTTACCTTTAAAGGGCGATAAAAAACCAGCAGCTGTCCTCGAACACGATCAGTGCGCTGATGAAGCAGGACAGCACTTCCTGCTGTCCGGGGAAAGGCATTCATCGCTGGAAGGGAAACACCGCAGCGGGTGGAGCAACACCACAGGCAGCACCGTCTCCGGCGTCAACAGCGCCAGCGGCGGGAGCGAAAAAAACGGGCACTAAGCGACCGTACACCGTCGGAACCACGCCAGATACACCGCTGGCGCAACCGGTGGTCAGCATTCCCCCGCTGAAGCATTCCATACTGGGTGAGCTCGATTTGAGCGGCGAGCTGTTGCTCAGCTCGGCCACGAAATCGGTATCGTCCCCGGCGGCGGCATCCGCATCCGGCACATCCTCGAGAAACGCGCTAACGAACGCGCTGAAGAAGCAAACGAAGATGGCCCCGAAACCGGCGAGCGAAATGAAGCGCCAGTCGCCACAGAGCGTGCCGCCGGCGAAGAAGAAGCGGTTGGGAAACAACGAGGTAGTCTGCACGCCGGACATCATGAGCATGTTTACCGGGGGCGAAGAGGGTGCTGCCGGTGCGGGCACATCCCAGACACGTCCAGCGATCGTTACCGTCGGTGCCAAGACACCCGGTACGGTCACGGCAGCATCGCTGGCATCGTTGCCGGGAGGAACTGCCGCCGGAGCGCCACCGCCAAAGAACGGTGGTCCAAAACCGAAGGCGATACTGCATCAATCGATGCCACGCAATCTCGCTGTCAGTGTGACGACCAACCGTATGGCGGGAGCGGCCACCACGCTCGATCAGGAACCGATGCTGCAGACGGTGCGCGTGTCGTCGACGACACCGCGCCAGGCGAACGCGAACACACCCGTCTACCACACGATCGGTGGCTACCGGATCGATCTGCATACCGCCTCGCAGCAGGGCACCTATCGGCTCCCGAACGGGAAGCTGATTCAGGTGCGCAAGCAAACGTCCGACGCCGGCCGGGGCGATTCCGCACCGGGCGATGCGACGGCCACCGGTGAACCGTCGTCGCAGGTGCAGTTCGCCATCTCGGCTGCGGTGCAGCCGTCCAGTGTCGTGCCTATCTCGACCAGTTTGGCTGCGAGCAATCGGTCCACAGCAGCACCGTTCAACACGCTTGCCGTACAGCCACCAACCGCACCGGCACTGATCCGAAACGGGGGACAGGAACCGACGCAGCAACAGTTGCGACGTATGCAGCAGCAACAGCAGTATCAGCAGGAACAACAGCAGCTGCAGCAACAACAGCAGCAACAGCAGCAGCAGCAGCAACAGCAACACCAACAGTTCCAGCAGCAGTTTCAACGGATGCACATGCAGCAACGGGCGCCTATTCGGATCGCACCGGTACCAGCGGTACCGGCAGCGGTGGCGCATCGGGCCCAACAGCCGCAACCGACGCTCTACCAGCTGCCACCGGGCGGTGTGGTCTACCCGCCAGCTAACACCGCGCCCGGCAGTGGACCGCCCCCCAACGCCCCCACCCCAGTCGCCGGTGTCGCACAGCAACCGAACGCCGGTGGCCATGGCCAGCAACCGATACTGAATCTGCTCCGCGGGCTGGTCAATGGGCCGCACACGGACTCGGCACTCGGCAACGCACGGAAAGATTTCGAAGCGAAACTGCTGGCCGGGGTCGAGATCTGCCATCACATCATCGGCAAGATCTACTCGCTCACGAACTCGAACTCGTTCAAGAACATACGCAACCTGCGCGACCTGAAGGAGCTGTTCATTCACCTCTCGTACCTGCTGACGTACGGGATCGGGCGGTTCAAAACGCTGCAGGAGCGGTGCGTGGAGGACGTGAAGAAGATGGGCTTCACCAAGCCGTCCGATTTCGTGATGATGGGCGAGAAGATCAACAACCGCAACCCGGAGGACGACAACAGCGATGACGATGACGATTGCGAGATCATCGAGCAGAACACCACCGTCATCGAGGTCGACTCGGACGAGGAAGCGGCCGCGGCCGCCTCGCGTGTCGAGGAGGCAGTGCGGGCGGAGAAAGAGGCCGCGGATAGTGCACCGGTGGCACTGGACGAAGCTGCTCCATCAACCGTACCGCCCAGTGCGCCTGTGACACAGTGCGAAGGATCGATGACGCTGACCGTCGGTCAAATTACGGTCGCCTGGAAGGTGGCGGGAGTTGTTGACCAGGAGCAAACGGGCCCAGCTGCTGGGGACGCTGCCGAAAATGTGACTGAGGGCGATGAGAGCAACACCGAACCGGGCAAGAGTGTACCGGCCGCCACCGATGGCGACGTGGTGGAAGTGATCGAGATGATGGACGAGAACGACAGTGCGACGACCGATCAAGACGAGCTGCTCGAGCTGAATGTCGATGAATTGCTGGCGAAGAACGATGTGAATCAAGCTGGTGAGTGATGCCATGAAACTTTCGAACGTATATGCGTTTTTTAGTTGTTTTTCTAACATATTTTCTACTTTTTTTCTTTACAACAGCGGAAGCTGCCTCGTCAGGCAATGCTCTCAATGAATCGGGTAAAGACGAGGTGGAACTGATCGAAATCTCCGACAAGGAAGTGTCCGAGTTGCTGGACATACACGCGACCGACAACAACGTGTTGCTGGCGAATGTGGCGTTGAAGACGGTCTCAAACCAAAAGGAACCTGCCACGGACAAGATGGAAATGGACGACGTTCCACAGAAGGATACGGTGACGAAGGGGCTTTCCATGTCGGAACATGAGGAGAACAGCTGTACCGATGCCAGCAAAGCATCCGATGTAATGAAACAGAAAGAGAAGAAAGAATGCACGGGAGAGAAGCAAGAAGAAGGACCTGTGGCTACGGCGGTGCAGGATATGTCGCCCCAAGAGAAGGGTACCGCAGTCGAATCGGAGACAAACAATGATGTCTCGATTCTGGACGATATAGAACAGTCCTCGAAGGGAAGCAGCAGTGAGATTTTAAACCTAATGGACGCCGCAGACGACAGCTATCACAGTGACAGTTCCGATCTGCAGTACGGCACCGAATATCTTGTGCAAGACGCAGAGGAAGAGTTGACGAAAGCGACCGCTGCCGAAGGTAGTGACGGCACGGAAAAATCATCGTCGGATGCGAAACCCGTGGAAGTTACGCACGATGATCACCTGCAACCTGCGGTTTCGCAGGGAGATTCAGAGATGGTGGATTTAACCGGGATAGAAACTGCTGCTGATAAGGAGGAAACTGCGAGCAATGTCGGTGATAAAGAACGCTCGGTCGTGAGCGATGGTGGTGATGTTTTGCAAGATTCCAAAGAGGGTCCCGAAGTTGATACGGTTGATAAACCGTTAAACGATTTAACTACGGATGTACCAGCTGACACGGAAGAGAAAGAAGATAGTACAGTTGAAAATGTCACTGAGGAACGAGAAGAAAACACAAGCGAGGGAATATCAAATGATTTACCGGAAATGGAGAACGAAGTTGATGAGTCGGAAACTAACGAACTAATGGAACCAAACATAGATAGCGCTACAGATGGGCAACAAAATGAGGAGCAAGAGAGAGCTTCACGTGACTCCCTCAATACAGCGGCTGATGAAAGCGTCGAGGAACCGCCTACAAATATTAGTGATAAAAACGCATGTACAGACAAACGCTCTGGTGAACTTCACGAGGAAAAGACTATTGCGACAGAGGATTCGATTGTTACACCGGACAAACAAATGGAAACGAGCCAAGATTCTGCTTTATTGGGTGTTTCCGTTGCAGCAGACACTTTGTTAGAAGAGAAAATGGAAATCGCAACAGAACGTTCAGAAGTTTCCAATTCGATACAGTTACCTAAGCCCGATGAAAAGAAGTCAAGCCAAGAAGAGGATGTCCAGAATGTGGCGGAGAAATCGACGGATAGTTTACAAAGCGAGCAAAACGCTTCCCCTAGCGAGAGTCGGCAGGCAGTCGTCGCCGAAGAAAAGAGCGACGAGGCGATGGTTGCAGACGAAATACCTGCGGTGAAGTTGATAAGCGAAGAACCTTCCAGCGCACGGGTTGGTAGCTCCGTCAAGGTGGATGATAGCGATAAAGCGATGCCATCTGGAGAGTAGCATCTCCACGGCCATATGTAAAAGAAGGGAGCATTTAGCCGCCGTCTCGCTACCAGCCCCGTGGAACAAGTGACATCGGTGTTGAACGCACAAACTCCGATGGAAGGTGAAAACCGATGTACTGGTAGGTGCGGAAAGTTTGAGATACCATGCTCTAAATTCTTGTCATCCGTGTAATTAGTAATCAATATTAGTATTTGCACCAAAAACGAAAAGCAGTGGGGCGAACCTCTCGCTTTGTTTGTTTAATTTTTGCGCACTGGTTGTGTTAATAAACAAGTCCCGCGAATTGCAGATAACTACGAGGTTTAACATGTTAGGTCGTATCAATCTAATGTGTTCCTCCCCCTAAGCAGAGCTTAGTTGTGTGAGTCAATCTTACGAGGCCTAGGTATGTCTATCGCATATGAATTAATCTTGTCCTTGATGTAGGTATTCAATAAATACGATTGAAAGCAACATGGCGTCGAGCGTAGTTTTAGGAACAGCCTGTCTGAAAGAAAGAGTTCCTGGCCTTGGGGATTTCCTTGACTTTAAAGCTTCAATTCTACTCTTGGATTTAGCCTCTAGTTGTTGTTTTTTATTCACTAGTTTCACTTGAAGTTTCAGTGATCGAAAACCAAAATAGAATGCTAAAAAAATAACATCGACGCTTGAGATGATTTGAACTTCAACGAATAAATCATCTCGAAAAAATCATCCACCAGCAAAACTTCCGAACAATAAGCTAACATCTGTGATATGTTCTAACACCACCGGATACGCACGAAACGTAAACACCGTCGCAACTGAGGAGAGCATTTGGAAGGAAAAAAACCGAGGGAAAATTCAAGCCACCACACGGCAACTCCCATTAGAAAAAAAAAAAACGCTACCCTCGATAAACTATTTATTACGTTAACAAATTGGCCACTAGAGCAAGAGTTTGGAAAAGAAAAAAAGAAAACAAAACGAAAAAAAGAACAACTCCGCCGTGTCTCGGTGCGGATTTTAAACGTTCGTTTCGCCCTTTGCCTTCGGGGTGGCACCGTTGGCGGCGCCCGGTTTCAGTGCCGGTATGTACTGGCCGAGGTAGGTCAGCACGATCTCCCGGTAGCGGTAGAGCACGATGCTGATGATGGTGAGACCGAACAGGACGCCGGCCAGGATTTCGTAATCGTTCTCCAGCCGCTGGTAGTGGTGTTCGATGCCGATCAGGGCGCCGAAGAAACGTCCGAAGCCGAAGTGTGCCATGACGGGCAGGGCTTGGGCAAGTGCGGCTACTTTGCGAGGTAGCAGCGCACGGAAGTGGAGCACCAGCGTCACCCAGGTCAGACCGAGCGTGGTCGGGAGGAGCCAATCTTCGACCACGTCCCACAGCGCGTAGTCGAGAATGGCGAGCAGGATGAAGCGCACGACAAGTGACAGGAACGCACCGACCAGGATCCGGCAGGTGCCGAACACTTCGATGATGCGGCGCGAGTAGATCAGCACCGGGATGGCGAGCAGATCCCCGGCGAGCAGCACCGTCCGGACGACGGTTTGGAAGACGCCACCCGATTCGCGCTGGTTCGCGTCATCGCCATCGATGCCGTCCGTCGGCAGGTTGGACATGTGCGATTCGTCGATCGAATCGATCACACTCCACAGCGAACCGAGCCCGATCGCGATCGCGAACGGCAGCCAGCAGTGCCGGAGGTACTTCCGGCAGGCCGGCACCGAGAGGAACTTTTGCGGGGCGGCCCGCCGCTGCCACCACTCCTCCGCCGGCGACAGGTCCATCTTGAGCGGGCTGAGCAGGATGACCGCGGCCGTGGTGTAGAGCACGACGAACAGCATGTACGGCTGCTCGTAGTCATCGTTGAAGAAGATGATCCAACCGACGGCACCCCACACCAGCTGCTGGCCGAAGTCGGCCACCCCGGACACGGACGGGTCGCGTGTCACGATCACGATGATCGTGTTCAGCAGCGTCAACCCGCTGAGCAGGAAGAAATCCAGCAGCGAACGGATCGACAGGTAGTAGTAGAACGTCGAGTCACCCGCATCGTCATCGCCATCGTTGTCCTCGTCCTGTTGGGGAGGATCAGTATGAAGCATGACGACCCACGACGAAGTATGAAGACCCCCACAATACTTACACCATCGCAGGTCGCACCGTACAGCAAGCTCTCGGACTCCTCGTACGCGTCCGCAATGTCGCACTGGATCACCGTCCTGCAGTCCGCCGACCGGGACTTGCCCCAGGACCTCTCCACCGGGCACCGGAAACCATCTTCGAGCAAAGAGAAAGGGTTGTCATACACCTGACCTGAGTGGGAGACGCACTAGGTGGCCACTAGGTGGCCGAAACCTACCCAACGGATAGCTGCACTCGTCACCCTCGTCCTTCCGGTTCAGCGCGCTGAAGGTGGCCTTCACCTGCATGATGCCCTCGGCGTACGTGTGGCATTCCTCGTCCTCCTCGTCCGTGTCCACGCACACGACCGCGCTCGGCACGATCACCGTCTCCTGCGCGTCCGGCACGCCATCGTTGTCATCGTCGTCGTCCTCCGCGTCCGGGATGCCATCGTTGTCGTCGTCGCTGTCCTGCTCGTCCGGGATACCGTCGTTGTCATCGTCCGGATCGTCATCGTTCGCGATGCCGTCCCCGTCCAGGTCGTTCTTGTTGCGCTGCCCCTGATCGTGCACGTCCAGTATGCCGTCGTTGTCATCGTCGACGTCCTCCGCGTCCGGGATGCCGTCACCGTCATCGTCGTCGTCCTCCGTGTCCGGCACGCCATCGTTGTCATCGTCCGGATCGTCATCGTCGGGGATGCCATCACCGTCCAGATCGTGCGTCACCGGTTTGCCCTCGAGCACATCCGGGATGCCGTCATTATCGTCGTCCGGATCTTCCGCGTCCGGTATGCCGTCGTTGTCATCGTCATTGTCCTCCGCATCCGGCACACCGTCGTTATCGTCATCGTCATCCTCCGCATCCGGGACGCCATCACCATCGAGATCCTTCCCGTTCGAGCGATCCTGCGCGTCCGGCACGCCATCGTTATCGTCATCCAAGTCCTTATCGTCCGGGATGCCATCGTTGTCATCGTCGTTGTCCTCCGCATCCGGCACGCCATCGTTGTCATCGTCCGGATCCTGATCGTTCGGGATGCCATCGCCATCCAGATCGTTCATCTTGGCCTTACCCTCCAGCGCATCCGGGATACCATCGTTGTCATCATCCACGTCCTGCTCATCCGGAATGCCATCATCATCGTCATCCGGATCCTCCGCATCCGGGATGCCATCGCCATCGTCGTCATCGTCCAGCTCGTTCGGGATGCCGTCACCGTCCAAATCATTCGAGCGGGGCGTACCTTCCAGCGCATCCGGAATGCCATCGTTATCATCGTCCACGTCCTCCGCATCGGGGATACCATCGTTGTCATCATCGTCATCCTCCGCATCCGGCACGCCATCATTATCATCATCCGTATCCACATCATCCGCAATACCGTCTCCATCCAGATCATTTGTTTTCGACTTTCCCTCCAACGCATCCGGCACCCCATCATTATCATCGTCCAAGTCTTTATCGTCCGGGATGCCATCGTTGTCATCGTCATCGTCCTCCGCATCCGGCACGCCATCGTTGTCATCGTCCGGATCCTGATCGTTCGGGATGCCGTCCCCATCCAGATCGTTCGACTTTGCCTTACCCTCCAACGTGTCCGGGATGCCATCGTTGTCATCGTCCACGTCCTGATCATCCGGGATGCCATCGTTGTCATCATCATCGTCCTTCTCGTCCGGAACACCATCGTTGTCATCGTCCGGATCTAGCTCGTTCGGGATGCCATCGCCGTCCAGATCATTGCTCGAGTCCGGATCACGCCCATCCGGGATACCGTCGTTGTCATCGTCCGTATCGAGACTGTCCGGGATACCGTCGCCGTCCGAATCGCGCTCGTTCGTACCGTGCCCGCTGCCCAGATCCAGCACCGTCCCCTCATCCTCATCGTCCTGAGCGTCCTCCTGCTCACGCAACCACACCAGATGCTCGGCCGACTTCGCCTGCCGGGCGTAACACGTACTCTCGAACTGATTGTCCTTCTGGCAGGCGTACGTACAGTTCTCCAAGTTCAACAAACCACTCTGAAACAGGGTACATACAATTAGAACTTCGTCCAGCTGGTCGGAATCCGCCAAGTAAGCCACTCCAAGCAGCTCACCTTCCCCGCTGGCCAATCGTGGCAGATACCATCATTCGCACACTTCTCCTGCACGACGAACGCCCCTTTCCGATTGCACAGGAAGGTGGCCTGTGGGGCGCAGACTTCCGGCGGCGGCGTCCTGCTGACGGCGAACATCAGCAACACGTACAGCACCATCGAGGCGATGATCGTGACGGCGGTCAGGATGCGCAACCGCTTCCCATAAGCGAACGCATTCCCGATCGCCCACTTGTCGACGATCAGCGCAAACACCAGCGGACCGAGCAACGCCACCAGCGGGATAACGATCGATATCGAGTAGATCTCGTTGTACGCGAAGCCCTTCTGGGCCATGTTCGACTGGAGGAACGGATAGATACATCCCAAACCTGGAAACGGATCATACCCAGATAAGTCATCGCTTCTTCCTTTCGGAACGAAGTTACCTCCGGAAGTCCAAAACTCACCTCCGTAGAACAGGAAAAGGACACATTTTAGCGAGAGACAGTGTTTGCCCTCGAACAGCGACTTCTCCTCCATCGCACCGACAGGTTTCCACGGCTCAGTGCCGGCCTGCTGCGTTTACACCTGTCTCTTCAACACTTTATGCTTTGCGGCTTACAGAACGAACCTATTTGAACGTTGATCTAGAGTGCTAGGATCAGGATAATTAAACCGCCCCAATTAAACAGTGTCACCGGCCAGCTTTGATGTCCGTTGCTCCGATTGTGACGTTTTTTTAAACGTTTTTTTTTAATGTGAACAAGAGTTTTCATAAACCGATGTCGTTTTCCGACGTTTCCCATGCGAGTCCCGTAGATGTAGCGAGATTTATTTTCGGTGTAATTGATCTTAGTCGCGTCTTTTTTTTTTTAGAGAGATTATCTACAAGACGTGTCGTAGTGACAAGTTTTCTCTCTACCGAAGGCGGCCATTAATCTGCTGAAATGAGGTCAACGTCTTCGTCCTTTGCAAAATGGAGAACACAGATGCACGTTGGTGGCAGGTACGATCATCGCTCGGGTCAGCTCACGCTCACCTTGAAGTCAGCTGCAAGCTGCGCGTGTCTGCGTACGTTCCGCTTTTCTTTCCGGACCCACTGCTCGCGATCGTAAATCTCCATCAGGTCCAGCAATTGCACCGCATTCTGCGTCCTGTGCTTGCAAATGTCTCGCCCTCGGTCTTCGCTTGTCGCAAAATGCAAAACACCTCGGTTTGCTGAACGAGTGTTTGCGGTGTGCTCGACAGTTTAGTGGGTGGAATTTTAGTGTCCGCCGACATTATGGGGCAGGATGGTGGGATGGCAAATAAATTTCATAATCAGCACCCGGTGCCCGATTCCGCTCCGCCACACCGCCGGTTGGGCGATCTTAGCGGGGAACTTCGCGCATGCAGGTCGCTTCTAAATTTATCAATTTTCTACAATTTAGCAATCATCAGCCTAAGCGAACCCAAACACAGTGGTGAGCGACACCCGAGAATGACACGAGCGGACGACGTACTGAATGAAACCCAGGGATAGTCGGACCTGGGGCCAGGATGGCAGTGAAAACGCATCGCTTTTTTTTTTTTGCTCGCCGACATAAAACATTTTCCGCGCATTCTCGTTTGCCTTCTTGTTTGTCTGCTGCGGTTTCGCTTTGTTTTCTCTGCCAGCGTTCGCCAGCGTCCAGACATTTATTTTTATTTAAAAGGCGACCGTCAAATAGAGCTGTAGACGTAAATAGCTGGTGAAGAAATTCAAGTTCATACTGCTGCAAACATTAACTGACCCATTCTTTTTAGAGTTTGGACGTTTATGAATGTTGCAGACACTCAACTAGGACGACTAAACTCAGCATTGACTAAGGTTGAAAAGGTTCAATGATACGCTCGAAGTAGAATTACTATTGGTTTTTCTAAAACTGCGGAATTCGCTACAACTTTTCGGTTGAAAATTGCTCTTTTGGTATCTTGTTCTTTTTTATCTCTGCCCTCGTTATCTCTCAAACTTTCACTAGCATTTTAATGCCTTTTTGATAGTAGTACCTAAGAGGATCTGGACGAATCCGATTCATTTTATTTGAAAGAGAGAATCATATCATGAAACCTAGAAGTTTTGTACAACAAACTCAGAATATTGATGATATTTTTTCAAGCAATCTAGGTATCAGCAAACTAAAAAAAAAATAATTAATTCCTTGCACAACTTCTTTACCAAAAATACTTGTTTTATAGCGCCTAGTGTAGAAAATGTAATTATTTTTATTGATTATACAGACGCCTACTATGTTAGGAGTCAATGAATAGTATAAAATGTACTAATCAAACCTCATCACACAGTTGTTGGAGACAGTGTGCGGACAATGGAAAGCGATCAGTGCATGTGAACTTAGTGTCGGTCAAAGCGCGCGCCGCCGGTTTGCTTGTATTCGATCTTAGTAACCCGCATCCGCAAGCGACAGTGCGATAAACGTCAAAACAAACCGGTAAGAAGCAAGAGCGGCCGCCATTCTTCAACGCGAACGGTGAAAATAACCATTTCACTTAGAAGTCGAGAGAGCGAAACGAGATTAGGCACGCCGAATATTTATTGTCGATACAAACACGCACACACACTGACACACGCTGGTGCCATCTGCAATTTTGTGGTTAAATCACCAACGCGCGCGCGAGAGAGCAAATTTTGTCACCCAACACCTTCACACCGTTGTCTTCTTTGTGTTATTTGATTTTTTCTTTTTTTCTGTAGTGAAGTGAAACTGTTGAGTTTTCGATTTTTAATTTTATCACACCGACACCACCACCCGATTTAGCCGCTGTCACTTGATTCGTTTCTTGCCACCGGCGGGAGGTGCGATTCGAAGTCGGCGTTTGATCGGCTTTTGGACGGGTGAAAGAAGAAGCTCACTAGTCGTGTGCGCTCCGCTTGTTTCCGTTTACGTAAATGCTACCCGCTCCGGTCCGTGCACTGGTGATGGGATAATTTTTCATCACTTTGGGACACACATTGCGCGAAAACGTCCATTTGCACAAATACACACGTTTGAAGTGAACGCGAGTCGGATCTCGTTGCGTACTGGCGAACGCTCGACCTGGATGGATATTATATGCAATTGATGCAACCGCTGTTGCAGTGACCGTTTTATCATTCCACTCGCACAAACACACACACACATGGACGGTGTCCCAGACGGACCGGATCACACTCCAAACCTCGCGGCTACTACCCCGCGCGCTTGACAGGTGTCACCGTTTGTCAACATTTATTTTTCATTCACGCAAATTTCCGATCCCGCCTCGGGCAAGTAAAAATAACCCGTAGCGACCTCCCACCGTCACGAACGCGTACCCTCCGCTGGGGTTTTGCTTCTCCTTGCCGGAAGGTGAAAATGGTGGCGATCCGATCCGTTGGCCCTGGGGTACTCTGGACCATTTCTTGGCGCATCTTCTAACACTTCACACCTCACCGGAATTCCACCCGGTACTCGGTGGAGGAATTCCTCATCCCGATTCCTTGCTTTCTCTCCCCCGCACACACACACACACACGCGAACGGAGACAGACACGCACGCACACCTACCTAGAATGCGCGAAGAGTTCCACAGCTTAGACCGCGGAGAAGGTTCCGAGCGGACTAACCGCCGATTCGACAACGCGGACTATTCTCGGTCGGTCGACCCCTCGTACGAATCGAGGGGGTGTAGAACTCGCCAAAACGGCCACCCCTAATCGGTCGGAGCATGCGCGCTCTTCTCCGCACACCATCAGCGCTGCTCACGGTGTCGCATGAGTCCTTACGAAGGGTGAAAAGAGAACTTTTTCGCTTTTCCTACATGGAGACGCCCGGTCGCTCAGGAAGTACGGTTTGTTTTGGAGACACTAAAACGTGCCGTCTGAGACACTAAGCGGTTTTGGATGTTTTTGAGTTTATTATTTCACAAAACGTAACGCATAAAGATAGCTCAAGAAATTTACCTTTTCTTCACAAGTACTAGCGGCATCCCTTCGGCAGCATTAGCCAGGTGCACAGGAGACGCTGGTCGCGTGACGATATGGCGGCTGCTCTGTTAGTCCAAACCATACCCGCACCGCACCGTGATTACGTAGTCATTTATTTTTATTAAACCAACCAAAACCAGTTCTACCGTCTGTGACTTCTCGGCCCGCTCGCTTACCACCATTTTGGTATTGTTTGCCGTGCTGGCGAACTTCAGCGCCGTCACACTGTCTGTCAGTGTAAACGAGTCAGCGGCTCGTGGCATCAATCAGCGCGGCTAATCAGGAGGGTTTCGTTGATGGAGGAAGTGTCATAATATTGTGTTGTTGTTGGATTGTTGTTGCTTTTGACATTGAGCGTGCCGATTGGGAAAATTTGCATCGGTCGTTTGGTGAGTGTTATGCATTCGAGGTATGTGTGTAGTGGTCGTTGAAATCTCGTCATAGTAGCCATTGACGTTACGTCCCGAAAAGAGGAGGTTCTGATGCGGTCTGAAAAATGTCAATCTCCAGGAGGTGTTGCATCGACTTTGACAAGGCAATTGATTTATTTTTAATTATTTAAATCGTGATAATTCACTAAATGATTTAGTAGTCGCAGCCCTTAGTACAATTGACATTACTAATAACTCAAACACTAATTCGAACTCTTTGAAACTGAGGTTCTTTTCCAGTAATGATCAAAAATCTTGATAGGACCATAAACCTTGACAGCATCAGCTCGAAAGAGTCACAAAACTAAGAAACTCACGCATGTACTAATAAATGAAACAGTAATATCCCTTCCCATTTCGGATAAACTTTTCCTCCAAACGCTCCGTATCCGATTATTGCTTAGCTTTATTTACAAATATAAAGTATTTTGTTTGTTATCTTTAAACGTAACCGTAAATCGTGGCGGCAAATCGCGCAACCCGAAAATCCGGCAAAGAGGGTCGTGTGCAGCAAGGCATTTAGCGAAGGCGTAGTACCGCTTCTAAAGCGACAGTCCATTCCATGGTTCTTCTCTGCTTTTATACGTTTTTGATTTGTCGATCCTTCTTTTTTGGGTTTTGCTCATTTTGCTATAGAGTATAAGGGCGTGTAAATAGATAGAGCGTGGATTTTGTTTTGTTATCATCATCGTTTTTTGTTTCTTTTCCTCCTCGTCTATTAGAGTACTAAACACTGAGATTTGTTTAAAGTTTGCATTCGTGGCGTATTTTGAATCGAGTCTTCCCTTTTCCAAGGTATCCTACGATCATTTGCTTCGTTTTTATCGTTTGTAGTGCTGTAAAAGCTATTGCAGAGTGTAGTAATGGATCATATTTGAATTAAATGAGACGATACGATAATGGACAATGATTTTTGTGTAATGATTCGAGATTCGTTTCGTTAGTAAAAACTAAAGATAAAACTTAATAACAAACAAGAACCTAGCACGAATAAGGGTGCAACGAGAAAGGAGGGTTGGGAGAAGGGATGGGCGCTGGAGGGAATTGGTTACATCCTAGCTGTGTATCGAACACTCACGGTGTGCAAAAACAAACAAAAAAAAGTCGAACGAAAGAGTTTTGTTTGAATAAGTCTTTAAATTATGCTAAACCTCAACAGAAGTTTGGACTGAGTTTTGGAGACACGAGCGTGTGAGTTTTAGAGGCACCTTTCCGTTGCTTCGAAGTCAATAAATAGTCGGTTGGTTTAAAGAACGCGAAAAAAAACTTAACCTTAGTGGAGCGAGTAGTAGCTGCTGTCGCGGAGCTACGTCCTCAACCGTGTTGATTGTGTGTGTTGGTTTCCTTTGTTTTTTTTTTGTTAGTGAATGTTTCGATTTAGATTTGTTTGTTTACTTTTTGGTACCAATCGTCCAGAAGTGCTATCTTTCTCGCTCACACGACGAACTGTCAAACGCACCGGGTCGGTAGTAACCGGGTGAACTAACGAAGTAGTCTAGAAAACAAAAGGACTAGCATAGAGCGCTGGCGGAACTTCACCACGTCCGCAAGGCAGGCGCGGACTTAGTAGCGGAAGTGACCCTTCCGTCCGCGGTAGTTGTGATAGATCCGGAGCGGCTGGTAGCTACCGTTCGTCTGCAGGGGTTGGGTAAGCGTCGGTTGAGCTTGCTGATGCCCGTTGCCGGATGCGTCCGGTGCGGTAATGTTGAGCGCGGACGCGGACGGTTCGTGGTGCAGACGGGCGGCACAGCGCGGCGCTAGGACGAGATGGTACAGCACGAAGTACACGACGGCGATGACGCAGGCAGCGATCGCGAGCGCCTGGAAGGTGACAATAAGGTGATCCAGCTTCGTCCACATGCCGATGAGGGCACCGAGGAAGCGTCCGAGGCAGAAGTGGAAGATGACGGGCAGCGCCTGACCGGTAGTGATGATACGGCGCGGCATGATGTGACGCATGTAGAACACGATCGTTAGCCAGGTAAGTCCGAGCGTAACCGGATAGAGGAAGTCGATGATCACTCGCCACCAGGCGACGTCGGCGGTGGCGAGCAGCGAAAACCGGAAGATGAACGTTGTGATGGCGGTGATCAGGATGTTCGAGTGGCCACAGAAGTCGACAATGTTTTCCGCGTACCAGAGCGTCGGGATGGCGAGCAGCGCACCGAGCACGACGAACACACTCCACACCTCGCCGTAGTAACTCTCAGCCACCGGGTGAATGTCGTACGTCTTCACCAGCACGCCCTCGTAGTTGTCCAGCACGGCCCAAAACGTGCCGAGCACGAGCGTCACCAAGCAGAGTCCAGCCGATTCCGGCCCATAGCGCCTAATGGCCGACATCGGGATGGCGACCATACCGCACTTGGTGTGCCACCACATCTCCGGCGGCGTTAGCGGCATACCGGACGATACGAGCAGCACGAGCGCCGCCAACCCGGCCAGCACCACGAACGCGTAGTACGTCTCGAGGAACCAACCGAGCGCGAAGTAGGACAGGGCCCACCCGAGCGCACCCCAAACGATCTGCCGCCCGAAGTCACCGCGACCGGTGGACGTTTCGCGGGTCGCAATAATGGTTGCCGCATTCAGCAGCACTATCACGGCGAGCAGGAGGGCATCACCGAACGAGCGGAGCGCTAGATACGACCAGAACGTCAGCTCCGGATCGCCAACGACCTGCGAAAAAAGGGTAGAGATAAGTAGTAGCAGTAGTAAGCTATTTGCCTGTAGCGCGGTTATTAGATGATGGAAAATACTGTCAGCTGGTTATGGATATTTTCTGTCAAACTAGGACTCTGGTGCGATAAATTCGGCGTAGTGGTTAAATTGTGCAATAATGCATTTAATAATGATTGTACAATGTACAGACGAACATTGTAGGTGAATGCAAAACCACACGAAAATCAAAACAACCCGAAATGTAAACAAACATCCATTTTGACAGAAAGTAACCGATATAATTTTGACAAACCCGACACATAAACAAACATTCATTTTGACAGGAAACAATCGGTCTGAAGAAATCAGAACTTAGCATGTCGTATTCTGAATTGTAAAAAACCATGTGACAGTACTTTCCATTGTGTAATAATCCCATAACCTTTAGCTTTGAAACGCATACTTACGCGCATGCAAACGCTCTCGGACAGTACGCTTTCGTGGTCGTCGTACGGATCGTTCACTTCGCACTCGACCTTGGGCGTGCAGTTGGACGAGTTGGTCAGCAGCTTCATCCAGGTGATCTGTTTCTCGGGGATGTCGCAGGAGAAGCCATCGAGCGGATAGCGACACCATTCGGCGCTGTGCGTTTCGTTCTCCTCGTTCACCGCACTGCGCAGTACCGTCGCGAGTCGGAGTGATTCCGAGGCGGACGTGTAAGCGTGACACAGTTCGCGTTCCGCATCGCCCCGATGCTCGCAGATGTGCGGCACCGGGATCGGTGTGTTGTCCACCTCGATCTTCGGTTCCTGCTTGAAGTTCTCCGGCGCCGGCAGCGGCTCGTCGCTCAGATCGTAGTCCTCATCCTCGACCGAGCTCTCGGTGGACGACGGCAGGATCAGCCCTTTCGTGTACGGATGGTTGAGGTTCTCGAACTCGACCGGCTTCTGGCAGGTGTAGGAGCAGTTCGTGAGCGTCAGATGGCCGATCTGCAAATGGAGGCGGCGGCGAATGGGTAAGTTAATTTGGACACTTAAGAACAGAAGAACAGATTCACTCACCTTTTCCCGTCTCCACTGGTAGCAGGTGCGTTCCTCACTGCAGCGCTGCTGGAAGATGATGGCACCGTCGTAGTCGCAGGCGAAGCTAACAGCCGATCGGCTCGATTCCTGGCGCTCGACGCGCGGTACCACGAAGAACAGCACCGAGTAGAGCACCACGGACAGGATCAGACACAGGGCGGCCAGCAAACGCAGTCGCTTCCCGAACGCGGATCCTCCACGCCCGGCCAGTCGATCCACGAGCGGTGCGATCACCAGCGGACCAAGAATGGCCACCAGTGGTGCGATCAGCGTTACGAGCTGCGATTCGTAGTAGTTCAACCCGGTAAGGGTCATGTGCTTCTGGATGTACGGATGCAGACATCCCAGCGCTGGAAGTACGGAAAGACGCATCAGATGGAGTTGGAGGAACCCGTTGGAGCGCGCACGCGTCCCACTCACCTCCGTAGAACAGGAAGAGCACAATTTTCAAGGAGATTAGGTTCCTGTTGACCAGCGGCTTCTTCACCGGTGGCGCACCCATTTTTATCGACCTCTTTTCGCTTCCTCCCGCACTGCAATCCAGTAAATGGTTAGTCACTATCACACACCCTAGTAGCTGTCCGTTCGTTAACTTTTTCTTGTCTCTTCGTTTCCTAATTAAACACTAACTTCCGGGGGTCCATAAAGCACTGTTCACAAGCGTTCACTGCTGATGGCAACGACGACGACGACAGCACGGCAACGGGCAACACTGCTGGTCCATTTTATTCACACCGGGACGTCTTGTTTTTTTGTTTTTGTTCTGTCCGTTGAGTCCAGGATGTCAGTAATCTAATAAAAACACGACCGCCCTTCCGGTAGTAAAAATCCCTGCCAACCACTAGCTCCGTACGTTCCCGGGAAGCTCGCTGAAAGAGAAACATAGTAAGCGGGAAATCAAAATGTAAATAAAATGTAATCGGGCACGGTGCTTTGGGCAGGGAGCGAGAAAAACGAAGTGTGAACATAGCGTTCTAGGGCGTTTGGTATGTTAATGTTCGCCAGCGGTGGTTTCTACCTGCGAGAGTTGACCTAGTGGCAGTTTTTTTTGGACGCTCCGGCTAATGGAAAAGCACGCTGATGACACCATCGGCAAGGAATGGACTATTTTAGACGCCAGTTGACACGCACGAAGTGCTTCTTCTGCAACGACCGTCGCCCCATCCAAGGACCAACGACACCAACATGTCGTTCCAGTCGTTGAAATGGATACTGCCGGTGGACTGAGCCGAACTCGAACAGCTGCCCACTTACAGGTGGGGATAAAAATAGCGCGCTGTCTCGCAGATCTCACCTCGCGCGGACTATTTCAACCGAGGGCGTGCTCGAAGGGACACGCTGTAGTGTGTTTGCTCAACATCATCACACGAAACAAACACACATAAACACCTCCCAATTTCCCATCTGGTCGATGATCGATTGGTCGTACTACGGGCAGGGGAATGGGGTGGTGGTGCGACAAGCTGCGGTCGTCAAGACTCTGGACCATTAGTGGCGGAGTTTCAGCAGCTCGCAATGGTGGCATGCGGTTCGACTAATTAGTCGCTCGGTGCGGCTGTAAATATTTTCACCCAACGCTTTAAAAGCCGATTTTGGAGGTTATGCTCGAGCATAAACGTGTGCGTTCTAACTTTAGCGCAGTGCGACGGCGAACAAGTGGATTATAAATAAGCTCCTGGTAATGACTAATTCCTCGCTAATCGTCAGGCATCCCAGAGCACGATGCCCTCCACCCGGCCGAGTGGAATCTCCTCCAACGAAGGTATTCACCAAGCGGAGGAGAGAAATAAAATTTTCGATTTTCGAACCCATTTAACGCCCTCCATAGGTCATAATTTTAGCTCAACGCATCGTCGAAAAATCGAACGCCGATCCTCGGGAGATAAATTCTCCATTCAACTATACGCCCCTGCCCGATATACACGCTCGTTTACACGCATAATTTAGTGCCTCCGGCGCTGCTAATGACGTCCACTTGTGGATGTGGAAACAGATTCCACTTGAGCGGACGGGCTTTATCTCAAATGCGATGTGAAGTGAAGTGTTGAGTTGAGTATTTTTTTTTGCTTTTAATTTTTTGCTCAGATGAGCAGAAGCTCATCGATGCTGATAATGGGGTTTACACCTACTATTAATAGGCGTTGCGAGGCGTTGGAGAGGACTTCGATAAAGCGTCTTTCATCAACTAAAAGTGATATTATTCCTCTCCATTTCAGAACACTCCGCCGTACCTATCGATGACGAAACACCGGGGAACTCCCATCTGCCTCTGTTTACGCACTGCACTGACACACTTCCCACTTCCCATTGCACAATTTGCTCCAGTTCCATGATCAGCGGAAGCGGGCGTCGCTTCCGAATCGCACTCCAGCCGCCTCCGGGCTTCGGTTCGGATGTCCTCCCCGAGTGGCAGAAGTAAATATTTACACGACCCGCGCAAGTGCAAGGAAGAGGTGGCGTGAAAGGTTTCGAAAAAAACGAAATGCACTTTCATCCACAAACCGTGTAGCTCGTCGCGTCGAAGTGTGCCATGGAACGAGCCGTACTTGACAACTGCTGAAGAACGCCAAGTACAGAAGCAACACCCGGCCCCAGTTGAATGATGTCACGTGACACTGCAATCAATTACGCGTCGCTGGATCGCGCTGGAGGTAAAGGAGTGGAGAACAATGCTGTAAGTGCCCCGACAAATGGGGCAAATCATTGGTGGAGCAAAAGGTTATCGTTAGAACTCGCCCGTGGAACCTATCGGTGCACGGTGTGTTTGGTAAGTAATTCTTTCCCTCTTTCCTCTGCGGGGAAAACCAATGCTCCAATGCATTTGGGTTGGGTTCTATTTTTCTTGTTTTGTTTGTGGCAGAAGTGGTTTATGCTCGGACGTGTTTATGCGGCGCGGTGAGTTTCCCAAATGCACAGCAGGGAAACCTGCTCCCTGTTCCGTTTCGTTCCGTTCCGCTTTTTCACGTTTTATTGCTCACGAGCCCCCGATACTTTACGAGCGTTTGGAAACGAGGTCATATGCCGGAGGTAGCTCCCGTGCCGGCAGAGCTGGCACTGCATGCAGATTGATCGTCTCCACCAACTAGCTCCGGTACCAGCGAACGTCGAATGATTCCAATTTGAAATCTAAATCCGTAAACATAAAAAAAAACCTTCCCCCAGTCAGTGTTTACTGAGCTAATGGATTTAGATGGTGGTTAGAAGGCATCGAAGGCAGCCGTCATTCTTGATACGTCGTGCAAGATAAGCCTCCAGCAGGCCGCTGAGCCTGCACGAGAACAAAAACTCACACCGGAGCAGGGAACGTCAAATGAACGCCATTGCTGGTCATCGTTCTCCCACGAATTCAAATTACATCATCGTGTATTCGCGCGTGTATAGTTTTTTTTTGCGCCACCTTTCGCGCATTCCATGAGCGAGTCAGCTTTTCGTGGAGATCTGGACTACGCTTCCCTACGTCGTCGACTTTCACACGTTCTACGCGAGAGAACTTTCCTTCTCAAATTACCATACAATGAGCGCATGGGGCGTGCGACACCTCCGCAAACCGGTGCTAACCTCACTTTTCGGCGAGGCGGAGTTTCGGATTGGGATTGATTGTTTTCCCCGGTCGAACGATTGTGCTCGGTAGCATATTAATCGGTGAAGGGAAGCTACCGAGATTTGGCTTCTGCCTTTAAAGGAATTTAATACGGAGGTTGTCCGGTTGTCCGGTTGTGGAACATTCACATTTGAACGGCGGTGAACTTCCGCTCGTCGAATAATTTACGATCGACGGTGACGTCTTCGGGGGCATTTTTCAACGTTTCTTCCACGGAACTGCAACATGCTTTACGACGCTGTCACGGCTCCAAACCAACGCAAACCCAGACGTATTTGGAACCGCCATTGTTGGAACCTTTGTTTGCCGTTTGGATGCATCCGTGCGCCTGCGGAACTGGGGAGGTAGTGGGACTCATTTATGGAGTTACCCGGGGGAGTCTTTAATTTTAAACACTTCGATGCTGTAGCGAGCGAAGCGAGGCACCGAAACCTAAACCTAAAAGTATTTTAATTTGCCATCCGCAAATGCCCGCTAAACATTCCTCACGCCAAACCTCCGACCGGTAACTCACCGAAAATAGTTCAAGATGGAGCATTAAGATGCCTGCGTTACGGCGTACGATAATGGAGCGAAGTGGACGTAAATTAGATCCGACAGCGGAGAAACTGTCCCAAAACCTTCCTCGAAGCAAGCCATGTAGTCGGCATAATCTCAAGAGCTAGACGTTTTATGACTTAAACTTCTCAAAAGCCCTAAAAAAGACTCAAAACAGGCGAAAGTCAGTCGCCAACTGTGCGAAATGCGCATTCTGGTGGGGTTCCGCGCGAAGGTTCAGCTATAAATCATACGGCCGCGGTGCTGAGTTTTTACGTTTCTAGCTCCAGGATGGGCACTCCAGGAAATTTCCCTCCCCAATTCCCACGAAATGACAGCGCGGTAAAACGATCCAATTCATGCGTTTTTTTTCTCTCTCTCGAAAGCATAGCCTTCTGCGTTCCAAGATCGGGCATGATTCAATGCATCATCTCACCGTCGGATCCTAAGCCATGATGTCATCGATGATGGCTGTTCGGTCATCGGATGCTCATGCGACCAACAGGCTGGGTCGGGTCGGAGACGATCGGTACCGTTTGGGATTTTATTTTAAGACACGTTCGCCGACCGATTGGCACACAAAACTTGATCGTAAAACCGGAGGGGGGGTGCTCGGCATAAGCATAACAGTAAGCTACGGGAGGAAGAGGAAAAAAACACACACACACGTTATCGCCTGTTTGGGTCGTCCCCATACATCACGCGGATCGTTCCTTCGCAGCGTGAATGAGTTGGCGGGCAGGGCAGCGCTAGAAACACGCCATCGCAATTGCATCGATCGCCGTACAAACAGCAGGGAAGGATTTTTTTTTTTGTGTGTGTGTTTGAAATCGAACCCAACAGCAACGTGCTGCAGAATTATAAATAGGAAGTGTGGGCCCTAGCCCTCAACCACCGACGCTTCGATCGGTGAGCGGGCCAGCTCATAAGAAATGACGCGGGCTCCTTCTTCATTGTACTTCACCGGTTGCTCAGTGTTGCTTGCTTTTTTATGATATCATCGTCGCCTACTCCGGGAACGGCCCGCTATGTGAGATTATGAGTAGCATAATTAATAACGTCAGTAAGGTCTTCGCGGAGTGCATCAAGCTTTTATTTAACGTTTGATATTTTTATGATTTATTCAAGCATTGAAATTTACTCTTTTACTCAAAGTATAAAATGAAAAACACCCTACTGGTTCCTATCAGACGTATAACGTAATCTTCTGACCAGAAATTGGCTTCCTTCATGTTAGCTACCAAGATTCCTAAAGCTCCAAAAAGAAACTAGTTGTAGCGTCTGACGTACAAACGCTACGACCTAATTTGTGCTACCAATCATAAGATCAGTAAGATCTCCACGAAGAGCATCCAACAAAATGGTCCAAGTCGCTACGGAAGTGAACTCGTCACACACGCGCTCACACGCAATGGGTGAAAAGGTTATCGAATATTATATAAACCGAGGAGTTCTGCCGGAATCTGCTTTCATTAAAGCATTGGGCGATAATATTCCGATCGAACGAAAGACCGATCGGACCCAGCCGCCGAGCGTGCGACAATGAAGAATTCTCCGCTGATAACTGGAGATGAACACGAGGTAGTCTTTGTGCGATGTTTTGTAAGCCTCAACCCTCTTCGCGGGAGCTACTTGGGTGGGATTGGAAAGGGGTGCTTCCTTGCTCACCCAAATTCATTAACAGATTAGGAACGCTTATCAGATGGTTAAAACACGGCGAACAAAACTCAATTATCTCGTTTACTAATCCCCCAAACCGGGCAGATAAAGCCAGCGTTTCGCCCGCAATGATGATTAATGGTCCGGAATGTCTGCATGTTTGACGGACCTCCGGAACCGACGCGTCTACACGTTCCACGGTGATAGTGCTACCGATAGCCCGAACAAGTCAGCTGTGTCTTTTGGAGGTCATAGTTGTTGATGTCCGAGATTCGAGAGCATTGCGTGGAATTTGAATAAAATTTAAATTAATATACGTCCACACTACGTCCACGTCCCAAGTGCGGGACTTCGAGACGAAACCGAGAAGGTCCTACTCGGTGCTAACAGGAGGCCACGTTACAAAGCGACACCTAGGTAAGTAAGCGAGGGCGCAACTTTGTGCACGTTCCAAAAGGTGTTCCAAGATCTTTTGGAATGGGAGGCCGCTGGACGGGGCCTTTGGAGATCTGGACGGAGCGTACCGAGCGTTGAAGTGAGATTATTAATGAACCATTCACGCGTGTGGATAAGTGGAACCGGTCCGGTTGCTCTCGAATGGAAATCCATACAAACATTCCCGCCACTTTGTTTGCCAATCACGATGGTGGCCCAGTTCGTCCTCGGTCATCCCACACTTGGCGGCTTGGATTATGCGTTTGTCAATCCCGAAACGACACTAGCGAAATGGGTCGCCTGCAGAATCGTTCGCAATTAAATGATCTCGCGTTCAACGGGCACAAAGAGGCACAGCTTCCCATTCAGCATCACTTAGGCGGAGGCTTTTGTGAGCGCAAATTTCCCTCTTCCGCTCTCGGGCAAGGAGCGCATGGCCAGAAATGCCCGGGATTCATTGCGAACTGTGCAAAACTGTCTTGGCTGGTTCGTACATTTTTATCATACGTCTTATGACAACCGAGCGAGCGGGCGAGCGGTTTCAGGAGAGGTCAGCTCCATGGGCAACTGAATTGGGCAAAATGAAGGTGTGGGCGATGGCGTGAGACGGCTGAATGTGTCCCCGCAGGCATTTCCGAGCGAATGGTAGACGCGTCAGACGCGCTTGAAGACGATCTTTTCTGAAGGCGTACCACTATTCGGCTCGTTTCGTTTGCCAGCGCGCAAATGTTTTGATCGGAGAAGAGTTTCCCGAACATCACAGGCTAGGAGGTAAAGGAAAAAACTGCTATCAATTGTTGCTTTCTTTTAGGAGCTATGATTTACATGTACAAATCTTTTATGCTCCATGAAGTACGGAACTTAAATAAACCAACTCCGTAATAACTCGAGGAATTTTAAAGCAAGAGTTACATTTATCTTCCCTCTGATTTTTGGTCATTTTTAAAACTGTACGTGCTTAGTTGGCGAAACATGATCTCGTTTCTTGACTCCTAATATGAGACTGTAGTAATAAGTCTAGTAAGCCATCTAGTTCTGACAAGTTCTAGGAATTCTTATGTCTATTAAGCTGTTAAATTTAAGTTGTTATCTTTTCTGCTGAATATGTTTCCACAATTTGTAAGCTAGGTCTTATCGACGTCTGTTCTTGATAGCTATTCTCAAAGAGCACGATGGATAATCTAGCTACTACGCACTACATCTTCCGAAAGCTTCACTTGCTCCAAGCCAAAGGCATCCGAGACCAAGAACAAGTCCAGAAACAACACTGTCACGTACTCGTAATTTCAAAGCACAACAAACGTGTCTCTAACGTCCGATCGGAAAAGCAAGCAGGCGGGAATGCTTCCAAGCAAGTGTTGCCAAATCATTGCTAAAACAATCTGTTGGATGGAACACTTCGGAGGTAAGATCTCGATCTCACCCGCTAGTAGACAAACCGATTAACTAACCGAAGCTGCGAACCAACGTGTGTGATAAACTGCCCACATCCGGACGCCCACGCGGATCGCATCAGTCACCGTTTATGCTTCCATGACTCAGTGCACTGACCTTAGCACACCTTCAACCGCCTGCGCGGCTTCGAAAATTATGCACATTATGCAGAGCGAATGCAACCGTCGTCGTCTTCCGTCGTTGACGCCATCGGAGGGTGCGAGCGGGTAATTAATTCCTTCAAACCAAACGCAATGCTTTGACACCCGCGCTAAGGCGGGTGGGTAAGAACTGTGGGACGTCGTTTCACTTCGCTGCCCTTCGCCTCCGCGCTCCAGAACCGTGCACGCCACGCATGATCATGATGGGAGGGGACGGTTTCCAAGCATAAGACCGATTTTGGTGGAACATAACAATCAACGCTACGATCATCCAGCGCTGTGTGTGCGTGGCGAGGGCCACAACATACTAATTACCTTAACAGCTTCAGGATGAACTCCGTTAGCGTAACTTTTCAATTACGATTTGTTTCCCTCCTGTTCCTCTTTGCTGCTCGAGTGGATTTTTTTTTCTTTTTTGAAGCATTCAGCGCTTGCTTCAATCAGATTAACCACCCACTTTCAGCAGGCTTGGAATACGACACTATCGCGTCCGATAAATGCTCCACAAGTCCACAACTTCGATCGCCCCCTGTCGTCGGTTTGTGAAGCCCAGACTCATGCGTGTCTCAGGGAAGTTTTCTACCAGCTGCAGGCCAACACGCCAAACAATAGTAATGCTCAGTCAGATAGCATCATTTAATCCGTTTTGCCGTGAAGGGTGTGTCCCGCGCGACCACAACACCCGCTCCCCTTCAACCCTTAACCCTCGTCCAACAATAAAAACAGACAACCGAAGAGAAAGCCAACAGCAGCCCTTGAGCTTCCGGACGCCCCTGCCCGCCAGCCAGCCAGCCATTACCCCAGGCCCAATTCCACGCTTTATGACAGTGAACCTGAAAAGACCGACCGAATATGTATGATGTGCGCTTTTGGGGTTCCGCGGTGGTTACCACACGGCACGGCGCATGATTTACGAGCATTCCGGTTGAGGTTTTTGGGGAGGTTTGTGTTGGTATCTTTTTTTTTTATTTTTGTTTGTTACCACTGCTAGTTGCCCTGTTTCGCCATGTTGGTGCGCATGATGTTCTGGGACTTGTCTGGACGTGACGACTTCGCATCGTCCAGCGAGCTTTCGGAGCCGGCCCCGTGATGGTACCCCGCGCGGTTGGACAGGTCACGTGATCAAATAAACATTAAGGTGAAAGGAACATTTCGCCGATTAAAATGGAACCATCGCACTGTTGCGAGTTTTTTTTTCGATTTTGCTGGTTAAAGGAAGTTTCGGATAATTGATTAGCGAAAAAAAAGGTATCGCGAGCACTCCATTCGTTAGACGATTAACATGGCAAACTTCTTGGCGCTGGGTCATTGCGAGGTTCTAGCTCGTTTCGCCTGCTTCGGTTAATTGGTGAAACGTTACGCCCCGCCGCAAACACGACGCTACGAAAGATGGTGTCGCTTGATAACACGCCACGCCTGAGCGCGTCCAGCGGAACGGCCATTTAACACGGGCCAAATGGCGCGAGAAACCGATACACTACGTGTCACATTGACATGACAGTTTGCTTATTAAAAAAAATTATCAACCCATCGCCCTCAACCGTGGGTCATGTTACGGGTCGTGCCGCTTATCTTTCCGATCATCTGCTGATCGCCAAAAAACGCACACATTAACACACCCCGATCCGGATCGTAATCAAAACACCTAAACGTCATTCCTGCCACGGGGCCTCCATTGCGTCAGCTGTCACCGCCTCGGGTTAAGGTCGGCACACCGTCACCTTCGCCGTGGAAGGGTCTAAATGGATGCAGAATTGCTCACCAGTGCAGCCCACGCATTCGGAATCGTTTATTAATGCAAATCACCCAATCGTATGAACTTCACCCGGTCCACCCGGTTTGCGGTATCACACGGCTTCGGCAGCGATTAGTCATCTCGCTCTGTCGCACCAATACCATCTCGCGGAGGTCCGTATAAATTGACGCCCAACAGCTGTGGCAAATATGACACAGCGTGTGTGAGACAAGCGAATGTTGTTGTGTTCGCTTATTTTTATAGCACGAGGAGTGAAGATACAAATATAGCACACAACAAATATCGACAGTGGCACGATGGGCGAACGTGAAACTATCGAACTTTATCTGGCAGTGTCAAACCGTGTGTGTGTGTGTGTCAGCTACAGTCAGTGACAGAACAGATTAGCTAGTAGCACGCTGCACACAACGGGTGCTCAGCAACCATTGCATTCGATGACACAACACGTACAAACTTCCAGAAGTAACTTGATTTTCTATCAATAACGTTGTTGAGAAAATGAAAAAAAATTTTTTTCTATATTTAATTACTTGCAGTCTCAAGAGTCAATTGCAAATCTAATAAAAGTTTGCCCGTAGGAAACTTGAAAAAAAGAAATGTATTTCCATAGATTTACTATTCTTTTCTCAAAAGGCACATCTTGACGATCAACGCTTGAATTGATTGTTTGGTTTTTAAATTGTCCACAAAAAAAAACAACATCAACTGCTGCTGTATTTACACTATGGCCTGTGCTGAAAGCGCGTGTGCAGTTAACGAACACCATTACGTTGAGGACCAAGCTATGATGACCTTCGGAATCGGTCTTCGACTGAACTATTCTGCGAGAGTATTGTGCTTTGTCTGTTCGGATGAAAATAGACAAGAAAAACCATTCCGATTCGGTGGACGGAGAGAGAGGACGAAAGCTTGACATTCCGTATCCTTTCCGCGCGCTAGTGAATCCTAGCTACTCCCAGTACATGGGGAGGGCCGAATGGCGTCATCCTTACTGGTGGATGACCTAATTTTCCTACTCTTCCCGCAGCTTCCACGCTCACCACGCGCGAAGAACCGATTGGGAAACATCCACCGACAGCTGGTGTTTTTCTTTTCTTTGTCATGGCGTTGGTACAACTCTTACTTACTTGGTGACAAATCTGTCCTAAAGCGCTAAACCTGACGCGAAAGGAAGCTGGTCATTTCCCACCCATTCCTTGGAATTCTTCTCGCATTTCCGTCTCCGAATTCTCGCTTTCGTTGCTGTCCGGAAAGATTGTTTATCTCCGGACGCCGGAAGGGTTACGATTGGGCGCGGTGGGTTTTTGTTTTTGGGAGGGGAGGACAAATTTTTCGGAAATTCTAGACGCCTTTTTCGCCTCCAGCCTTTGGAATGGGCGCGTCTTAAAACGCTGTTCGCTGCCTGTTGCAGCCAGGGCGTGCGAGTTATGATGTTTAACTTAACCGTAAGCGTAAACAATCGCCACCGTTCCTCACGTACTTCCGGCAGAACGAGCACATGTTCCGTCGGACAACCCGACCCCGCAAACCGGCGTTCGTTGCATTATTCAGTGACTTTTTTACACGCCTCATCTCCGATGCTCGCCTTCCTAGAGTCGGACTTGCACGCGACTTGTTTGTTGTGTTTATGTCTCCGCGGTTGCTTTCCGAGTCGGATTTCGACTGGCGGCTGCCACGGTTCGGGGTTGTGCACGTTCCTCGACTGTGACTTATATGTAGCCAATTAACGAAATTGTTGTTAATTGTTTCGATCAATTACACACGCAGGCAAAGCAGAAATCAGAAAGAGTGATCCCGGAAGGTTCGGACCATCACCGCAACTCCGCTTTTGGACGAAGCGAGCGACGGCGCGCGTCCGACGACTATCGTGTTTCTATGGACCCATGGAGTATTGAAGTGCGGGCGCGCACATTAATTGAGCTGCTTTGATACGCGGGAACGAACCCATCTTCGAGCCGGGGAACGTCTTTTGAGGAGTTAGCGACTAAATATGGAAAGTTATTTGACAGCTGCGCCCATAGGCAAACGACGGGATGCGTCCCACACGGGCACATATTTCACATCGAACGTAATCCTGCTCGGGGACCTTCTTGCGCTGCTATGAATAGTTCCATGGAGGCACACGTCATCGTCATCGTTTTTTTTTTAAACCCACACGTCAAAGGAAGTATGTTCCTTACACAACAGCTAGTGAAAATATTGATCTTAAGCGTGTAGTAACAATAACACATGCTCCACTACACTAGCCGCCAAACGTCAAACGGCATTGTTTACAACCGCATTTTACGCTTACTGTCAAAGCAGGCGGGGAAGCGCCGACGAGCGTTTGCTACGTTGTCATATGGGCAAAACAGAACGGGGAAAAAAGAACAAAAAAAAACACACACATTACTCTCGTGTTTGCAGTAGATAAAAATCTATCGGATGAATAAATTCAACCAGCGGCGATGGTTGATGACATCATCATCACCATCCGTTGGCATCGTGCCATGGAGAAAGAAAAATTAAAATTCACCCAACATGCTACCGAACGCCCGACCACTACCAATTAAACTAAGCGAAACGACCTTGTCCTCGGGGCGTTTGGTCTACTTCCTCTGGGATCTTCCCTGCGCATGGTGCGGTTGCATGGCTGATAATAATTTCATTACGACCCACGTCCTGGCCATTCCATTCCCAGCGTTTGCTTTTTCTCCCCTTTCTCTGTTTTACTTTCCGCAAGGACACGGCTGTGGAATACCGATGCACCGATGGAGGGAAAAAACTACTCGAATCCATACTGAACGAGCGACCGAACGTCGGCACACTGTCTGGAGTTTCGCGTGCCGGATCGTTAGCGGCGAAGTGGCGCGCTCGAGGTCAATGTTGCGAAGTGATTCCTCCCGAAGCTAGGGCGGTGAAAAATGGTCGAATGACGTGATGCTTCGCCCGGGAGCCTGCCGGTGGTGGAACTTGCGTACAAAGGTCATTGGGTGATTCCATATCTCCCTGTGGGCAATTTCCCATCGTTAAAACTCCACCACGAATGACTCACAGTTATGAGTGGCTCCGCGATGGTGGGAAAGCGATTTCGAGGGAGTCGCTTTTACTATCCGACCTGCTAAACTATCACCAAGTTCGGGAGGCATTAAGAGATAGCAGGAATGCGGCTGCCTTTGTTGAGCTTAATGCAAAGTAGTCTTGTTTTGGAGAAAAACTACCCAACTCTCTATGAAACGGAACCGGAAGGTGGCCAACGCCAAATTTTCTTTCACCAAAGCTAAATTATCCACACAAACACACACACACACGAGCGGGTGATTGGTGTAATTCCCAAGAATGATTTAATCGTTTCGATTTGCTCCCCTCGTCCACAGGAAATTACTGCCACGGCAAGGGAGCAAAGAACGCTGGCGCTTTCCCCCCCTGGGGGGGTGGGAGGAGGAGAAAATCACAACCGATCTTCGCCCGCCCTATTAGCTGGCAATCAATTTCAATCATCATCTCGAGTTTCGCACACCCTCCGCCACCATTTCGCCGCGATACTTAAACTCAATTATCGGCTCAATTAATTACCGATCCAAACACAGCCATTCACACTCAGCCAGAAAGCCCCTAAGAGGAAGAGGGATAGGGAGAGGGAACGAAAACAGAAAAGAGGAAAAAAACGAGGTCGAAAAATTAAATAACACCGGATTCGAGTGCGACGATGAAGAGCCGTCCGCATCTCCAACTCGACGTCAATCGATTGGCTCATCAACGGTCGATTAAGGAGAGAACGATGGAGATAGAGAGATAGGGAGTGAGGATCATCATCAACACGTTTGCCGCCGAGATCGTGAGGCGATCGTGTTTGACGGCGTCACGACGATATTGCAGTTGAAATGTCCTCTGAAGTCTCACGTGCGGAAGATGTCGTCCAGACATTCTTGAAATCATGTCTTGGGGCATCCCTAGAACATTGTCCTATCGTCACGAAGGGTTGCTTTCACGGTCGACACTCGAGAATCGTGCCCAGAAGACAGCTTCCGCCGTGCGGCTCCAAGATCTTCGAGTTCGAGGTTAATGCCAGTTGTAGTCCACGATCATTGCAAACGGCGATGACAAAATCGGACATCAGTACAGACTGTTCGTGCCGTCAGACATTACCGTCACCGTTGCAGCCTGTTGCATTATTCCGGCAGACTTTAACCGTGATTTATCGCGCAAAACCGAGCCACATACGTAAAAAAAAAAAACGAGTAGCTTAATTTAATGCTCCGAGAGTGTATTGATTTGAAAGTCTCGCCATCTTTCACCTCTCCAGCACGCATCAATAATTCATTCGGTCAGGTTTGGCTTCGGCCTATCTGCACGTGACCTTCTGCGCCAAGGAACGGGTCCGGGATGGATCTTCAAAAGCAGCATTCGCCGCCGAAGAGCATTCCATCAGTATTCCAGGGCCGCACCGACGTCGGAACAGAGAGTCCACCGGCGAGAATGTAGTCCCGGTTGCAACGCTCGGGACGCACCATACCTTATTTGGTGGCAAGTGAATGGCGCCATTAAATCATACACATCTCGCATATCTATCTGTCAGTCCGATATAACGGTGACACATCGGAGCAGGCAGCAAAAGAAGAAAAAAAAAACGAGTTTATCTTGTGCGTTCCTCAGGGGAGAAGCCGCTCCGGGAGGCAGCTTCCTGATGGCACTGATTGTTAGATGGCGTCTGTTATCAGTTTGCGGGACGCGTAAATACCATGTTTCACTGCCAGAGTCCTAGTGGACTGTCGTCCCGAAAATCCTATCCCTTCAAGTTGTTTCATCCGACTTCAGGCCAGCTCTAGCAGTAGCCTTCATCGGGTATCATTACTTCCAGCGGCAACAGAAATTGGCTTCAATTGCGTGCGCGGTCGGAAAAATTCAATCACGTCCGTACGAGCGCGGCCTACGCAACGCGTGCAGAAACGTATCCTCCAATTTCCCAGAAAATCCGCGCAACAGGTTTCGAGCACACTATTAACGGAACTTTCTTTCCAGAGGCACCGAGCTTCGATTGACATTTAATCGATACGATCCAACCATCCATCCGGCGCTATTTTTTCACCACGTAGAATGACGTTTACGGTGAGCAGATGACCCCGAACCGGTCGAAAGAAAGTAAATACCACACGGGCCGTTTTACTGCACGGGCACAACTAACTTCATTTACATTTCCGACCAACCGAGAGGGAGGAACACGATGCTTCGGGAAAAAAAAACCAACCAAAAAAAAAACCGAACTCGTTCCGGTGGTTGGCTTTAATTTATTGTATGATAATTTGGTGGCTCAAAAACTCAGAAAAACGACCGCAAATTCGGTGCCCGCCTGTCCCGAAGAGCGATCGGGCCCGCATGAGTTTGTCCTTAACCTTACACCGGGCGGCTGATTGTCAAGACGGAGGCGAAGGTTGACCCACGGTACCTACGCTGCATGCAGCAGCATCTTCATCTTCGACTTCGGCTTTCCCTCATTGCACGAAAACATGCCACGGGAACGAACGGGGCTCTATCTCGCTCGTTCCCCCCCCCCGGAAACTGGTTTGCTTATTGTTTTAGCCAAATACGGTCAATTTGGGTTGCGTTTTGCGTGCGAGCTTTTCTTATCATTTATGCGTGCCTGTTGGGTGCTCGCTCGCCCCAAAAAAGGAGCACAAAATGCACGCATGCTTCCATTGTATTGTCGAGTTGTGGTGGGAAAGACGAATTGCTGCTCGGAAGTAGGTGACAGCTTGCCGGAGAACGATCAAGATGTGAAACCATGGTGACGGTGCGATCCATACGAGTGTTGTGTGTGTCTGAGTGGGCGCTTTATGTCACCGTTTGCAGCGTGTCGATTGACCGATTGACCTCCGCCGGGAAGGGGAAAACCGAACGAGCGGGAATGGGAATAACAAACACACTCGTCGATCGAAACGGACGGGTGTGTGTCAACGCAAATAGTCGAATTTTTTGACAGTCCCCCTGAATCGGCTGATAGTAAACAATCTTTGCATCTTAGTAGCCGCTGATGTCATACAGGTTGGCTCATCGCGGCAGCCATTTGGATTGGGTGTGCGTATGTGTGTGGTGTTGTCCTTCGCTCTCTCAACTGATGATGAGGAACGGGGAGCCACAAGCCGTTTCGGAGGGGCGGTCGTTTTCGGATCGTAAAACATCGACCTTGATGCTGGGCGGCCAGTGTGGGATTGAGATGGAGCGATCGTAAATAAACGGATAGACACACACACACACGCACACAAACAACGCACGAGGGCGTTATATGGCACAGTGACAGCAGAAAGGCATCGTTTCCTAGAACACGTACCATTTTCGCGCCCATTGTTTCCTGTTCCACTGTGCGTTTGTGTGTGGTAAACATTTCGATTTTTCTTCAAATATATGTTCATCGTTTTTTTTCTCTCTCTCTCTCGTTCGTCGGGGATGATGAAGATGATTTCATGCGAAAACAATCGCACCCGATCGGGTTTTGTGCCCCGGTCCGGATGGATCGGATGTGCGCGACGTTACGACACCCGCCACCCCCACCCCCTGTGGGGGTTGCGCATGTTTTTGATTCACGCACGTTTTATTTTTAAATGTACGAAATAAATAATCATTCAGCCACCGCGGACGGACCCGAAATCGCCGGCGAGTTTCGTCATCCTGCGTCCCAATAGTAAACACCAGAAACTGTCCTTCCATGTAGTTGAAGTCGGGAGTAAGACGTTTGGCTTCCCGTCCCCTCCTGGGAGGGAAGAATGTTTATTTTTTATGATTTAATTCTATATTTATGGTCATGTGTGCATGACTCCCTGGTTGAAAATATTATCAGTAGTTTAATAAACGTATTAACAACTAATCTTAGCGATTCAATAAGTGATGTTTCAGATTCATAGATTTTATATTCTGTTTTCGAAATAATAGGAGCAACAGAAGCACTGATGATTCAATAATAAGAATGATGCAATATTCACGTTAATATATTTTGCTCGTTCAGATGTATTAAAACAATATACTAGTTCCCATTGATGGTCCTGGGCGGGGGTTCTCTTCCACTCCCACACTCCCACACTCCCACTGCATCCTTTGCCAAACTGCGACCATACGTATCGCAGAAAATCAACAATCTTTTTACAACCGACTATAACATCGCGCATCGGAGTTTATGGGGCAGATCAAAATCGTGCCCGATCTTGGATAAATAAACGCCGAAGATCGTCTGGTTCATCCACGTTCCAGCACAGTCGCGCCATGTCGCGAGAAATTAATTACCCTTGAAAGTGAAGACCTGCACGTACCATTTCTGCTTAACCTTAAATTATTAGCGATATGTTTTGGCGTACTCTTACCGTTTTACCGTGCGCCGAAACTCTGAGGTGATAGTTGCGCACCCGAAACTAACGCACAACGCCGCAACCGGGCGTTAAAAGCTTTACGATTATGGGCCACCGGACGTTTTCGGATGGAATTTTATTTTTAGTTACCACCAGCGTCGCAGAGACGTCGCAAATAGCGCGTCATCGGCTTTTCGCCAGTAACAAGCTTCGACGGATGACGAATATGACGGGGGATGCTGAAAGGCACGCACGACGAAAAAAAAATCACACTCTCACCACCAGTAGCAATAATAACAAAAATCACACACACGCACTCACACAGGCGCAAGGATTTTCCACTTCACTTTACGCACCCGCGGTTGGGAGCTGCGATGGTGGGAAGAAAATCGTAAAATATCGGTGACATACGGGTTTAAATATAACTTTCGATTTTTTTTTGTTTAACATGCAAGGTTCTTATATGCAAGTGGAATGGAGATTCGGTTTACTTTCGTACTTGTGTTGTTGTTTTGTAACGTCCAAACAAAGCTCACATTGCCGAACCTACTGCAACTTCATTCCGAAAGTATCAACAAAACACGATCACCGCATCCGGCCAAACAACGGTCAACATAAATTAGATTGCGATGTGTAGCGCAAAAGAATCTTTGTTTGCGTGCCGGAGTGTGGTAGGGAAATTTTTCACAAACACACGAGATTCAACGCGGGAAAACTCGTCCCAAAATGCAGCTCGCAGCACTTCGTGTGTACCGACCAAAAATAACACCAACACAACACACGCTCTGGTCGCTACGAACAACCACCGCCTACTCTGCCTGTCTGTTGTTAGCGAGGATTTATGGGCGAGTCTTCCCCGAGGTGGGGTTTGCGATGTGTTATTCACAAATTTTGCCACACATTTTTGCTTTCCCGTTCACCGGCAAACGAACGAATGGCAGTGTCACGCAGTTTCACGAAGATTCACCTTTTTGCTTGCGGCCGCCGAGACAACACGTTGCGCTCTACGCGGGAAATTGTAACCATGTTGCGCGCCAAACCTCCGTCCAACGGTAAAAATCGAACATCAAACTCTCCACAGCTCTCCACAGAACGAGCGAGAGAGAGAGAAACAGATGCAGTGAGAGAAAAATCGACTCGGTGGGAGAGACTTTTACTCAAGCACTGTGAACTATTCGTTTGAAAAAGGACAAATCTAGTCAAACTTATTTCATAGAGTAAAGAGTACTAATTTATACATTTTTATTATTATTTGTCCTACATAGCAATGCGCTATGGCCATCAATAAAAGTAATACAATTACGCTTAACATCCAACAGAGTATTTATTAGCAAATATACCATGCGTTGCAATTTTGAGCATTGCTACCTTTGCATTGTCTATAGTGGTACGAAAATTGCCGAACGTACGTTCGTGAAGCCCGAAGTTTCGATGCATTTTCGAAGATGGCAACTTTACGGAGAGAAAGAGAACGAACGACCGGTGTGTAAAACATGGCTTGAAACGAAACGTTGCTTCGGTGAACACCTTTGCATAAATAAAATGAAACGAAGGTTTGACACCCTTGCATAAGGACCAAGCGATTGTTAGTATTAATCGTTATGCGTTTGTAACCAAATTAGCATGAATATTTTCCCCGTTTTTATTATTTTTCCTCAAATGCTGAAAGTTGGATGTTTCCCCTCCCTTGGTTGGATGTTTCCCCTCCCTTAACCATACAAACACACACACACACACACACAATCTCGCTTACTCTCTATCACCCTGCCCGCTGTTCTAACGTTGATAGTAGTAATTCCATCCAATTTAATCATTATCAATCCGGCTTTGTTTACCTACTGCAACCACCACAGGCGAAGTGACCGGACCGACCCGTTTGTGGTAAACTAACGCAGAGCGTGTGCGCCTTCGTGCCGGCGAACCTCGAAAATTTCATTTCGTGAGCATGAACAAAGTTTTCGCAGTGATTTGCGTCCAGTTGACGGTTGCGTTGGCAGGACAAACGGATACGTATGCCGCACACATCTTACGGCACGTTCGTCCTCAGGTGTCCGAAGCTGCACAGCAGCAGGCGGCTTTGGATGTGATCGCACGAATATTATCACCGCAGCAAGCGAGTCAGTTTCGTGTGCGAATTGACAGCTCGATGGAGAGGAATTCGTTTCGGGTGAGTACATTATTCCAGCTAGTTGTAACAAGTGGCGAGGTCGTATTATCGGAAGTATTTTTGTTCCCCCCTCCCGTGTACTTAGTAGTTGTTTAAAGGAGAAAATGACGCGTCCAACACGAAGGTACAGATCACAGCATCCAGTGGAGTCGCCGCTACGAAAGCGTTCTATCACTATCTGCGCTACTCGTGCCACGCGCTTGTCGCTTGGGAAGGTGCACAGCTTAGTCTACCGTCGATTCTTCCACCGGTGAATGTAAACGTGACGGCACCGAGCAGGTAAGCGGATGCTCGATTGTTTACTTTCCAACGATGCTCGCTCAAACTACTTCTTTGCTCCCATTCCCCAGTGTCGTTTACTATCAGAATGTCTGCACCTGGTCGTACTCGTTTACCTGGTGGAGTTGGCCACAGTGGCGCCGGCACATCGACTGGATGGCCCTGCAAGGCATCACGCTCAGTTTGGCCCCCTTTCAGGAGGATCTTTGGGCACAGGTGTTCCTCGAGTACGGACTTACCCACGCCCAGATCGAGCAGCACCTAGCCGGGCCGGGTTTCTTCGCCTGGCAGCGGATGGGTAACATCCGCGGCTGGGGCGGTCCACTGACGGCCAGTTTTGCCCAGTTCGCCAACATGCTCCAGAAGCGGCTCGTGCACGAGATGCGTCAGCTTGGCATGGCTCTGGCATTGCCGGCGTTTGCTGGCCATCTGCCGGTGGAGTTCCGCACCCTCTATCCCAACGTGACGTTCGCCAACGTGTCGGTGTGGAACCACTTCCCACCCCAGTACGCCAGCCCACTGTTCCTCGACCCGACGGAACCACTGTTCGCGGAGGTGGGTTCCCGGTTTCTGCAGCGTGCCATCGCTACGTACGGCACCGATCACGTGTACTTCAGCGATCCGTTCAACGAAATCGATCCAGCGTCGCCGAGTGGCCGCTACCTGTCGAGCGTTGCCAGCGCCATCTACCACACGATGGCGCAAGTTGATCCCGACGCGATCTGGCTACTGCAGGGCTGGATGTTTGTGAAGAATCCGTTCTGGAGCGAACGCTCCATACGCTCCTTCCTGTCGGCCGTCCCGATCGGCCGAATGCTGGTGCTCGATCTCCAGTCCGAGCAGTATCCGCAGTACGTCCGAACGGCGTCCTACGCCGGCCAACCGTTCATCTGGTGTATGTTGAGCAACTTTGGCGGCACGCTCGGCATGCTCGGCTCGGTTGAGAACGTCCACCGGGGCATCCGGGAGGCAAGGGGCAACGAATCGTACACGCTGCTCGGGACGGGCATTACGCCCGAGGGAATCAATCAGAACTATGCGCTGTACGAGTTCGCGCTGGAGATGGGATGGAACGGTGCGCTTGACAGCACGGAGACGTGGTTCGAACAGTATGCTGTCGCTCGCTATGGTAACGCTACCGACGAAAGAGCGCAGCAGGCGTGGAACACCTTTCGCCGTACGGTGTACTCGTTCGATGGTCTGGAGCTGATGCGTGGAAAGTACACCTTTAACCGGCGGCCAAGCACAAAGCTAAGACCGTGGGTAAGGACACAAACAATGGAGTCGCCATGTTTCGCAATACGTTTGTATATCCTTTTCTCCTGTTTCTCCAACGCTGCAGATCTGGTACGACGTATCATCATTCAACAAAGGTCTAGAACTGCTTCTCTCGTTTGCGGAGCAAAACGATTCTTGCAACGACCTCTGTCGCTACGATATCGTCGACGTAACCCGGCAGCTACTACAAAACACGGCCGATTCCCTGTACCTCACACTCATGGATGATTGCAAGAAACGCAACCTAACCGCCTTTCGTCAACATTCGACCCTATTCCTCGGACTCCTAGCCGACCTGGATCGGCTACTACAAACGGACGACCACTTCCTGCTCGGTCCGTGGCTCGAGTCCGCGAAAGCTTGCGCCGAAACGAGCCACGAGCGGCAAAAGTACGAGTATAACGCCCGCATCCAGATTACGCTCTGGGGCCCGCAGGGCCAGATCGTCGATTATGCCAACAAGCAGTGGGCCGGTATGGTGGAAGATTTCTTTCTCGCCCGATGGCGACTGTTTCTCGGCGAGCTAGACGCGGCACTGGCAGCGAACGATACAATCAACGACCTGAAGATACGGGATAAGATTTTCCGCACCGTCGAGCTGCCGTTCGTGACGGATAGCAAACGGTACGCGACGACCGCGTCTGGGGAGGATCCTGTGCAGATGGCACGGATACTGTACGACCGATGGACTAAGCATGTGCCGCATCTGAAGCAGCTACCTAGCAGGGCGACATTGAAGAAAGCGGGGAAAAATCGTCGTAATAAATGGAGTAATTGACAGTGAGTGATTAGATGCTGGAAGTTATGGGGAGAATCTTGTCCTATTTAACAGTAAAGACGCTTAGCTCGTGATCATTTAATTGCAGTGAATCTAATTAGGATCTTCACGTTGGTCAGAAATCGACAAGGATCCATCCCATCGGAGGTTGTCTTGAAATCTATAATTATTTCCATCATGGAAAGAGGTATGTTTGGTTCTTATTTTATGGACCCATAAAACACGTTTCCCCATGATACACGACGAGACACGTTTACCACTGCTTTTAACCTATTTTTATTACAATTCTGTCTCGTTCCGTACACGGCATCCATCGGCTTGGATCTCCTTTGAATGGCTAAATATCACACTACTTAACTTAACTTACGTTTCCCTCCCTTTGGTGTGCCGCACGTCTTAGGCGAGCCTTACACGAAAGGAACTTCAATTCCTTTGCTAAGCATTTCGCCGCGATTCCGCAGTGAACATCCCGTTGTTTCTAAGGCTTTATTGTGATTACTTTGTATGTTTGTGTGTGTGTGTTTGTTAGTTTCTTCTATAAAACGTACACCCTTCTCTCACTATATATAAAGCTCCGTTTCACTATCAAATGTCGAGACCATTCCAGTTGCGCAAAATACTTCTTACAAAATCGGGTGAGCACGGGTGGGCTGGAGGTTTCGTTGGCGAACCCCATACGTAACCCACCGGTGACTATAAACGTATCCAAAAGTAACGAATTAACACAGCACAAAAAAAAACATCTGGTATAATTGTTTCAGACTCCTCTCACGCGTAGTAGCGTTGTGCTCTAGGGGCCTACAAGAATGCAAATGATATATAAAGTATGTTTTTTCTGTCTTATATTATATACAGTGCACACTCGAATTCGTTAAAAAATACATAAGAAAAAAACAAGTATTTAGGTAATTTTTAGTAACAGCAACAACATTGAACAAATACATGCTCACAATTGTGACTTTGCTTGCAAAAACAAATGCTTAATAAAACGATTTGTCGTATTAAACGCACACTTTCGAGATGATTGAACAACCTTTGCGTACAACTCTTCATCGTATCAACGCTTGCTTTGTCTCTCCGTTACGTACGGGAGTACAGTTAGCCGAGACACAAACCCTCACAGCGGAAGGGGTCAAAAATACCACCACACAAATCGTATTTCTTGCAGCATAGAACGAGTGAGTTGTGTGATTTGCGCAGTGCGCTTCTTGCGACACCGTGGAAAGGGGGTTTTGTCAAAAAAAAAAAAAAAAACGCTAGCTAATTCTGGAATGCAGCGATCAGAACGCGCGTGTCAGTGTGTTGGTGTGTTCTTCGTTTGGTTAGTTCGACGCACTCGCAAGGCACCCTTCCGGCACAAACCGGCGCCACATCAAAAGTGGCTCTGCGCTTGTTCGAGCTTCTGGACGATCGATTTGTAGAACTCGATCTGCGCACCGATGAAGTGGCGTATCGTGTCCTTCAGATGCGTATCGCGCTCCTCCCGAAAGTGGGACATTTCCGCTAGCAGCGCGTACGACATCACGTCCACGCGCCGCGTCACCTCCTGCATCTGCCCGTTCTCCATCTTCTGCTCGGCCGTGAGCCGTTCGCACTCCTTGCGCTTCTGCGTCGCGTTCCGGTGCTCGCCGAGCGTATCGGGCCAGGCGGCCAGTAGCCCGCGGTAGATGTGCAGCCGGTCCGAGAACGGAATGAAATCGTGCTTCGGCTGCTCGCCGAACAGCTGGCCGATGTTGATGAACACCCCGGCCGCCTGGCCGACCGAGCTCGACAGGCTGAGCGGGGTGGCGGCGCGCCGTTCGTCCACCGCCAGCGCTCGCGCCAGCTCGGAGAAACCTTCCCCGATGCGCTGGTACTCCTTCTTCCACTGCACCTGGAACTTTTTCGACTGATCGCCACAGATCGCGAACAGCGTCTTGACGGCCGTATCCATCTGCGGCACGAACTGTACCGCCGCGTCCACCTGCGGCTCGACCAGCGACTGCAGCAGCGTCTTTTCCGGCGGGAAGATCGACGCACAGAACATCGTACCGACCAGCGGGTCCTTCTCCGCCGTCCGCTTGCCCGTCTTCCACTTCTTCTCGTCCGTGCAGGTGAGAAAGTGCATCCAGACGCCGCACGTCGACAGGACCGGATGGCGGCACACCCAGTCGACGAACTCCTGCAGCTGCACGCGCCGATGCTCGACGAACTCCTCGTCGTAACGGCCGGAGATCTGCTTGTCCGGCAGCGGCGGAATCGGTATCAGGCAGAACTTCTCCACCAGCCGCTCGTGCAGCCAGTCGAAGTGTTTGTAACGGCGCGCCACCGGCACGTTGTTGAACGACGGCGTCAGCTGGTACGCGATGAAGCTCTTCAGCCCGTTGAACTTTTTCTCCTTCTTCGGCGAGTCGACCGACACGCTGTACGCGTCGCGCATCGGCTTCCACACGATGCCCTGGTCCATCACCAGCACGTGCACCCGGTCCGCCTCGGACACGTCCGGTACCGGCATCCCCATCAGGTAGTTGTCGCCCGATTTGGTGAAGATTTTACCCGTGCCCGCCGCCCGCCTGCCACCACCGACCGTCGTCGCGACGGACGCCAGCGACATATTGTCCCCGTCCCCGCCGGCTCCCATCGGCGGTGGCGGCAGGTTTGCGTTCGCATAGTAACTCGAGTGTGCGCTATGCTGCTGCTGCTGATGTGATGCTGCCTGCTGCTGCTGCTGCTGCTGATACAACGACTGGCTCTGCCCATTGGCGCGTGCTGCACCGGCCGTCGAACCGGGCCCGATCTCCGAGTACGTATCGTTATCATCATCCCAATCATCGTCCCAATCATCCTGCTGGTCGCCCCAATCGTCCGCCGTCTGATCGTACCGATTGCCCAGGGCCTGCTGCGAGCCGGACTTTGAAACACCCTGCGAAACGACGGCCGGTGGCGGAGGCATCTTTGGCGGACCACCGACCGGCAACGATGGCGCCTCGGGGATGGTTTCGACGTACGCCGCTGGGAAGAGACCACGCTGGCCGCGCGCATTCATACCCTCCCACCATCCCTCGCCGACGTCCGTGTTTGTGACGGTCAGCACCTCGTCCACCGTGATCGAAATCTCCGACGAGTTCGGTTCGCCGCTGAAATCGTACAGCACTTTGACGCGCGTCATCGCGAGTGCTGCAAAATGAGAGAGAAAGAGAGAAGTGATTCATCCTTATCAATTGGAGTGCATATTGATTCATTCATAAGCAAAATTTAAAGGTAAACTATTTTTTTTTTACTAAGCAGTATTTACGGCTATTGTTAGTGACTAAAATTCCACTGACGGACAAGAGGCAAATTACTGACGAACACGAATTTTAGCACTCAACAAAAGTTGGACAGGAGCTGAAAAGCCCACAACGAATCGATTTTAAAACAGAGTTTAACCTGAACCAATGGGAAAAAGAAAATAATTCCTTATTACAATAATTAGTGCCTCCCCTCGACGATTATTCGGTGATGTTGTTTGCAAATCACATGCAGGCATTGAATCGAACACAATGCACCACTCGTAACGATGATAAATGGTCTCGAAACATGTGCCGCACAGGATCATTACTCATAAATCTGGCCCTTGGCTATCAAATTCAATTCCATAAACTCGCGGCAGATAAAGGGAGTAACATTCGGAATGCGGAGCTTTTGCAAGAAGCTCGAATTGTAGTACTGAAATTCACAAGGTCTTTTCGAAATACACCAATCGTTCGGATTGCAAATCAAAAATGTCGTCTTGAACTCGGATTTAAAATCGTTAAAAAATAGCTTTACTCTATCCGGTGGAATTCATAAGTAAACTTATGTTCAAAAAATTAAATTACATATCTTGCCTAGCACATGAGCATGAGCGTGAAACGCTACCCATTCTCTGGGCTGGCAACGTTAGATAAGGATAAGCGCGCACACAATCAAACACACGCACACAAACACCCAGTAAACAGTACGGAAGCAGTCTACCGAACCTGTGCAAGGGCCTGCCTCTCTCTCACCACCGCAAAACTATCCAACGTAGTAGGCATCGCAAGAAAAGACAACGAAAAGCATTCGCTGTTAAAACAAACACGCATCCGCGTGCAGAACATACATCATGGTCACGTCATCACAAAGCAGGCGTCGATGGAGTTTACTGGATCGTCTGCCGGCGGCCGATGAATCATCGTCGCTGTTCCCGTTGGTCGTTTGGTTCACATTCGCAAGTAATTTTTGTACCAAAGTCTGTAAGGAAAAACGTGCCGTCCCGTGTTGCAACAGCAACATAGAGGGATTAAAATATGAAACCTGACGAAATAGTCACACACTACGCAACGGAAGCATCGCTTCCGGTCGATAATATATTCACAGAAAACACGGATGAAAACAAACGAACAAACAAATGCGCACCAAAGTTTGGATAAGATGGAGAAAGTGTGGCGGTGTAATTTGGGGGGCCCCATAGACTTATCATAGCGCTGAGTTCGAAGCTAGCCAAGATCCGAATCCGTTTCGACTTATGAGAAGTGTTCGCCCAGTGATGAGCGCTTAACACGCAATATTCTACAGCAAAATAAATCTCAGGCAGCAGACAAAAAAAGGCTTAATCTCACTCTCGAAATCTTGCTCGCTGCCGGAAGATATCGCGAAGCAAGTAAACATACGCAACATTTCCCTCACAAATAATTTCCCACCCTCCCAGGACCGAGCAACAAAGCACATATTAGTGTGTGTGCGTGTGGCTGGTGCTGGTTGATTTGTCGCAATCATTAAACAAACGCGTCGACCTCGGTGTTACCGCGGCGCTTCTGCTGCTAGGACAGGGAAACCAGAGCAAAGATACGGTGGAATCTCCCCCACCCATGGACAGGCAAGGCATGCAGCATCACATATTGCAATCGCGCGATGCACAACGGAACGCATTCATTGTTTTGTCTGGTTTCTCGTCGGGTCGCGGATGAACGCAATTCTACGGGAGCAGTTTTATTCGATTAACAACCATTCCCAATCCGTATCACTCCAGAAGGGTTGCGATATGTGCGTTTTTATGAACATCATCCGTCCGTGTACGGTTTTTCCAATCAAAGCAGGAGCCGGGCAGTAGGAAATCATGAGGGGCCCCAGCCCGGATAGGTGTATCCCCCGTTGGGTCATTGTGCCGTACAATCACAAGTGTCTTTGTCGCCCTGCACGGATGGTGAAATATATATATCTACCGTCTGACCTTGCTCAGCCGTCACGACAACACTCTGTTAGTAAGTCGCTGCAAGTAGAAACGATTTTATCACTCACGCTAATAGGAACACGGCGAATTAAAACCAGCTTGCAAACATCCAGCCCGCACAGACCAGTCAATAATGACGTCAACCTAAATTAGCAGCTAGAGGCGACGAGAGGCTGTGGTTGTTCGAAGAATCATCCAAGTTGGGGCCGTATCGCTACCCGTTTTTTCTTTCGACGATTGTATGACGCACACCCTTTCCTTTTCCGGCACTGTTGGTTCACCGCGCACACGATACTACTCTACCCGGAGGGAACTTCCGTTAAAAAATACTATCAAAACGCACTATTTTGCAGAATAAAAGCTATATTTTCCGCCACACACCAGCTCGCGGTCACTGTGTTTTGCTACTTCGTCTTGCTTGGTTGTGTGTGGTGGTGGCTGTCAAGTATTTTTTGACAGCTGCACAATCACGCTGTCACAATTTCGCGACGCGCCCTACTGGTTTTGATATGTGATTTTTTAATTAATTATTAGGAAAACATGATCCAATGCAATTGGCTTATATTCTGAAAGGGAATAAATGCCGATGATTGTGTGAATGTGTACACTTTATAAAACTTTTAGCCTCGTGTAAAATCATGTAAAATTTGTGTGGGAAACGGTCCAACTACGAGCTAATCTTGCCTTGCCGACTTCAACGCATGTTTGTTTTGTTTATATCGTTGCCACCTGTACGCACGTTTGCTCATGTGCGTCCACCGGTAACTTTTGACTTGAATCCTTCGGAATGCTACCTTCCTTCCGTTGGATCCTAAGGACAACGAACACAGTCAAACAATCCCTCCGCTCGCTGCAATCCTCCGCCATGGCGCTGAGTCGCTTCGAATACGTGAAACAGTTCGAGCAGGAAGAAAAGCTGCTGCCCAACAGTTGGATCGTGGTGCGCATCGATGGCAAGGGTTTCCATCGGTTTTGCAGCGTGCACTCGTTCAGCAAACCGAACGATCTCGATGCACTCCAGTTGATGAACCTCGCCGGCATGACCGTGATGCAGGAGTTTAACGAAATTGCGATCGCGTACGGTCAGAGCGACGAGTACTCGTTTGTGTTTCGCCGCGAGGCAAGCGTGTACCAGCGGCGAAGGGATAAGCTCGTCAGTTACGTGGCTAGCCTGTTCACCTCGGCGTACATGTTCCACTGGAAGCGCATCTTTGACCACCGGGCGGTAGCGATGCGTTATCCGCCCTCCTTCGATGCCCGTGCCGTGCTCTATCCGACGGACGAGAACCTGCGGGACTATCTTAGCTGGCGGCAGGCGGATGTGCACGTCAACAATCTGTACAACACCACATTCTGGAATCTGGTCGCGTCCGGGTTAAGCAATGCCGAAGCCGAGAAGCGCCTACAGGGAACGCTGGCTAGCGACAAGAACGAAATACTGTTCTCACAGTTCGGCATCAACTACAACAACGAACCGGTGATGTACCGGAAAGGGACGATACTGCTGCCGAAGAGCGTGAATGCCGATGGCAAGAAGCAGCGATTTATCGTTCCGCTCTTTGAGGATCTGATCGGGGATGCTTTCTGGGCGAAGCATCCGGAAATTATGGATAAAAAAGCCAAACCTGACAGCGTTTACGAGCTGGACGAGCAAAAAACGCAGCCCGTCATTCTCTATCAGCTCGAAGTGCAGGATCGCCGAAAAGCGGGAATGAGTAAAGCGGAATCGAACGCAAAGGTTACGCTTGAATCTGACGGTAGCTTAAACTAGTGACTTGAATTTTATTACAACTAATAGAAATGATCACATCAAATGTATAACAGACACAAAAATAAACTTGCACGTGGCCTAGTTTCAATCAATTGCAGTTGGTTTTAGTTGGGACGGGCCCGTCAGACGAACATCTTGCACTGCTCACAGCAGGGCACATCATGCGACTCGCAGTGACTGGAAAAAGGGATACAGTAAGCTATTCGGCTAGCCACCAAAGCCGGTGACCACTCATACTCACAATATGTTCACACAGTTCGTGCAAATCTTTTCCGGACAGTAGTTACAGTTCAGACCGCAGTACTCGCACAGCTCAAGATTACAGTTGGTGCAATCGGCATGGACGATCGACAGCCGATCGCACTGGCGACATTTGCGATCCGCTTTCTTCCCCAACCAGGAAGCGGTCTGCCGTGAAAGGATGCTGTTAATAACGACCCCGGAGCTTTACAATTCGATAGTCAAAAAGCTTACCGCGTTCATATCGTACTCGATTTCACCTCCACCAAGCAATCGAACCGATTTCAGCGTTTCCCGCTGGCTGCCGTGTAAATCTTTGTCGTAGTTTTTGGCTCCCTGAAACAGTAAGGTGATGGTTTTTGCTGTAATAAATGGAATGTAAGTTTGGTGTAAATAGAAAAATGAAAACCCTTCACTCTGCTCTACCTACCAAGGATACGCTTCATTTTGTTTGGGTCCTGCTGATCCAACATTTGCTGGTTGACGAACGTTTTTCGCTGCAAGGTGAAGCATGCGTCGCTATCGTTCGAGCGCAAACGCTTCCGGCTAATGTTTACGTTCATTATTTTCGATTAAACTGAACAAATTTAGTACAATATCACTGAGAAACTTTAAAATGTAACCATGAGCAAAATGCCCGCCAAATTACGCAAAGCCTATTTGGTGCATTATTTTGAGTAAACAACAAAATGACAGCACAAACGGTCAAAATGTCAGTTAAAAGCCACAGCTGAGCAAATACCACAGTCGATATTGGATTGTAAGTTATGTTTAAAAATTTATTAACGCGGTAAAGGGATTGATTGGTAAACTAAGATACAATTAACGCACACCGCAAAATAATGAGCAAAACTATATAGTCTTTCGTAAGAGTGAGTAAACCACATAAACAAAAACAAATAATTTTCTCTCTCCCTTTCGGATCTTAACACACAACTGAGTCGAATTTACAAAATCGTAGTATATATTTTATTTACAAGTCTTTTCGTAAAAGGCGCATTTGTATGCTGGTGCGTGTAAAAACAAGTTCACTTTGCCGAACTGGTACGGGGTCGTTTGCGGGGGTTATAAGTACACAACGAGTACTGGTCAACAGATCTAAATATTTAAAAAGAAAATATACTCAACGCATTCACTGTCGTGTTGCGAGTTGCTCGTACCACACATCTCAAACAAACAATACGATTATCACACTGCTCACTGACACGACGAAATGAAGACAATATTGAAACCACAAGAAAGGAAGAAAATAAACCACTAAACAGTCGGTGGAACAAAACCAAAACTATTTAAAATTAACACCGTGCAGGAGGGAAAGAAGGAACAAAGGCCCGTCCGGACGCAACTACCGGGTGTATGGCTGTATGGCTGCACTTGCTCCGCCGCAAGGAATCAACACCCGCGTCGCGTAACCGAAAAATCCCTTGGTTTGCTGCTTTACCTCCTGGAACTGCGTGCTCGGTGACCGAAACGTTCGTGCTACAGCTTCTGAAGCTCTGTTGCGTCCTTGTAAATGCTACCGCTCGAGGCCTTGACGATCCCGACAGAGAACTCATCGTCGTCCAATGTTGCCAGCAGTCCATCCTCCTTCGCGTCCTTACCGCGACCGAATAACCTACACGCGCGGGGGAGGAAAAAAACACACGATGAAATATACCTTTTCTTACCCAACCCAACATAGGACCGTTATTACTCGGGGTTTAGTTTCACGGGATTAAAAACGAGCGATACAAAAAAAAGGAAGAAATTATACCACCCATTCGCACAAGACCATTCCTCAGTCCAGTCTGGTCCTGTTCCAGCTCCTTCAGTTGCAGGCATTTCATGCTTTGTCAATAGCCAATCGGTTTTTTTTATTACAAGAGAGTGTCAACAAGAAAAAATGAACAAAATATAATAATCCCAACGCGGTAACAAATGAGCAAACGATACTGATACATAAATATAAACTAAACAGTCGAGCTAATCGACTGCGATATCTGGGCTGGAGTTTCTTCTAATAAGTGGAACTATGGTCATGTTTGTCCAATTTCACGTCCTAAGTTAATCGTAACATACATAATGGCACTTAAGGATTGCAGTGGATGATATACGACGCGCTATGCTGCTCCCCTTGCTGATGCTGGCATTAAGTAGAGTAATGTTAGCCATATAATACTGCTACCAGAAGCAGCGGGAACACAAAAGGGTTAATCAAAACGATCCAGTCGTGTCACAAACATTATGTTAGCGTCCCGCAGGAGACGAGAATATAATTCTAACCCTAACCCCGTTATTGTGCTATCAGTTATTAATTACTATCAGTAGGCAGGAGGTTAACCAGTGCGTGCAGGAGTTTTTTTTTTATGCGAGTGGTGTTAGTGATACACAGGCAGGCAAAGATGGCAAGATTGTATGTGTTACGTGTTAACGGGTGCTCTAAGAAAGCTGAAAACGAAACAGAAAATAATTAAACCATTAAACCGAAACAGAAATGAAAATGGAAAAAAAATCGCCGTAATGAAAACCATTTTTCCCCCGTGTGCTGGATGAATTATGCAGCCCTGCCGTTCCGGCTCACGCGTTTTTCTCACTCGCGCTCTCTCACTCTCTCACACACTCTCTCTATTTCCACTGTTATGGCTGCTTTTTTGGTGTACGATCGGTGCGATGGTTATGGTCTACGGTTAAACAATGAGATATGCCGTGCAAAACGTTAAGGCGACATTCTTACTTGGCCAGTGTGGAGCTGGTCGAGCGGGCCAAGTTCGGGCGCGGGATATCGTCGAGCCCACGGTGCACGGAAATCGTGTCCGGATCGAGGAACGCACCGGCCTCCATCAGCTCGACGTACTCGGGCGTTCGCAGTTTGGCTTGCGTCGGCTTCTTATACAGCTTAATCATCAGCGAGGAACACACGACCGACACGGAGCTGGCCGCCATCGCTGCCGACGCCATCCAGGGCTGGGGAACGAAAACAAACGTACATTTCGAGTGTCGAGTGTTGGGTGTGTTTTGGAATTTTCCGCAAACGGTAGGTACCTCGAGCGTAAAGCCGAATGGAGTGAATATGCCGGCTGCCAGCGGAATGCCCAGCAGGTTGTACATGCTGGCGAACAGGAAGTTGAGGTGAATTTTGCGCACCGTTTTGCGCGACAGATCCAAACAGGCCACCACATCGAGCAGATCATTCTGGTGAAACAGCGAAACAAACAGGTTAAATGTTTTTTTTTTTTTGGCACGTATTTTCACCCTCTCTCTCTCTTTTACCCACCCGCATTAACACCACATCGGCGGCTTCGGCCGCCACGTCCGTCCCGGAAGCGATCGCGATGCCAACGTCGGCCTGCGCCAGCGCCGGACTATCGTTCACACCGTCCCCTACCATCGCCACCCGCATCCCCATCTCCTGTATCCGCTGTATCTTGGCCACCTTGTGCGACGGGAGCACCTCCGCGAACACCCGATTGATGCCGACCTGGCGCGCGATGCTGGCGGCCGTGTTTTTGTTGTCCCCCGTCAGCAGTATCACCTCGATGCCCATCCGCTTCAGCGTGTAGACGGCGAGGTGCGCCTCCGGCTTCACCATATCCGACACGGACAGCATGCACACGAGCTGACCGTTCAGCGCGCACAGGATCGCCGTGTGGCCCTCCTGTTCCTCCTCCGACATGCGGATGTTCACCTCCGGCGGCACAACGATCGCGTTCCGTGCCATCCACTCCCGGTTGCCGATCAGCACGTTGTACTCGTTCACGTTCGCGAACGCTTCCCCGCCGCTCGCCCCATCCCCGGCGGTAGCGATCGGTTCGAGGTGCAGCAGCTGCTGCAGCTCGATCGTGTTCTTCTGCGACGCGCTCAGCTGCGGTATCAGCTCCTCCACGACGGCCCCGTTCACCAGCTGGTGCTGATCGGTCCGGTACGCGTTTTGGTAGTTGCGCATCCGGTCCGACTGCTGGACGCGCTTCACCAGGTCGCCGACGTTCGAGATAACGCACCGGATGCCACACCCGGGCACGGCCGAGAAGTTTCCGCACCTGCCGAACGCCTCCATCTCGAGCGTTTCCTTCACGTACTTGACGATCGCGGTACCGATCGGGTGCTCGCTGTTCGCTTCGGCCGAACCGACGATCGTGAGCGCACGGGCGAGCGAGCAGACGGACGGGCGCACGAGCATGCAGATGCGCGACGTCATCGGCATACCGTGCGTGATCGTGCCCGTCTTGTCGAACACGATCGTTTTCACCTTGTGCGCGTTCTCGAGCGGACCGGCACCCTTCACCAGTATGCCGTGCAGGGCACCGACGCCCGTCGACACCATGACCGCGGTCGGTGTGGCGAGCCCGAGCGCGCACGGGCAAGCGATCGCCAGCACGCTCAGTGCGCACCGGAACGCGTAGCTCACGATAATCTCCGAGTCCGTCAGACCCTCCTTGTCGCGGTCGCTGGCCGGGATGTGGGCGATATCGACGTACCCCGAAACGATCCACCCGACGAGCGTGACGACCGACACCGCCACCACAAACGGCACAAAGTAGCCCGCAATCCGATCGGCCAGCTGCTGGATCGGTGCCTTGGACGTTTGCGCCTCCTCCACGAGCTTCACGATCTGCGCCAGCGTCGTGTGCTCGCCCGTGTGCGTGGCCTGCATCAGCAGCAGGCCGTTCTGGTTGATCGAACCACCGATCACGACCGCTCCCTTCCGCTTCGGCACCGGCATCGACTCGCCGGTGATGAGACTCTCGTCGCAGGTCGAATTCCCGCACAGCACCTTCCCATCGACCGGCACCTTGCTGCCCGGGACCACCTTCAGCACGTCGCCCCGCTGCACCAGATCGACCGAGATGGTTTTCTCCGACAGGACCGCGTAGTCCGCACCGAGCGTCACGAGCGTCGCCTCGGTGGCCTTCAGCGACAGCAGCTTCGACAGTGCCTCGGACGTTTTGCCCTTCGCGATGTGCTCCATCCACCGGCCGAGCGAGATGAAGATGAACAGCATCGGCGGCGTGTCGAAGAACGTGAGCGGCGAGGTGCGCTGCTCGAGCACCATGGCCGCCACCAGCACGCCGACCGAGTACAGGTAGCTCACCGTGGTCGCCATCGTGATCAGCACGTCCATGTTGCTGGCCCCGTGCTTCACCGCCCGGTACGCCTGGATGTAGAAGTGCCACCCGCCCACGAACTGCACCGGCGTCGACAGCACGAACATGATCAGATTCTCCAGCGACAGCCCGGGCAGCACGCAGCACATCTCCTCGTGGCTGTGGTCGTGCATCAGCACCATGAAGTACACCATCGCCACCATGCACGGGCCACCGAACGCGAGCGACACCAGGAACGCGTTCCGCCACTTCCGTATCTCCTCCCGGTGCTCGAGGTAGCTGTGCGCCTGCCGGTCCTTGCCGGACAGGACGCGCGCCTCAAACCCGAGCCCCTCGATCGCTTCACAGATCGTGCGCGCCCCGGTCCGTTCGTTGTTGAACGTGAACCGGCCGCGTTTCAGTGTCAGCGCGACTGATGCCTGCAGCACGCCGGGCACCTTCAGTGCCGTTTGCTCGATTTTCGCCACGCACGAACCGCACGTCATGCCGAGAATCTCGATCTCGACCTCCGTCTCGCCGGTGCCCGGCTCTTCCAGCACCTCCGTCGGGAAGCCGAGCTCGGTGATGGATTTCGCGACATCGGACGGGGACGTCAGCCGTTCGTCGTACTTCACCTCCGCTTTGGCCGCCAGCAGAGCGATCAGTATCGAGTCCACGCCGTAAATCTTGCGGCAGTGCTTCTCTATCGCCGACACGCAGCTCGCACACGTCATGCCCTGCACGTGCAGGAAGCAACGGCGGAGCTGCGTTGCCGACGAATCGTCTTGCTTCTTCACCGGCGTCCCGTTCGCGGCCGTGTACGCTTTCTTCCCACCGGTTGGTTGTGGCGATGTGCGACGATTGCTTTTCGGCCCACTTTCCGGTGGTGCTACCCGTGCCTCGAAGCCCATGTCGTCGATCTGTTCCGCGATCTGCTCGGCCGTCGTCGTACGCCGATCGTACTCCACCAATCCGGCCCGTTCGTCCAGCAGCACCCGGATCGAGATCACACCGGGACGCTCCTTTATCGTGCCTTCAATGTTTCGCACACACGACTGGCACGTCATACCCTCGATGGTGATGCGCGCCGTTCGCGTGTCGCCCACCGTTGTACCATCGTCTCCGTCGCTCTCGGCACCCTCGACGAGAATGGCACGCGGTTGGGCGCTCGAACCGGATGCACCCGGCTCGGTGTACGTACACTCGAACCCCATGTCGTCGATGTCCGCCGCTAGCTGGGTGGGATCGGTGAGCGATGGGTCGTAGTCGATGTAGCCCGCATTTTCCGCCAGCACCACGTTGATCTTGATCACGCCCAGCTTGTTCCCGATCGTGCCCTCGATGTTGCGCACGCAGGACTGGCAGGTCATACCGATGATGGGCAATCGGACTGAGGCCACCGGTTGCTCCAGCAGTCCCGTCGACTCGCCGTAGTCGTCCATGTTTTCCCTAAAAAAAAAAACAACCAAGCGGAGGGCATTAATATGGAGGCATTCCAAAGGGAAAATGATACAAAGATTTCTAAACAACTACTAGATATTTGGGCATTAATCACATTTTCAGACTCTCACTCAGAAGAGCCCAAACAGACAACAGACACTGATACTATTCAAATGTCCAGGAACCTTCGATCAGGAGATCAGGATGGATCAGGAAGTCTGAGAAGGCTGAGAGAGCACAATATTCTGAGCTTCTAGCCAGCTAGTTTATAGTGTCTGTACATAGTCCAGCGTCTCTATTGAGTTAGAGTTGTCCTCAAAGAATGTGCCGATAGTGAGCTGGTGTCTAACCCAGTACTTCTACATGTACTTTAGATATTAGGCCACAAGAAGCCATCCATTACGGCATTATTGAAGGTTTGAATGGTTTGAAACCAACATGACACTTCTAGTCATCTCCATCGGGATTCGCCTTCCAATCACGTCCATGTGTTCGGTACACAGTTTCTATCTGTTCCGGGAGCACTGTCTCCACTCTCCTCCCGCTCGAAGCACGGGATACCAGCACATAATAACCGATTGTCTGGATTGTCGCTACCGAGCATCGGACACGTACGGTACTACGGTGCGCACCAAATCTCTGTCTCAATAACCGATAACGCGAGGTCTGCCTGTCACCGGCCGGGATGGCAAACAACACAACAAACCGACTGTGGCTGAGATAACGAGCACGCAAGCCCTCCCCCCCACACACTGGTCGCAACTCTCTCCAGATGACAAGATCCGCCATGTTTATCCCCGCACCAAAGACGTAGTTTAGTGTTTGAACCCTTTGAAACACACGACACGGGCGTACCTCAACAGCCGCTGGGTGTCGTCCGGGACGTGAAATTCCTTCGAGTCGAGCGACATGGCTGCGGCAAATTAGCGCTCAATCTAAAGCAATTAAAACGTTCGATTAGCTCGCAAACGTCTGCGCACGGTTCCTGTAACTCAATCTTCCTCGTCACTTTTCAGCACGACTGCAACACTGTCCACTCCACAAAGCACATGGCCGTCAGATTTGGAACGGAAACGCAAACATTAAACGCGTCTAGTGAAATCCACAATTCGAATGCTACTGCACCTCAATCAACCCATCGATGGTTCTTCCGAGCACGGTCCTTATCACTTGTCCACGATATCGGGCTTATCGCGCAACGTGGGGTATGAAATATCGGTCGGAACAGAGTGGCACACTGGATTCGGTACACCTGGAACTGGGGGAACGCGCCTGTCGATGACCTACTACAATGTTGCAACAACCAGAACAGCTTCCCCGGTGTGCATAGAAGCGTGACGATACCGAACAACACCCACTTGCACATCGATTTGCAGTCGTTCTTATCTGCTCGTTAACGTGTCAATAAGCGCTCCAAAAGGGGATTTGGAGTTTGTGAAACATAGAAAATCATATACTAGAAATGCTGTTACAAATTTCTTACAGAAAAGGACTGCATGTCCTGATAAAAAAATGCCCCATTAAGCCTGTACCGACCAAAAGAAACGCCGTCATAGCAGTCATAGATATTAGCAACATGTGTCATTCTAAACTTGATCAAGTGGCGCCATCTATTGCAGGGTATCTCAAGTACAAAATACCTGCAATAGATGGCCTCACGCCTTACAAATATAGAAACTCTCCAGAACAGAAAGTCTTCGTGTTGGAAAGTCATGAAAATTTGAAATTTAAAGCTATCGAACCACTTTCCAAGGAGTTCACTGGACATTATGTCACAGTTGGTTGCAGTAACATCACACAACTATGGTAGTTTCTTCGGGTTTTATTTTCGGCAAGTTTTACCGTGTCATACGTCCTACTTTTCCAAAATAGCATCACTATGTCTTTTTTAACCGCTTTTGTTCAAGATATTGTCCAGCATGGCTTAAGAATATGGATCTTTGAGTAAATAAAAACCACATCGTGTACTGAATCCTCGCCATAATATATCTCAATCTTTCGAGACAAGTGAGCAAACACAACTCAAGTGAGCGCCTCGCCGACTCATCAAGCAAATCCCGCTTCGTGTCCGATCGTGCCGAGATTTTTTCAACGACGGGTGAGAAAAAGCTAATATTGATCAATCATCTGAAGCGGCAGCATGCGTTTGCTGCCACTGTGGCATTCTTTTGCTGTGTTGCCCGGTGCGGTTTGCAAAACCATCGACCTACAAGTGTGGGAGAAAATCAGAAACACACGCAACATGACGGCGAGCAGCGTTGTGCTGCTTGCGGGAGAAAAGCGTGGAAAGTTGAGCCCGTTTTCGCTCGAGAGCTCGAGGTGCACAACAGTTTTACCACGGGGAAGTCGCGATGTTGCGGCAGGTTGACGAGTTGCCTCGTGAAGTTTCCGTGGGGTCTCCGTCGTGCTGCTTTGTTCGCAGTGGAAGGCAGCTGCCTGGAACGGAATGGTGGACCCTCTCTCGTTTTTTTTCACCCTTTGGGTTGCGATCACCATTAAAGCTAGCTACGGCTGCGAAGCGTTGTCTCAACTGGTAGCTCATTAACGTTGGAAATCGGTTTCGGAAAGCATCGTACCTGCTCGAACCGCCGTACCCGTTGTTCCACATCGTTTTGCGTCTAGTGCCGGAACTGAGCGAGGTTTTGGGATCCTTTTACAATCCGCCTCCCTGCGGGAATGGCTCGGACACTCCCTCGATCGGTACGCACTTAGCTACACCATAACGGAGACACCGGGAAAAAAACACACAGGTGGCCAAGTTGGAGGTCTCCCACTCCTGGCAATGATTGAACCACCGACACGACGAGACGAGAACAGCTTTGTACACGTAGCACTCGGCGAGAGATGCTGAAATCGAGTTTATTAGCGCGCACACCCGCCCGTAGCCTTGAAGAAAACGGAGCGAGATTTGAAAGTAATCACCGGGCCCAAAAAAAACTACGATTACGAACACAAACTGTCAAACGATCGGCCGAGATTCCAAGCTACAGATTAGTGCGCAATCGTGGCCGGACGCTAGACTTAGACGGACACGACGGTGTATGTGAGCTGCGGCACGCAAAAGCTTCGCCCGAACACTGCGAGCCTTTCACTCGCGCACAAATCGCTACAGCAGAGCCCGCTACGAATGTTGAGCCGGTTTGCTTTCGGCTTTCGGCGGTAGGGGAGGTTTTCGGAACACCGTGGCGAGCTGACTCGCACTCGCACACACATACGGACCTAACCGATGCAAGCCTCGTTAACGATCCGAAGCTGATGGTGTTTCCCCATCGGAGTTGTGTTTTGATCATTTCGCGTGCATCTCAGCCAGTGCGGAGGTAAAAACTCGTACGATGGTAAACAAATCTCGGCATATCAAGAGCACCAACAGCGCCCTTACACTCATACAACTGCAAGGCGGGGAAACCATGTGATCCGACAACATGGCTCACACTTCTCCGTTGTTAGTTTATTATGGCTGAATCTGAGGATTGAACAATAAATTTGGCGTGACCCACAATGGCCAACGCCATTGCTGATAAGAAAGACACACATGAAATGATTGTACAAACTACACGTAGCACGCAAGGTTTGCAAAAAACAGAAACAAATCTCAAAAGGGTATAATTAAAACCCGGGTGGATGTGGGACATTTGACCACCGACGCAAGAACTTCTACGCTAGGCCTAACAATAATAGGTAGATTAAATTAAGTATATAGGTACGATTTTTAGCATTTAACACTTACAGGAATTATTGGAACATAATTAAACTCACGCAATAACCGGCGAAAGTGTAAACAATCCTCTTAAGATCGATAAGAGATTTGTCACATTGTGACTCGAACGGTTCGACGAATAATTTTTTTTTTCTAGCAAAGAGTTGTAAGAAAGAATTTATTTCCAAAAAGAACTAAACAAAACAACCAAGCTGAGGGAATATCCAAAAAAATATTGGTAAAAACAATGGTATACTCCTGTGGAAGTTCCCCAAAGAAATGTAGAAATAGTCAAAATAGAGTTTAAAGATCGCTTAAACCATTTCCTATCCCAACGTCGGAACAGATTCGAAAGACTACTGAAAAAGGCATCTATTGGTAGGAATTGCATATTTTCAAAGTAAGAATTGACTCTTACGATGTCGATAATCACTATCGCTTGGTTTCTCAACCAACCTACCGATCGGTTAACCTTACTTTTTTATATAACGACAGCTGTAGCGTCTGGATCCATACATCGTGCAATTAAATGGCACCAAGTGGTAGCCCTGTTAGTACCGTATGAGATCACCAATCGGGTAAGTTTTTTTTTGTAATGATACAGGGTTGCAGGGTGCAATGGTTAGGAAAGTGGAACGAATCGAAACTTCTAACGTTGCTTTAGGTCACACCGAAAATTGTACTACCTAATGATGTTACTTGTGAGTAACAAGGCAAAGTCTCTTCACAAAAAAAGCTTTTCTACAAGCCGACTTTTGCTTTCCGGCCTGGTGAACCCTGCAAATAGCGGTCAGATTTGCTCACTACGCCACACATGGTTCCTACTCCATTCGGCAGACAATTGAGCGTCATGCGTTTAGCCGCGTGCAACCGAAACTGGAGCAAATCGTGCAAACGGAGGGTTTACCCTTTACATAAGCGAACTGCGACGGTGGTGGGTGGGCAATCGAATATGCCAAGGTTCCGATGGTGGGTGGGCCATGCAATGGTGGGGTGGTTTCTTCAAAAGGTTCCTTGTCGTGGTGGCGGTTCGTGATATCAGCGTTTCTGCTGAAGCGCAGTAGCACACTTCAAAGGGTGAAGCTTTCGTTGAAGGTTTACCATTGCTGTGCAGTATCTCCACAGCTGTTTCCGATCACTCCGTGTTTTTGTGCGAGTCTACCAACTCGCAGAACTTTTTGGTAAATATAGGACATCCTGAAAACAAATCGCACTAGCATCAAACATTACAAGGCTCATAAAACCACCTGTTGCGTTGTCAGCTCCTCGTTTCGCGCGAACGCCTCGTATCAGGAAATGGCAATGAGGAAAACACTCGCACTAGCGTGCTAGACTTGCTAGACCAACGCCGCGTATCGCCATTAAATCGTGACCGTCAGACGGTTTGATGTGGCAAGGGCAGATATTTAATTAGCCCGCGTAAAGCTTGGTGAGAACATTTTCGCAGAAACCAGCCGGTGCGCGGGAGATTTTCTGCTATTTCTATTTACTTGATGCGCGCTTATCAACAGCGTAGGAGCGCACTGGTGAGATTAGGGACACTCTGCTCGATTCGTTCAACTAGCCCTTGCGCAAACATTCCGAATGCGGGACATTTTTTACGCTGGAACAAGGATCTAACTTCTTATTTAGATCGTGACACAAACAATGACCTACACCACTAGCGTACTAAAGGGTTAATAATCAGGGCTTGTAAAAAAAAAACAATTCAGCTCCATGCGGATGTCCTTGCCATCGTGAACTTTCGACAGACACCGGTGTACTATTGCACAGTGTGCTGAAATCCGATATTTCTTAAGGCGCTCTCGTTGTCAGGGCGTCCGCCTCACATCCTGAAACACTCGAAGCACTCCGGTAGCGAAAACTTCGCGAGGAAACACTCATTACCCGTCTGCTTCGTCGCCATTGTTGATAAGCAGCGCGTACTGGAAGGTGGCTCTCGCACCGCCAGGTCCACCGGCTTGCTGTGATGATGATGATTTGTTGATGTTCTTGAGGAAGTTCATCGCATCGCTGCTTTTGTGCGGGGTTTTGTTACCACGCTGCCTGCTATGATTTAATGGCAATTTTGCAACGACTTTTCCCGCGTCATTCGCACCACATTCGGGTCGGGTTTTACGCAATTTTCACTTTCACATCTGCGGCATAGATTACTTTCACCGAAACAAAGCTGTCACACTCGATATAAAAGCACGCACAAATTCATATAAACCGTCGCGTACGGCTAAGATCGCACATCCTTTTCCGACACCCTTCCCCCCAAGTCCTGCTCGCAGGTGTGAGATGGCAACAAGGTTCACGATTGTGGTTCCATGCGCGCGCCTTCTCGGTAGGTTCGTGGGCATCGACTGCTGCGGCTGAACTTCCCACCGAATGGGCCAGAGGCTCGAGACACTCCGATCCCATCTATGCCCATCACTGGTATTGGTACCGGTGGTTGTTTGCTTACGAACGTTTCGCGCTTCGTTTAGACGCTCCGCTTCGAAGTGTTGGTAGGGCGCACCGATTTGATAAAGCCGATGCCAAACACTACTACTGCTCGTCAGCGCACATGCTGGTAACCGGTTCGGAACAGGCGCTTTGTACGTCACCGTCGTCGTGGTGTTAGTAGTTGTGTGGTAAAACTGTTTACGGATCGTTCCTCCGGATGTTATTAATTAAAAAACACTCAAAACAAACTCGACAGGGTGGGTGAAAATGTGGCCATACATCGATAGATAGATATGCGTAAAGTTATATGCAGAATATTGTAAATTTGATGAGCGAACAATTGCACAAAGGCATTACCAGTTCGTTTTAAAAACAACTCTGTTCTGATTAATTATATTCAGGGTGATTATGATGACTCAGCCCGCAAACAGTCTCGAATGATTTCCCAACAACGACGCTTCGCTTAGATTCAATGGAATTTCATATCGCACTCATAATTGAAATTACTTTTTATGTTGGAAATGAATCTGTTTGTAAGTATTCTATTAAAAATACACTGCCAAATATTCTAATGAAATAATCAGTCATAAAAATGAAATCGGGGGAGATTTTATAAGCCACATTTCAATATCCCTCTAAAATTAGCAAACAAATAAATTTTTCTTATTTTCCTTCATAGCCATAGTTCATAATAAACACGATTAATCAGCCTAAATGTATGCTATGTGTGTGGCATACGCATTATTTGTTCAACCTTACTAATAGATTTCTTCAGTAAAGTATATAAATATATAGATCACTAATGAATAATCAACTCCTGGCCCAATAATTATCTGATTAGTTGTGTACGTACGATAGTGGAAAGATCGTTTTTGCACAATCGTAACACATCCGCGGGTGAGCCGCATCGGTGGCCGGGTTCATTCAACTCTTCCGCAATCCTCGATTCCCGAGCACTGCTGGCGTACGCAACAGCCACCCTCAGCGCGACGACTAGCACGGCTATTGTGATAAGTTAATGATTTTCAACGACCCGGTTGAACAATCAGTCGATCGGCTGATAACGGCCGGTCGACCCTAGTGATAGCTGCCCCGTTCAATCATTACGCCCCGCGGTACCAGCAGCCAACCGACACGGAGAGAATCGTCCCATTTATCGTACCGAAAATGGGTGTCGTGCATCGGGTACGGTTGAACTTCCCGTTGATTGCTGCACAATGGTACAATTAAGCGTTCGAGTTCGAACCGAACGCGCAGGAAGCGAACGTCTTAGTCAGCGTATTTTTGCCTACGCCTAGACGACGGTGGCGTAGCATACGCTGCGTTGCTCATTTGCCTTGCATCGGTTTCTTGTTCTTCTTCACCGAACGTGCCCAATGCTGGCGTTTGATTGCGTAGAATACTTACACCGATTTAGTGATCCGTTCGGGAAGGCCTCCATCACGCCTCGAACCATGGCTGCTGGAGGGCGATACTTCTTTGTTCGAGGTACCTAAAATGAGAGGGAAGAAAGGGCCCCAGATTGAATCACTCCGTGTTCCGTTTTAGTTCCATCTGTTGCATGCACCGCCCAGTCGGGCGTGCGCGCACTTGCATTGTATGAATTACGTACCGTCATCCTCTGATAACATCTTGTCCCCAGCGACCGACATCCTAGACCTTAGCAGCCTCTGTACGCAATACGCACTCGTAAATTATTTCCACTCGCTAGTCACTGCTTTTAGCTTCACATTTAGCATTACCGCTTGAGCAAATATTACACAATAACCCGCGACAGACACGCACCCGGCAACTAAAGTGCTTACTTGCTTGTTGCGAGGAGCGTGCGTTGCTACTACACACGTTCCAATCTGTTTACGTACTCCACTCCTCAAAAAGCTTCTGCTAGGCGTTCGCAATCATATGGTGGGAAGGTAAATGGCACTACACGGTTTGCACTAGGAAATATGGAAACAGGATCATTTGAAAGTAGCACACATTGCGCGGCTACCGTACACCGAACGGCTATAACATCACTTCTTGTTCAAGACCGAGCACAGCTCGTCCATCGTCGTTGTTCCGAGATTACTCAAAGTATTTTTCTTTCCAGCACCATTCCGCCTAGCAGCCCTCCTACGCAACTGTTGTTTTGGTTCAGGATGGGATATGGGTAAAACAGACTGGGCTTCGCATGAATGAGAACTGTCAAATTGACAGCGGCGATTGCGTTTTAGCTTTCTTATATGTTTTAACACAACATGTTTCTTTCAATAAGGTATAAATGTCATATTCAAGAGGGTTTTATGAATTTCTTAGCCATTAAAAAAAATCTTGAATATGTAATTTATTCGAGATGCATTTCTTTTAGTGCACCAACCTTTCCGTTCAATCAAAACAAACACGTTCGTCGGCCCAGCTGTCATTTGAGACGGCGAAGTGTCAAGTTATTTGTTTACCCGTGTCGCCCATATCACATCTCAGGAACGCGAAACACATAAAATCGGCCTTTTCTCCCCATTCGGACGGCTAGAACACTACCGAAATGGGAACGGACGACCTCAGCAAGGGGGAGAAAATCCTGAACGGATTTCAGATGTAAGCCGAACGCTCATAATAGTGTTAAATTTCAGTGAAAATTTTCATCCCTACCCTTTCGTTCACACTCTAGCAATTGGATGATTCTACGCGACGCGGACACGGGCAAGATCATCTGGCAGGAGAACAAGGACTTTTCCTGTCCTGATGTGGAGCACGAGGCGAAAGTACCGGTGAAGATACTGAGCTTGCGTGCAGTGTCGCGAGAAATCAACTTCAGCACGGTCGAAGCAATGGAAAACTTTCGTCTCGACCAGAAGGTAAGGGAGGACGAGCGGTTTAAGTGTAATTATCGATTAATTAATTGGCCTTTCGTGAACATTCGTTTGTTTTATGTTTCCGTGGTCCCGACAAAGGTCCTGTTTAAGGGGCGCATCATGGAAGAATGGTTCTTCGAGATGGGATGGGTCAGTCCAAACACAACCAACACCTGGCAGTCGACCATCGAGGCGGCACCCGAGTCGCAGATGATGCCGGCGAAGGTACTGAATGGGAATGTGACCATCGAGACGAGTTTTTTTGATGGTGAGACGCTAATCAGCAAGTCGATTGTGCGGTTATACTACATCTAAGGGAGTGTGAGTAGGGTGAGGTTGTTCGGAGGTAATCTGCCAGCCGTCCGGACATGGTAACTCTAGTTCAAACATTTTTCAACGAAATCTTATCTCCTCTCGCTCTTCAACACGAGTCATGCGAGTCTCTGCACTATCGATGCCAATTTACATGCAAGCTTGCCCAATATCGTGGGACCACTTACACATAGTAGCCCATCATTAATGTGCTACTAGCATACTCACGTTTATTCTACTTTAACTAGCTGCAACAGTCTCAGCACAGGGAAGCATAGGGGAAGCATTTTGTTGCAGTGTAAAAACTAATCCACCTGAAGTAGATAGAACCATCAAAGAACGATGATCGTGAAAATTTACAAACAAACTACATAGCACATCAATGCAAGCAGTATCAACAGGCAGCAAGAAGAGCAGTGTAGTGAACACTTCGTTTCATTTTATATATTCGCATTCGAGTCACATAAATGCGCACGCCCTGGCGCCATGTTAACTTTAAACGGAAACGATAACGATAATGTTAGGTAATAATCACTGAAATAAGCACCATTTTATGTATAAGTACATTTTTTACATTAGTATAAGAGACGCTGAACTACACGCTAAAGTTCAGCTTCAAGGAAGCTGTGTCCCTTATTTTACATATTGTTAGATACATGTCACCAAATGTACGTGAGCTGAATAGCTGAGTTGTGCTTCGTGTATTTCATCCGAAAAAGTGTAAAAATGTATTTAACGAAACTGATAGTCCTCAATTGTTCCCAAAAATAATTGAAGTAAGTAGTTGCTTTGCATTTTTTTATCATGCATTTCATATAGTTCAAGTTCTCAGCATGCTGCAATGTCCTCCATCGATCCCAGTTATCAGAATCAATTCCAAGGGATTGATTTAGAAACAAATTAAAACTTGTTACTATGTTGAAATGTAACTATTTATTGAGAGTGAATGTGATGGTCAAAATGTTGCTAACGTGAGTACTTCTCACAGACTACTATGTTCAGACCGAATGCGCTGTAAAACTAACACATAGCAAAATGCGAGGTTGCATCCCAACAAAAATCATTGTTAAAAAATTAGAGGAGAGAAGAATTACTGTAGAATCGTAAAATTTTTCGTAACATTATTTGAGAAATGGCTTACTAGATCAACTGTAGCGTTCGCTGTTAGGCCACAGTTTACTTTCGTTGTCACATTTTTATTGAAATACAACACTGCAGCTCGTTTGTCAAATAGCAGCAAATGTAAACAAACAAACATCGTACAAATTGCCGGGCGTTTCGTTAGTCGCGTGTTTATTTAATGTGAAAAATTCAGCAATTGAAATAATCTGTGCTAAAATGACGCTACCGGAGGCGCTTCTGAAGCGCCTTGCTAAACGTGGCATCATACCGGATGCAGCCAGCAAGACAGGTTCGGCCGCAGTGGGTGAAACTCAAGCACCCAAATCGACGGTAGACGGTGACTCCGACCGGGAACTTGAGCGTGAGTCGGACCACTCCTCCGACCGCGAAACGGACGACAATAGAAGCAACAATGACGAAATAGACGACGATAGGCGTGAGTCGGAGATTGTCAACGAGGAAATCATCGCCGAAGATTACGACGAGTACGACCAGGTCAACCCGGAATCGTTCGAGTATGCGTCGAAAAAGAAAAGCAATCCCGCGCTCGACTGGACGGAGAAGATGAAGCAAAAGATGACCAAGCGGTACGGGTATCAGTCGGTGGACGGGTGTCAGAATAAGTACAACATCTACCACCTCTGCACGATGTACTGCGTCAAGCGGTACGGCGAAGTCGAGTTCGAAATCGAGAAGGAGTATGAGAAGCGCGTTAAGCGACTGCTCGAGCGCTACCCGCTGCCGAAGCACTGGCGCAAAGAGTACGACATCGGGTGCCGGGCGTTCTATTTCTACAACAAGGAGACGCGTGTCGTTTCTTGGCTGCCGCCGACTCATCCCGATGCGAAACTAACCAAAAGCGCCAAGCTGTTGCGCCGTGAGCTAATGGAGGAACAGAAGCGCAAGGATGCGGCCAACGAAAGCATCCCTCCGACGGTCGTCGTGGAGACCTATCCACCGTCGGCCGTACCGCCCCCGAAAGCTCTGATCGGACCGACGAACACGGCCGTTCCAGTACCGCCGACGGGTGGTGCCGTTGCCAGTGGAGGTGAAAATCTTCGTCCACCCGTTGTGAATCCACCGAAGCGACCGCCCATCAAATCGACCGGCAGGGAGGATGAAAAGCGACCACGTACCTTCTCGACCGGGAATGATTCTGGAGACGGGTCGATGGCGGCGGACTCGATCGACCGTGAGCGCGACTTTCGCGATCGCAACCGGGACAGACGTGATCGTGAGCGTGACCGAAGGGATCGAGACCGGAGCCCACCGCCGGCACGGGGCGATGAGTAAGTGATATTTGTAGAATACTTTATCCGTTGCTCGATCAGGATCAAGAAGGCCATGAACTATCATTGTCTAAAAGCAATCCTCAATTCGCAAATATATCCAATGTTAGCATCGTGACGTTAATCAACTAGTACTCGGGAGGAAGGCCTTATAAATCATCCCTATTCTATCGCACAGCTCCTAGATGGTTGAGTTTATCTTCTTTCACGTTTTCTTGCAGCACCCGCTTTGGAGCACGCGAACGAACCCGTGATCGAGACCGCGACCGCGATCGCGACCACCGTGATCACCGTGACCATCGCCGACCTCCCCGAGGCGGTCCCCCGAGATCGGCCCCGCTCGATCCGATGGATCCGGCCGCTTACTCCGATATACCGCGCGGCACCTGGTCGGCTGGGCTGGAGACAGCCGCGACGGGAACGAAGAAGGAAAAGGAAGAGCGCAAGAAACAGCAACAGCAGCACTCGAAGGCGTCGAAAGATGACACGGTTGGCGATGATGACGATGGTACGGAGGGTGCGCATGAGGTACTCAAGATTTCCGCTGTTAAAGAATTTCACCAGCACGAAGGAGGAAACGACGGGGAAGATGACGACGATGATGACGATGACGCCGACCACGCCGAGGATGATACCGCTTGAGTGTTTGCTTCTCCGTTTGCTTCTCCCAAAAACGTAACGTTGCCGTTTTCCATTTATTGAAGAATATTTGAACGCTATCTAGCAGCGGGTGATCACCGTCAGAAGCAGGTCCAATCAGTTTCCAATGCGACGTTCAGTGGTTACATCCTTTGGATGCACACGCACAGCAGCTTTGCACTTGGTTTACACGTTTCGCTAATCGCGCGTGTACGTGTGTGTATTGCCTAATCGTAAGTTTTATCTAGCTCGTGTGAAATCTGTGTGAAATCTTTTAGTGTTTTGCACTTTTACTTGCTCGTCTAATAAGGTCTCGTTTCCCTAGGAGAATGGTTAACGCAAAGGGATGCAGTAATAAAACAACGCTCCATTTCATGCGCGGTAAACACTCAAAGGCACGCCTATTTCCAATCTTATTGGCTTTCTAGCGTGCCGTGCGAAACCGGAATTGAAATACGAGAAACAATTTTCCCTATGTGTATGTGTATGTTTTTTGTTTCCCTCAAACTCTACAGTAAACGCATTTGCACATTCTTTATGGCAATTTGTCCCGGCAGGGAATTAACATGCTGCTCGTCATCGGTCGACCCATCGTTATTGTGCGGGATCTCGAAAAGAAACCTTACTGTTGGTAGAAACTTACGCACCTACCCAACGTAATCCTAGCAGGCAAAGAATACAATAAAAAACAAGTCGCTCTTTAGCGGACTGTGGTGCACAACATATAAACAAGTGTCCGTACATACTAACAGCGGAGGGTTGGAGGGGATAAGGATTGACGACAGTGCGCCTCGTTGCACAACGAATTATGCTAACATTTATCTAATGATTAAAGATTCCTGCCACTATGGTTTGAGAACACGCCTTTGGGTCTGGCTCTTTCCAGGCGATGACTTAACACCTTTTTCATGCGACAGAATTGAGTGATCCCTTGCGACGGTCCCGAATGTCGGACACCATCATATACCACCCTCCGTTTTCCGTTCCCATTCCGATCGATAAACACTATTTCATTGTAACAAACAAACAAAAATACTAACTCTAATCTTACAAAATACTAACGCACGTGCTTGCACGTTTTTTTACTCCTTCTGACTCCCTAACTTCATGGTTGTGTGCGTTGTTGATTGCGGACCTATTCCCCATACTTTCGTTTCTATCTCTAAGCAACCAAAATATATAGATATATAAAAAACGATATTATCCACAATGGATACGCACTAGGAATCATTATCGTTAACCTCACTTCCGTTCCCAAACACGGAGAGTGAAGCTGCTTACATACTAGGCGAGATTGTTTCGATTGTTTGCGTGAGTGTGTTTGTGATTAATCACCTATAAACACCATTAGAAGCACCAAAGCATCACGTTTCGCTGGTCATGATCGAAGGGAAGTGGACAGGTCGTGCCGGAGCCACAACGGATGACCACATAAAATGGGGATGGGAATTGACGGGAATTCACCTTTACAGAAAACGGTTTGCACCTAAAGCTAAACAAATCTTTAACATCTGGAAGGCCACACTGTGTTGATATTACACACCGAAAAAATCGACTAATTCGACTTCATTATACAGAAAGAAAAATAAAACAAAATCATCTTTACATTGCGGCTCAATGCGAAGGGAGCAGCTCCCGCGATAGAGGGTGTGTGTGAGAGAGAGATAGAGGCCGCTGGCCGCACACCGTAAAGGAAAACGCTCATCACATGAGCGTACGTACGACAAAACAAAAAACTAATCCTAGTCATCTACGTTAACTAAAACAGCACCAAACACGCGTTCGGGTGAATCGTCGAAGCGCAAGATGGCAGGGAAATCGTTCTCCCACATACTACCTCCAATATGGATTTGATGCGGTTTGCCTCGGTTTCCCCGGGTGGTGCTGGCAGTAAGACACTCAAAAGGAAATCGAGAACAGTTTGGCACATAGTTCTAGGTCACTAATGGGGAGGCGCGCGGGAGGGAGCGGGTTCGCTCCGATTGCTGTTCTCCCGAGAGCACCGTTTTAAGTGGCACTGGTGTTCTGTGTGTGCAGTAGCTGGAAACGAAAGTGGACGAAAAATTAGAAACAAGAGGGAAAATTTAACGATTATGTCGCAGGCCATCTGGCGGTAAGCAATGGAATCAGGTTGCATAGGCAATGGAAATTAGATTTTTAAAGACACTTAACCACTCGATAGCTAAGAGTTGAAATCAAACCAAACAAATTAAACTTCATCCGCTATAGAAACATCTCCATTAGTCCTAGTTTTCAAATGATTAAGTTGTTCGAAAGTTGATCCAGTGTGCCATGCAGTAGTGAGTAGGAGAAAAAAAAACAAACAAACGTCCCGATTGCTCACCCCTGGCGCAATTCACGCTACCTACCATGTGCATCACGAGTATCTCCTTCGTCTTGAACGAGATCGGGCAGAGTTTGCACTTGAACGGTTTGTCATTGTCGTGCTCGGCGTAGATGTGCGCTTTCAGGTTGTTCAGATGCACGAACGTTTTCCGGCAGCTTTCGCAGTGGTACACCTTCGGTCCGGTCGCGTTCGCTTCGCTTTCCTCGATCTGCTGCAGCAGCTCTCGGTGCACGGTCGGTGCACGGTCGGTACCGTTTGGAAGCAATGGATCCGGTTGGCCGTGGTGCTGCTGCTGCTCGGCATCATCGTCGATCAATATAACCTCCGCCGGTGGCTGCTGGCTGGCGGATGAGGGAGAAATTGTGTGCGGCCGCGAGCCCCTCTGGCCGGCGGTGCGGTTGCTATTGCTGTGACCGTTGGCTCGCCCGCGTGCCCTTGAGGAGGCACCCGAATACTGACGCTTCGCGCGCACCGGTTGCTCCGCCGCCGCCGTCGACTGGGGTCCATCGTCCGACTCCGAGCTGGGCGTCGGACTGCCCGGGGAGGACAGCTGGGTGGTGGCAAACGTTGGCGGAGGGACGTGCTCCATTCGCACCACAGCTCCGAACTGGGTCTGTTTGATGATGGCCGCGGTAAGATCGGTCAGGACAGTAGCACCACCGGCCGCTCCGGTTCCAGCGGACGCTTCGCTCGTGCGCGGATGGTAGCGCAAACGGTGCGCCTTAAAGTCCAGGTACGAGCTGAACAGCTCTCCCTGACACCGATCGCACCGGTACACCCCATTTACCGAGTGCATCTCGATCACGTGGTTCTCAAGCCGCGTCGGCAGGCTGTACGTGCGGTAGCAGATGTCACACTCGTACCGCTGGGACGAATGCGCCTTCAAGAAGTGCTGCTGGCACTTGCGCAGCTTCACGAACGTTTTCGAACACTTGCCGCAGCGGTAGAGGACCTTCGCGTGATTTTTCATGTGCCGATCGTAGTTGTGTTCGTACTTGAAGCTCGTTTTGCAGTGTTTACACACGAACGGACGGTCGTGGCGGCCACGGGAAGCTGCCACCAGTGCGACGTTTGGACCACCAGCGCTAGTTACGGCTCCTGCTGCTGCTGCCATCACAACACCACCGGTCGCCATGGGCAACGCAGCCGTTCCCTCCTCCACGTACTCCTCCGGCAGGTGGTCGTCGATCGTGGTACACTCAATTTCCGTTTGATCCGCGTAACCCGGCGGTACGACGTAGTTTACCGCAGTGCCGTCTTCCTCGCCCGTCGCCGGGATCGCATACGTATCCGTCCCGACGGTGTAGTAAATCTCGTGCCCACCACCACCACCACCACCATCCCCGTTTGCCTCGTCCACCTCATCGCGTCGCACGATCGCACCGGCCGTAATGTACTCCGTCATCGTGCCGTCTTCCGATACGTACTGTATTTTTGTACCAGCCATCGATTGTTCCGGCGGCTGCTGCTCGCCGTACTCCGCACAGTTCGGACCCTCGCCGATGATGATCTCATTACCGGCCGCTTCAGCTCCCACGAACGGCACGTGCCCGTCCGTTTCGTCCATCACGTCATCAGCTCCGAGCGCACCACCATTGTGCCGATCTGCGGCACCCTCGAGCTCAATAAATTCCTTCTCCTCTTGCTTCACCTTCGCCAGGTGGAGGACGCGTTCGGTCTCGCTCGGGTCAGGTTTGTCCGGGTGGCATGGGTAATCTTCTGCATCCGCTTCCGCTTTCAGTTCGTAGTACTTGAGCTTTAGTAATTCGTTGTTCTCGACACACTGCCGCCGGAACACGGAAAACATGTCCAGCTTCGCGAGACATTCGATGCACACGCCGGTCGGGAAATCGGTTGCGTAGGTAATCTGGAAGTGGGATAGAAGAATAGAATTATATTATCTTGATGTTCTATCTAAACGTTTGAAACTATCACCAATTAAACGCATTTTCTCCTTACCTCCACCGTGGTCAGCTCCAGTATCTTTTGCAGCAGGATTTCGTCCGGCGAATCCTGTGCGTAGAAAACGGGTTGCAGGTGGCCGTGTCCTTCCGACAGACATAACCGGCACACGTTCATGTTGAGGCTGTAGATCATTCTTGGGGCACGATCGTGCGGGGCTATCCTGTCATCGTTACCCGTTTCGCTCTCCGTCGGCGGCGGTGCAGCCTCTCGGTCGTCGGTTTCACCGCCGCATGTCTCACTCTCACCGGTCGTCACCCGGTGCTCACTGCGAAAACGAAAACATACGTGCATAAAGATACAAAAACGAGCATAAACGCCGGGTCACTAACAAGCAGCACTAGAAAACTGCAGCCTGCAGTTCTATTAAAATCCTTCACGGTATACTCCGCACACACACAAACGCGCGCACACTAAATACGCGCCACAACTGTTTGCTATGATCCGGTTTCGCTGTTTTGCGCTACTTCGAGCATCATCATCGCATAGAGTATCTTTGGTATACGGTTTTCACACGAACACAACCACACACGCGAGTAACCTCTCCAAACACACAATAAAACGCGGTGTGCGTGGTGATGCTGTGCCGTGTGGAGAGCCTTCTCCACACACTGGCACAGACCAATAAATAAATAATGAAAGGCAAAAAAGAAATACACACACACAGCGCACAAGAGGCACGAAAACCAGTTTCTTCTCGCTTTCTTTCGCTCGCGGTGGGGCTGGGTCGTGGCGCGCGCGGGAGTCAATGCGTCCCTTTTACAGGTTCGCCCTTTCGCGAGCGGATCGCGCGAGATGGAACGAAGGAGCAGCGCATACGAAACGAACGCACACCGACGTAGTAACCCCACTCTACACACGCGTACTCGCGGGAGGAGGTTGGTTGCCCTTTTTTGCCGTTGAATTCTGTTTGCTCCGATCGAATGCAAAAGGAAGCAAAAGTGCAAACCGCACTTTTCGTTGCATTCGTGAGGAGGGGGGAACGGTGGGTGCGGTTTTGTAGGACATACCCTTCCCCGCTGCGTTCGATGTTACTCTCCTCGCCGCAAGTAAAAAGGCAAATTTACGTTTGTGTGCAAGGCAATGGGCGCGCGCTTTCGTGTGCAGTGTATTTGCTTTGCGAAGAGTTGCGCTCCTTCTCGCGATCATCGTCATCATCACCGTCATCTGTGGCAGTAAATCTGACTTCTCGAATGCATTCTCTACGTTGGGACGACTTTTCTTTCTTTTTTCTGTTTTTGCTTGTGCTTCGCTCGGAAGATGCAGTGCGCGCTACGTTTCGTCCTCCTTTTCCGAGCGGGTAGCGTAACTTTCAAGGCTTTTTTCCTTCCTTTAGGGAATGCTTTTGGGTGCGTTGATTTTGTTGTTGTTTGGTCCTTTCTCTTGCGATATTGCGATTACGACACGAAGTGCACTACTTGATGGGGTTTGGTGTGACAATTTCCAGCACGTTCCACAATACTTTTACTGGCAAATTTTGCACCCACAAACACTTTTTTGTTGTTACTACTGCTGAAGCTGCTCTTGCTCGTACTTTGTGGGCACATCCTTTGGATAGTGCTGTGGTATGCTTACCTGGCAACTTCTTCCTTTATGTGCCGATTTTCAACGTCCATCGTCGAAAACGGTGCCACTTCCCCCGATGCAGCTTCCTTTGCACGGTGTGGCAAGACACGAAAACACCTTTTTCCTGCTCCTCCACTGCAAACAGCGTTTATGCTCGTGCCTCTTGTTTACCACGACTTGGACCCTGTTGCGCTGCTTGCCGTTGTTCCTCGACAATCATTATTTTCTGTGCCGTGTCTTCTTTCCACTCTTCGCTGTCTTGCTGGCAGGCGCCCCACTGTGCGGGGAGGAAGTTATTGTGGCACCGTTGCGTGCTGCTGTTTGGTGGAGGAAGCTGCTGCTGATGTACACTTCCGGTGGGAGCACCGCCTACAGATGGCCATTGATGGTGTGTTTTTTATTCTATATTATACAATTTTATAGGTTGCGTGTTGGTTAGTTTTTCTCTCGTTATGTGCACCGTGTTTTGTTGTTTTCCAAGGGTCGTTTGTTGTTGTTTTGTGCTGCTTTGCAACTGTCATCGGGTGAACGCTAGTGTTTATAAGCTATCGTTGACATCTTACAGAAAAACTCTGCTCATGTTGTGTGGTGCAATTTTTTCGAATTAGCCGCTGATTCCACTGCGTTTTTGGTCCTTTGAGAAAGTGTTGATGAACATAATATTCATTTCAAATGGTTTAAAATGCTCTTCGCGGTAAAGGGCCCAATTTTCAAAAAACAATAAACAAATCCATTAGTCATCCAAAAAAAATCAGTCCCTTGATCGATGTACACTCATGTCAGAGAATGCTCTCCAATATCGGCCCGATTTGATAGTACACCAGGAGCTACACGAAACAACATTTATTCCTTCTACTGGCTATAATAATCACAATTGCACATGTTCTGGAGGGGAGATCAAAACACATTAAACAACGCAACACCATCCAATAGGAGAGGAAAATCGATCGATTGTAACGGGGCTCGTTATCACGAAAACAAACAAAACAAACAACGAAAACTAAAACTAAAAGGCCTACCGGTTGTGGAACGCTCGCTCGCAAACCTTACACACAACAATATGCCTACAGCTTCGCTCGGTTACGCATCCACGCTCGGCCGCTCGGTGGTCAGTGGCTGGATGAGGGTGGCGGTTCGGTTGCTTGCACCGCTCCCCGGTCGTGGATCCTCGTGTGGGCCCGCATGTTCGACTGCTGGGTAAACGCCTTCGGGCAGCGCGGACACCGGAACGGCCGCTCGCCGGTGTGCGAGCGGCGGTGACGCTTCAGGTCCTCGTTCGAGCGGAAGTGGTTCGAGCAGTACTCGCAGCTGAAGCTCCTGCCGGCAGCGGTCCGGTGGGTGCGCAGATGCTGCCGCAAATCTTCCGCCTGTGCAAAGGTGGTGGTACACTTGTCACACTTGAAACGGTTCGCCCTTACGTGCAGCTTGGCGTGCACCTTCAGGTTACGATTGTATTTAAAGTTCTTACCGCATATATCACAGCTGTACGGGCGCTCGTGCGTGGCGTGGTCGTGCGGGCCCGGCGTTCGGCGGTGCTCCCCGCCGGACTCGTCCGGCCGTTCATCCCCACACCGTTCCCTCCGGTCGGTCGCATCGTCGAAGTCCTCGTGCCGGTGTCCTTTCGCCGCCAACACTTTCACCAGCGGTGGCACCTTGAAGTGTAGCTTCCGGTGCTTGATCAGCGACGGATACTGCGAGTAGCCCTTGAAGCACACGTCACAACGATAGCGTCGCCCCGTCGCCTTACCCCCACCCGCACCATTGTGTGCCTTTTTCCGATCGATATGGCCCAAAAGCATCTGCTGAAGTTCGAGTGGCGCACGCAGCGCTATCTCGTACCGCAGCAGATCGGACAGTGCCTCCGAGAGCGTCGGTGTGCTGGTGGTCGAGGCCGCGGCCGAGGATGCCTCCGTCGAGAGCGTAACGGCCGTGCCGGGGCTGGGCGAATCCGGTATCGACTCCGATACGGGGGTGACCGGAGCGGAAGGGATACCGGGCTCCCCGTTCGGTCCCATCGTACCGGAACACTTCGGCACGTGCATCTCCAGCACCTTCTGCGAACGGAAGGTACGGGCGCACCGTTCGCATTTGTACACGACGTTCGGTTTCAGGTGCGTCTTCCGGTGGGACAGCAGGTTCGCCTTCTGGGCGAACCCTTTCGAGCAGATGTCGCACGTGTACGGCTTTTCGCCCGTGTGCACACGCACGTGCCGCTTCCAGTCCTCCTTGTTCTTGAAGCTCTTCGGGCACATCTCGCACTTGAACATCTTCTCCACGATGCCGTCGCTGTGCGACTGCAGGTGCGACAGCAGGTTGCCCTCCTTGGCGAACGATTTCGAGCAGAGCGTGCAGCGGAACTTGTCCTTCAGACACTTTGTACTGTGCGCGGTGAGGTTGTCCAGCACGGTGAAGCTCTTCAGACACAAGTGGCATTTGTACGGTTTGACCTGCAAAAAAAAGAGGAGTGTTCCGAAGAGTATCAGTATCTCAGTAGCGGCCACCGGCACGGGCGAGTAATGTAGAGGAAAACTAAAGAGGATTTTGGGAGACCGGAGTAACACACAATGAAAGCATGTGTAGTTGAAGAACAGTGGAAACAAACTCTATATAGTCAGGAAAAAGAAATGGGATAAAGAAAGTGTCACTGTCAACATAAGAGTAAGCAGTAAAGTTGCCTAGTGAGTGCGTAGTATGTGTCAAGCACAAGAAGAATGCAGTGGTTGCCAACTCATCCAAAACGTCACTTACTTTCGAGTGCGTCTTCCGGTGGGAGCGCAGATTAGACAGCTGCGAAAACCCGCGATTGCAGATCTCGCACTTGTGCGGCCGCTCGCCCGTGTGGATGCGCATATGCAGCCGCAGCTGCACGTTGTACTTGAACGTTTTCGTGCAGATGTCGCACGCGTAGCTCTTCTCGTTCGTGTGCGTCTCCAGGTGGTTCAGCAGGTTGCCCCGGTTCACGAACACTTTGGTGCACTTCGGACAGTTGTACGATTGCTTACCGCCCGCTTGCCCGGTTGCAACAACGACACTGCCACCACCACCACCACCTCCGGTGCCTCCGAACTCAGCTCCACCACCGTTCAGCTGTAGCGCCTCCTCGTGCTGCTCCATGTGCGTATGACGATGTACTAACAGGTGATGGCGTATCTTAAACGACTTCGAGCACACATCGCACACGTATGGTTCACGTTCCGATGGATTACGCTCGTCGTACCCATCGTCGGTGGGTAGTTCGTCCTCGTCCGCACTTCGGTACCGATTATCGAGCGTCTGCTTGTGCGTCAGCTCGTCGTCGATCGTCAGACGGCCGCAGCTCGTGTGGCTAGGCGATACGACACCCGACTCGAGACCGTACACATCGTGACGATCATCCACGTCCGGTGGTTCTCGCTTCCCAGCACCCTGATGGCCGACAGCTGCGGCAGCCGCTGCCACCAGCGCACAGTTCAGCTCCATCGGCGTCACACCGAGACATTGGGCGAACTTCGCACCGGCTGGTACCTGCGATGGCGGTGGCGTATCTTCCGGTTCAGTCTTTATCGTACCGGAACAGTTGCCTCCGTTCGCACCGAAGGCAGCCAACGCGTTGCGCAGGAACTCGTCGTTCGCAATGCACCGATCCCGAAAGCGGACGTACTCGTCCAACTTGTTGGCGCAAAGTTTACACACGAACATCGGCAGGTTGCGTTCGTAGATGATCTGAAATGGGGTTGGTGGGAGCGGAATGATTTACCGTGTGCCAGAGCTAGTCGCTCCAATCAATATGAGCACTGGAGTTACCTGAATGGAGGTACAGTCGTATATCTTCTTCGTGAGTAGAATGTTAGGGAAAAGGTTGGAATAAAAAAGTGGTTCCATGTGGGCTTCATTCTTCAGACACAACCGACAAATATCGTTGTTACTATTTCCGTACCGCTGTGTGAAGCTGCAAGAACAAGAAGAAGAAATATTTTAAATAAATACATGCTATTTCACTATGTTTTTTCAGTTTCAATTTTCTTTTCAAGAGGTTACTAATGTCCCAGGAATATTTGAATATTTTGAAAAGTATCAATATTTTAACGATTGATTAATTAATGTTTGGAAATATTTAAATATTCGATTCTTTAATCATTTAACACAAACGACCATACCGGCTCTTTTTGTGTCTTTAAGGATTCAAATTAATCTGTGAAACGAACTCCTAGTTAAAGAAAATTTAAGCATATTTTTAGTGACCTTTCTAGAATCGTAAAGAAAATTAAATATTCTCTCATTGTTCTTGTGAACTACTCAGATTTTAAGCTAATAAGCCACGGTAATCTTCCCGAGGAGCGCAACGTCGCTCGTGCCATCTTCAAAAGACCGCCAAAAAGACACCGCCTACTGCGCTCGCGAATAAGTTAATGCTATTAAATTGTCTTTAAGCATTACACAGTGTGTGATAGAGAGAAGACCACACCACGAGAGAATGAAAGAAATAAAAAAATCGCACACACACACACACACATCCCATTTCGAGAACAATGGCATCCATCTTTGATTTTTTCCACCATCTCCTGGCGAGGAAGATTTTCGTAGGCAAACACATTCATCCGTCTCCACTTTGAATCCCGGTTGTTTTTTTTTCTACTACACTCTTCGCCAGCTTGCGAAAGCTACACCACCACGAAGCGAACGCAAACAAAAAAAAATCGTTCTCGCGACCAGAAAGCGTGCGATGTGCGACTTTTCCGGGCGATGATGTGTTTTTGCTGGCGGGAGAGTGCGAGCGAGTGAGCGTGACGGTGCGAGAGTGAAGCGGCAAGCAATTATCTCTGGAAAACGAGCACTTATTTATGTGTATGGTCTCCTGTGTAGCCTCTATACACACTTACATCTTATTTTTATTGATCGATAAATCTTCTGCCATGTTTTTCCAGCGATGGGTTTTTTGTTGCCGTTGTTGTTGTTGTTGTTGCGCTTTTCACGTTAAGGCTTCGCTTGCTTCCTGCACCTCAGGTGACTCTGGGTCGAAATTGGGCACTACACACGAGGATTACCGTTCGTTAGTAATACTGTTAATCCGTGTTCTGCTTCTGTCCTGCAGGAGGCGTCCTGCGGGAGACTTTTTTTTCGACCGCAGATACACTGAATGCAGGCAGTGTCATGCCCTTGCATGGCCTGGGACGACTTACATGCGGACCATGATGGCTTGCCTTTGGGGGTCCGTTGCGGACAAAACTTTAAACCGGGTAAAAGTTTACATCAACTTTCGCCAGCTCGCTGCGTGCTGTCGATAAACAAACTAACACACAAGAGAAATGCACACAATGGTAACGAGCATTGGTAACGCACATATATATATATATGAGAAGAAAAAAAAGCACTCGAATCCTGCTGTAAAGACACTCCAGGACACACACTCGAGCGCGCTCGCAGCAGCACGACGATTGGCATCAAGTTGCATGAATTTTCCTTTCGCCCCCCACGAAGAAGGTGAAAGCCGAAGCTTTCGTTGAGGGTTTTTTTTGTTAGTTAGTATACTCTCTCCCTATCTCCTTCCCTCCCGATGCGTTCTGTCCTTGTCCCGGTATAAGTTTTCACAAATCTTCCACCGCGCCTCCACCTCCCCGATGGAGGCGCCCGTCTGCGAATTGTAGCACGTGTTGGGGAGATACTTTTCGCGCTTCATGGCGTGTGCGTGTACTCTCTTTCGCTCTGTCTCGCTCTCGCTGGCTAGAACAATACGATGCTCTAACTTTCTCCCCGAGAGAAGGTTCTGATTCTCTCCGTGTGTTTAAAAAATAACGTTTAAGTGCTGCTCCCGTTGTAGGTTTTGTTCCGCACATTATTAGTAATAAATTTAACGATTTGTTTACACTGGTTTTTCCTCTTTTGAGCGACTGGGTGAAACGTTTTTCATTGCTTGTTACAGCAGGTTATTTCATTCGTGTAATGTATTTTTGATATTTTGTAGACAAGCTTTTTTCCATGCAAACAGGTTGTTTTCATATTTCATTTTGAGTTGAACATCCTATACGTAAGTTTGCGAAATGCGAGCTCGCTTTCGTGCTTAACGTATTCGAATGAATACTTGCAATAATATACATTTTTACCAATACAAAACCAAATACATTAATCAGTTCAAAGCACTCTGTATCATCTGGTGTTCTAATCATTAAGTCAGTCACTGCAGTAGATGCAAAAACATTATCCAATAAATGAGGTAGAGGCAAACATGTGATTGATGCAATAATGTTCTACATTTGAAGTATTCGCACGAAAAGATAGATTAGTGGTCGGATCATGTGATGATTATTAGGAACCCAAAAAGGAGGAAACATAAACTTCTCAAAGGCTACGTAAAAATTCACCGGCTTCAAACGAACGCGTACAGTTGAGCACCACTGGCGGCGGTATTTTTTCTCTTCCTTTACTCCTTTCGCACGAATAATATATTTTCCAAAAAAATGGCTTCTTCGGAAACGTATCCAAACCTTGGTTTTTAGGCTCGAAATCATCTTCGAAAATGCATCCATAGTTGGTATGATAGGAATGATCCTCTCTGTTTATGAAAGAAATAATTGAAGATTTCTACAGACAATTGATTTGGAAATTATAAAAATTACTGAACATTTAAACCAATTCGGTAGCCTAGGAAAAACTTATTGATGTTCGAAGTTGGCGGCGCGTAGCTCGACCGCGTAATCCGCCTGTCAAGAATGTGTTTTGGTTGTCAAACATACGGTTATTTGAAGTAAACAACTGTATCTCAAACAGCGCGAAGGAATCTCTCCACTGCTCTATTGTGAACGAGCAAAATGGCCCAACAATGGCCACCAATTCCGCGAAACCACTCGCAATGTCGCTTCTGCTCGATGGATATTTCATCGACACAGACAGCCGGCATCAATTTGTTGCAAGCTAGCGATTTACTTACGATAGTGAAGGATGTGTACGGTGTGAAGGTAAGTGAGAAACTGCATCGATCTTATGCAGACAAACGTAAGAAACAATCTGGATCAATGGAATTCTTTGCTTCCGTAGATACTTCCGACGGATCAATGCTCGACTACGGTATGTGTGCCGTGTTTTCAGAAACTGATGAAACACTACAACCACCGCCTACACTACATGCAGTTGAAGAAGACCTTCAAGCTAAACCAGCTAGTGTTGCTGTCGCAAGTGAATGCATCCATATGTAAGATTGTGTTTTTATTTTATGTTATGTTGCTTCCTAATTAGCATAATCACTCGTCACTCTTTCCTAGGTGCACCGGATACATCCGATGTATTGGATGCTAGTAGCACAATCACCAAAGGTTCATCGGTGGTTTCTCCACCAAACACGACCACAAACAAAGATGACGCACAGGAAGTTGCGCCAGAAGCAAACGTTGGCCCTATCGCTACGAACATGCGGATGAAACATTTGGTACCGGTCCTGGTGGATTGCATCAAAGAGCCGAACTATCTCGCAGCGCTTTGGCCGATACTTGTAACGCTCAATACAGAGACCGTTAAGCCATTGATGTATTTGTGCAACGTTTGCAAAAAGAAGTTTGATACGAAAGAGGCGTACGAAAGCCACCAGACGCGAAGTTGCTGCGTGCCTTGCTGCCGCTACTGTCAGTCCATTTGGACCGAGGAGCATCGGTGCGCCTTCCAGACGAGGTTCGCTGCTGTTATGCCGTACATTGCCGGCAACGATCGATACTGCACACAACAGGTCGGTGAGGTCGAGCAGCAAGAAGAGGTAATTACCGTAGATTCGTCATCGCATGAGGTACTGGAGGATGACGTTAACCAGACGAAAAATAATCCACCGGGCAACCAAACGAGCCAGGGCAACCAAACCAAAGCCAAGGCAACCAAACGAGCGCGAGATTCTCGAAGCCGAAGCACATCGGAACGCCGTGTTACAGCTGCGGTCAAGCGTCCAAACGAAAGCGCTAAACGCACCAAGACCGAACAAATGCTGACACTGCCAGCCGAGTTTTTGGCTTTGCCTGATCCTTACCCCATCGACATTTCGTCGGAGGAGGAGCTGACGCTAATGAAACTTATGGATCGCAAGTCAAAAACTACCACTGACCAGAACGTGAAGAAGAAAAAGAAGAAGAAGAGCCGATGAATGGTGAATCTGAACGATTTTATCTCTATTTTATATTAGTTTTTTTATACATGTTCGAATGTGTTCGATCAAGCGGTTAATAAAACGATTCTTAAAGCTAAACACTTCGGTCGCCCGTTCGCTCGTTCTACTTTTCCAGCGGTGCGTAATTTAGCAGCTTCTCGATCAAATCCACGTGCCCGAGCAGCATTCGTCTGCAGCAGTACCGTTTTAGACCGAGCGCATCCAACGCGTCACTGTGAGGAGAAATCCGATTCGATTCGATTCGATTAGCTAGTGGCCTTTGCCTGGAAGCGATTTACAACACGCGGCGGCTTGCTTACCCTTCGGTGTATTCTGCCTGTAGCAGTCCAAGGTACGCTTCCCATTTGTTGCCTATCACCTTGCCGCAGGTAAAACAGCGCACCGGAATAATCATTGTGTGGATTGGATATTCAGCTCTACAGAGTGATCGATTGTGGTTCGAACTGTACTTTTCTACACGTTAGCAAAGCACGCACGTTTTAGTGTAAAAGCGAACAAAACATTCGCTGCTTTGCCGTACTCCAAACAAATCCAATGCGCGTTCTTAATATTTTGACAGCTCTCACGAGAAGACGCATGTCAGATTGGACATGATTTAATTGATTGTTTTGTTGAGCGTTTTTTTTTAATGCAATTGATTTTACGATTTAATCAAAAGTTTTTTTGTATTTAAGTTTTACAAAGTTTTTCATCTAGTTTTCTGCATGGCGCGAGAAAATTAAAATCCCTAGTGTTTGCCGCAGCGCGTACTTGAAGCGTTGTTGGCAGCACTGCCAACTACATCAACAGCACATTTCAAATTGGACGTTACCTCGCGGATGTTGATAGTTTATGGATCCGGCGTCCGGTGTAGCTCCGGTCGATCTAATTTCACAGTTACCGAATATAATTCTCCTGGGTCAATTCAAGCACCTTAATAAATATTAAATATGTTGTAACTTAAGAGTGCACGAAGTGCGTTTGTAACCCATTCACGGATTGTGAAGGGGAGCCAAATTACACACTTCAACTAATTTTGATGCTGAACACGAAACGAAAACACCTTTTTTTACACATTAAATGTGACTTTATTAATATCTTCTCCCGCGTGAAGATGGCACAGTGTGTAGAAAGCGTCTTTTAAACCATTGGGCACAATCACTTGTTTCACTTTTGCGATACCGATACCACGCGTACAAAACCAAAACAACCAAAACCGTCATTTTAATAACGCATCGAAAGTTGATCAATTGTTTATTGTCTATATAAACAAAACTGGTGAGTTCCTTTGTTTTTCCACTTGTTGTTACCATTAAAATTATATCATTGAAAGTTATGTAGTACGGTTAAATGGGATTTTTTTATCGCGCGACTTGCTATCCTCTCATTCTGTATGTCCTATAGCGAACGAGGACGGAGGCCACCCCTGCTGTGTGTGGTGTGTTAATATTCGTTACCATTGTTATCGATGTTCGTTCCTGGTGTGAGCTTAGTCCCTGTTTTGCCCTACGCTATACATTCATCATCATCATCATTCGTCTCCGTACCTCTCGCCCTGCCTTTCGCTCGTTGTGAACGTTTCGCTTTTGTTGGTTAAATTATTATTCACCTAAATAAGAAAAATAAATATGTCTCCAATCTAGCCCGTTCCCGATCAACGCTGCCCGTGTGTGTGTGTGGCTTCAACTCTACGAACGGTAACGGTTCTACTCACTACACGTGTGTGTGTGTGGCTGCGCACTAGCGGCACCCTAAGCGTGTCGTAAATTGGGAGTGTGCTTGTAATACATACGCTTCCTATCTTGCCCGCTATCCTTTTCTGTTCCTAAAATTCATTCTCACGATCTATTAGCTGCGATTATAATACATGTAAAGCGTAGAGGATGTAGTACCGGCTTCCCTCACAGAAGCACAAAACCATCAGCACTGTGCTCCATACGCGGGCTGAGCGGACCCTTACAACAAGAAGATGAAAAAACAAGTACAATTCTTTGTCCGTAACATCCATTAGAAAGATCCCCGTTGCCGGAACGTCACGGATCGTTGGAACCACCGCAACAAAACCTGCGCAGCCTCGTTAGACAGCGATGGCAGAAGCTGATGCCATCTGGACGGGGAGGTGAAACGTTGCCACGCCGCGCACCTAAGACACGAGAGGGACAACAGGAAAACAAGCCGGGCCGCCGCGGGACATCAGGACACTGCACACCGTACTACTGTTTGGACTCTTCGTTCGGCTGCTGCTGTTGACTAGAGTTGGACGACGAGTGAGGAATTGACGTATTCGAGGCAGATTGTTCCGTGCCGTTCGGAGCATCGATACCGTTGCTGGTGCTGCTAGCGTTGCCACCGATCGAGCCGGTGCTGGCGTTTGTGCTCCCGCACGCGGCACCAGCCTCCGCCTTTGCCTCCAGCACCGCGATGCAGGTGTTTATGCTCTTGATCGCTTCCTTCCGGGCGGACTTGATCTGCGGCTGGTCCTCCGCGTCGATCGAGTCCAGTTTCAGCAGGTTCTGAGTTAGCATCTCATCGAGATAGACGTACGCCTTGTCCTTCTTGCCCTCCTTACCGCCCTTGAACTGTTCGACCTGGTCGAAGATGGCAAGCACGTCCTTCTGGATCTTCTGTATCTTTGTGATCGGATCGTCCTTGATCGGAGCCTTCGGACGGCTGTCCGGTTGATCCTGCGATGTTGGCGGTGGTGGTGGAGGTTGAGCCGCCGTCCGGGGCACATTCTGTTGCGAGTGCTGATGCTGTTGCTGCTGCGGCTGATGGTTCGCCGTCGGTGGCGAAGGCGTCTGTCTAGGAATCGACGAACCACGCGACACGTTCAGTGGATCCCCGTCCGGTCGCATATGGTTGCCAATGTCCGCGAACGGAGACGTTCGGGTAGCACCGCCGGGCGACGGTTCCCGCTTGAACCCGGACATAAAACCCGCACTCGGGAATTGATTCCGCACCGGGATGTGACGCGCTTTTTCGAAAATACTGCCGTGATTGAAGAAATCGTTCCGACTCGGCATCTCCATCCCGGGACTATCCATTCCGGCCGTTGGATGGTGGTGGTGGTGGTGCTGGGACGATTGCGACGACGGTTGCGACTCTGGTTGCGTGTTTACGAGCGGCTCCGAACGACCTTCAACGAAAATCGGAATGTGCCGCACCGTGGGCTGCTGTTGCTGTGGTTGCTGATCCTGTGGCTGTGACATTCTCGCTGTCCGTGCTTTAGTTCCGCTGGAGACGAATGGAAACGACAATGAAACGCAACGTGCTTTCGTAACTCTGGGGTTTTCCCGTTCCGAGACACTTTTTTGGAACACGGACGATTTTTCCTTACCGATTCGCTACTACTGTGTGTATTATCCACTATTCGTTCCGTGTGTGTGTGTGTGTGTTTGGTGCGCTTATTATTTGTCACTCACACACCGCCGTGCCGTTTCGCTTGTGCTTTCCCTTTCTCGCACGGACCCGCGACACACGGTCAATGCGGTTTGTTCTAGAACCTTGGCGAATTTTCCACGCCCGATTTCGACCGCTTCTCGATGGTTCTTTCAGACGAACGGATGCTTCCTGCGGTGTCTTTCACCGTACCACTGCACTTCGACCACAATTCACACGCGCCTGGATGATTGGATAATGCGAAAATCAATTTTTTCCTTCCAGTTTTTCTTCACAGCTGCTCACACACACACACGTGCTCACACATACTCATCGATAAAAAACAAACAGTGTTAGAAAAAACTTGTGATGTCACCAATTGTCAAAATCGCTGCTCCTTTTTTAAGCACCTACCAGCCTCCACAAGTGCAGTGAAGCGATGGAACGAGATGCAAGAAAATAGAATTGCGGTCACAGGAATAGGGCTGCTCATTCGTGCGAAAGGGATGCAACAAGAGAAGAATCGATGAATTGCAGTAAGTAGACAACCCAGGTATAATCATTGCAAAAATATGACAGATCGTAGCTAACACGTTCATGACGATGACGTTTCAGAAATTTTTGTTTTTGTTTTTTAAACAAAAATAACTCCATGTATGGCATGTCAAAGATCGTTTGAATTGAATTAATAACTTTTAATAACTTTTAACATATGTATTTATCTCAGCTCAACTAGTTTTTTACGAGACTAATGTGTCCTTTCATTTTTTCTTAAGCCTCCTCCAAAGCAACAGCCCATGGTATAAACCCTTCGAAGGCTTTGATTACTAAATGGACTAATGCGGTTATTAAACGATGGAAAATACTGTCAGATGAACTCTAAGTGTGGAGCCTAAAATTTTTGAATCGACATGATATGGCTGGCATAGCCAATAGAAACGCATTTACCACACTGGGGCTTCAGTATGATCTATAAAAACGGTGTCGAATAATTTTCGTACGGCACTGTTTTCATCGGAGCTGTCAAAGCGCATGACGTCAAACGGGTGATGCGAACTGTCAAAAACAAGGGGGAGGTGAATAAATCGGAGTGTGTTTTGTTGCACTAATGTTTACAGAGCTCGATTGCATTATAACAAAATGGACAACTTCGCCTCACAAAAACGGTTTCATCCCGTGTGCATCGCGTCCCGGGCGGAGTGCACAAAGTGCGTAAAGTGAGCCTGCAGTTGCCTACGACGGAACGAACTAACGTATCAGCAATCAAAGCGCTCTTGGTGGAGGAAGCTCGACAGGCAAAGTGCGCGCAAGGATTCGATCGGGGGAGGGTTGCACGAATAGGAAGACAGAGGAAACTTTTGTTGGGCCCCGATTTTCCACATCTCGGTCACGAATCGAAATCGTAACAAAAGGATACGGTGAAGCCTGGGAGATTAGCTATTGCTATCCTGTGGCAAAACAAGGTGTGGGTGTGCGTGTATTGCTGCAGTGCGGAGCCGCTAAACAAACGACATTTTCGGTGCGTAGGTGTGCGTGCGTGTAGTGAGCGTGTGTGCGAGTGTGTATAGCGTAGGAACCGACGACTGTATCGATGGTTTTTGGTGCAGTGCATTGTTTCGCCAGGATATAGTGTGCGGGTTCGTGGCTATGAAAATGGTGAAGGAAATGCCGTCGAGCACGGTGGTCAACCGCGACGAGGAGTGTCTGAGAAAGTCCTTAATGGAGGTTGTGAAGAGGTGAGTTCATGGTGCTGCTGGTTGTCTAACAAAGGTGCTCCATTGTTGCGGCGCACGCAGAATGTCGGTGCGTTGACCAAGGCTGTGTGTTTGTGTAGGTGTTCGGAATAGTCCTCCTCGATTGTTATTGTGGTGGTGTTGAAGCACAATGTTGGCTAGAACAAAGTAATACAATTGCGATTGCGATTCGCAGTTGATTTCGCAAGGTTAGAACTTCTTCACCAATGTGTTGTTTTTTTCGCTCATGTAATGAGATGCGTAGTTGTTTGCTCGGATCGAGAGACAACCAATAAACAATGACATTTAACGACAAAGTCCGATTGCCTTCGGCGTGTTAAGCCGTCATCCTGAAAAAGAAACCAATAACATTCTAGGAAGTTCTTGAACTAGTTGACCGTTTTGAATGCTGCGTGCGTGTTCCATTATTTGACCAACATTTCTGGTTTATGTATTTTTTGTTCGTTGCTCGAGGTTCGCAGATGGCTTCAACACATACCCACTCATTCCGGTGTAACAATAGCCACAGAGACATCTGTACGTTGTTTGCTTACTTCCCCAGTCTAAAAGTAGAAAACAAATAGAAGTCACGTCGGCATCTTCGATTGTATTACTGGTGTGTGTGTGTTTGTATGGAATTGCGTATCTTTTGTTGTTTTCCTTTCGCTTTGTGCGTTCTTCTTCGTGACACATACATACAGTGTAGGAGGCTACGCTTGTTTGCCGCATACAAACATGCCAACGCGCGGTACCGGCTTCAACGCGCGTGTATGATGAAGTAAGCATTGAGCGTCGTCATGGTGGTGGTGGTGGTGTTAAGGTGCTCGCGCGCGCGCCCGCGACTGCCGGCAATGCAGACAGACCACTATATTGTTGACCTTGCAAGTGCTTTATTCTGCTGTGATCGACATAAAATCGAAACAAGCGGGCGCGCAGACAGTTTTGTGTTAGTGTGTGCGTAGTACACTAACACATATAGGCCCACGTCTTGCCGGTTAGCTTACTTACGTTGTACGGTTGTAGCCGTACAATGGTATTTTCGTTGTTACCGGCCTACTGATGCTGGATTAGTCTCCACAACTGCGATGACTAAGGGGAACACCCATTACTGTTGCCAATGCGAATCTTCCGTTAAATGTATTGAATTGAAATGTCAGTGTTGAGTTGAGATTTCAGCATTGTTTTCTCACACTATATGAAGTTCTATATCCTCAAAATTGAGCTAAATAATGAAGTCGATTTCGAACAAAAGTGGTTAAGCGTGCTGTGTTATTTCATCTTGCTTTGTTCAGTATAGTACGTACTAGAATTAAAGCTCACTAGGATGTAGCTTCAATTTGTTTTGGCAAATATTCAACGATACATAAAAAACCGTATCCATCTTTTAGTCTACCAAATGTTGATGCAAAATAGTAAAATAATAAGCAAATTATCACTTTCAGCGATTCGAGCAACTTATGCCGACTGTGTTTGTCGAAGGAACAAAAGCTAACACGCGCCTTCGCAGACGAACGCGGCATTGATGATGCACTGTTGAAGAAAATCTTTGACTGTACCACAGTAAAGGTATGCTTTACGTTGCACCAAACCCATTCGCCAAAATAACTAATCATTAATGGGACCCATTTTCTATTTGGTAGGTGAAATTAAAGGCCATCTTCCCGTCCGCTATCTGTGCGGTGTGCGACTTGAAGCTAAACGAATTCTACAAGTTCCGCCAGAAATGCATCGAAAACGACACCTTTCTTCACAGTTTGCTAGACGAACGGTTGGCGGTGCCGGAAGTCGATCAGTCCGTACCAACCGTCATCGATAGACGGCCGAGCCGAGCGTCGGAATGTGGCGGAAGTAGCTACGGGCAGGAGCTGCAAACTGAACAGCAAGCAGCAACATCGACCACTTCGATTGCGGAAGCACTAAAGGATCGTAGCAGCGGCAGTAGCGGCAGTAGCAGCACCAACACTAGCAACGAAATGATGGCCATAGCACTGAATCAACTGACGTCGTTCGGTTTGCGACCGTTGCAGGAGCTGATGCTGGAAGCGAACGTTGGAAAAGGTTCAGCGGGTGTTGCTGTTACCGCAGCTGTAGGTGCTGCGGAGGCTATTGGAACGACGCTTCCACCAACTGCCCGAAATATTGTGTCCTCGTCCTCGTCTGCATCAGCGCAACAACACGACTTGCCGACACCATCGCATCTGTCCACGATCGCGCACGTCGAGCAGAAGAAACGACAAATGGAGCAGGAACGTTCATTCGCGATGGCGGCACTGGAAATGGCGGGCCTACAAACGTTACGCACCAACACCGAACCGGGTGGCAAGTTCGAGTGCACCATATGCCACCGCATGTTCCGCAACGCGTACACACTCCGGCGGCACATGAATCTGCACACGGAAACGAATCTATTCCCGTGTGAGTACTGCGGTAAAAAGTTTAACGATCGCTCCAACTGGAAGATCCACCAGCGGACGCACACCGGCGACAATCTGTACACCTGTCTGGTATGCCTCAAGACGTTCATCTCACCGTCGACGCTAAAGTACCACCGGCGTTCGCACCGGCGGCTCGAATCGTTCGACTGTCGACTCTGTCCGTGCACGTTCGGCAGCTACGATCTGCTGGAGGAGCACGCGCGCAACTCGCACCAGGATATGCGAGACTTCCAGTCGGCGGAGGAGCCGATGATCGACGCGGCCAGCTTCGTGAAGATCGAGCTCGAGGACGAGGGTGACCTGTCGAGTTCGACGGCGGTGGGTGATGTGTCTACTACGCAACAGCACCCGCCGGTAAAGGGGATTGACGAGGAGGAGGATCGGGACCGACGGCGGACGGTCGTGGATAGCAGCAGTGTCGTGGACGAGATGCAGCTGGCGGAGCTGTACCGAGCGCAGCAGGAAATTTTGGAACTGTTGGAAAAAGATCTGCAGGCGGGGGTTATACGAGCAACAGGAGGAGGAGAAGGAGCAGCAGGAAGTACAAGAGATAATGCAATCGGTGTACAAACGCGGGATGTGGCGGCCGATGACAAAGTAGAGGTGCGTGAGGAGGAAGAGGAAGCAGACTTTAAGCGCGAGATGCTGGAGGAGGAACATCGGCAGCAGCAGCAGCAGCAGCAGCAGCAGCAACGGCAAGCTTCAAACGTCACTATCAAGGAGGAACCGCTCGACGAGTCGATGGAACTGGATCCAAGTGAACTGTTGCAGCAGGCAATGGAGGAAGCGGCGGACGATGGTGATGAAGCGGAAGCTGGGGACGACAAGCAGGTGAGTGAAATTTGGATTTTACTCATGAAATTACGTCTAATTCATCTTCTCCGAAAGATGTGTAGCGTAGACGAACTTAGAAATCGTATGTTAATTAGCGCATCTAAAAAACGAAAATCACACTAAAATGAAATATTTATCTTGTACGGAAATCTGCTCGAGTTTTTCATGCAAAATAGTGAAGACACAAACCTAGAGCATTTCTGATTGGTTTGTGCGCCTACTATATTGAAACCTGGGAACAAACAAAATGTAAATTACTCAAAGGCTAATGATGTATGATGTTTTTTTTTCTTCCGCAGGCTTCATCGTCCAGCTCATCGCCCTCGACGGTGATACTGTTTCGGTGTGATTACTGTATGAAAATATTCCATTTCCTGGATGAGCTGAACGCCCACATGCTCCTGCACAATGGAGCCAAAGGTGCCGCCGCCGGTGGTGGAGCGATAATGCTCGGTACGGCGGCGACCGGTCCAGGTGACCATGACGGTGGTACCGCCATGCCGTTGCTAGCGTTGATGCGATCCACCGGAGCGGTCAACAGTGCCATTCCCCTACCATCGAACGGTGCCGTAGCAGGTTCGAAGGGTAAACTATCGCGGAAACCGAAACGAAGGCGCACGGCTTCCGATTTCATGCCGATCCAGGCGAAACAGGTGCGACAGGGCGAGGCAGACGTAGCGCAGACAGAGATGCGAACGCTTCCCGCACCTCCAGAGCATCCCTGTTCCAAGTGCAGCAAGGTGTTCCGGACGGAGGAGTTGAAGCGTGTGCACGAGGAAACGCACGCAAATGACGAACAGACGAACAAGGTGCGGAGCTGCAACATCTGCAACAAGCTGTTCAAATGCGAGCTCAACCTGTTGGCACACAAACGCAAACACACTCTGCTCGCAGTGCATCAAACTGATCCAGCATTGCCGGAAAGTGAACCTGCTGGAGATAGTAGCAGCAGCAGTAGCAGTAGTAGCAGTAGTAGCAGCAGCAGCAGCAGCAGTAGCAGCAGTAGCAGTAGTAGCAATAGTAGTAGCAGCAACAGCAGCAGCAGTACTAGCAGCTGCAGCAGCAATAGTAGTAGCAGCAGCGCTGGCAGTGGTAACGACGAGTCTTATCCATCATCCTCGAAAATTGAAACCAGCGGCGGTGTCGGTGTTATTGTAACATCCGCCTATTCTCACGATTCGCCTTCCCTGCGGAATGCCGCGGAGGAAAGCGATGACGAGGAATCGCCTGCTAATCGAATGCCGGACGCTGTTGCTTCACCGGAGGCAGCGCCGGAAGTTGCTTCACCCAGCTCCACCGCACTCAACCGGACCGCCGCGTTCCGGAAGTGCGAAATCTGTGCCATCGCTTTCGAGGACTCGGTATCGCTCGACAAGCACATGCTGTGCCATTTCGAGCGTAAGGAGGCAATCGCATTCGTACCCCAAACGGATCGCCCATTCCAGTGCACCGAGTGTGAGAAGAGCTTCAAGCGGAAGGACTATCTGTTGATACATATCCGCACGCATACCGGCGAACGTCGGTACAAGTGTGATCTCTGCTCGAGCGCCTTTGTGCATCCGTCGAATCTAATCACGCACCGGAAGCTTCACTCGAGCGAACGGCCTTACCAGTGCACCCTGTGCGGTTCCACGTTCAAGCTGTACGCCGGGCTCAAGATCCATCGGAGGCGGTGCGAGCAAAAGCTACCGAAGAACTGGCCGGAAGGACTACTGGCGACTACGACGAGTTACGGTGCAGCTGGTGGCAGCGCTGATGGTGGTGGTGGTGGCAATAGTGTGCACGATCTGCACGCAGACGATAGTGGTACGCCGATGGCGAACTGCAATGTGTCCTATCCATTCTAAATGGTGTGTGAATATCCTACTGGTACGTTTTAGCAAAAAGCGACTCAAATTCCTTATCTATTTAAGTGTAAAGCAAACGTTTCTTTCATGGTAAAAGTACATCCCTGGCGGAAAAGCGATGATCGCATCAAGAACATTATTAATCCTAATGCAAGAAATCAGATGATTCTTCAAAACGACATCAGGATTCGCCTCTCAAGGGACTCATATTCTCGGGAGATACATTCGTTTTTAACATTTGAAAAATGAATTCATAAGATTTTTGCTTCTGTGCATCTCCTTTTGTATACAAATTATTTTACACTTTTACTGATGGTTCCTACCGATTTGTAAATCTGTTTAAATGCAACGAAACAATACAGCGGAGGCGAAGCTGAAGTTATCGGAAGTAGCAGAAGTTGAGCGTAAAAGTAGTTGGTCGGAAACCTGTGTTTGTGTGTATGTGTGTGTGTGTGGGAAAAGCCTGTGATAACATATTTTCCAATCGCAAGCTGTCAGAGAGCGGTTCTTACAGCGTGACCATACGATGCTTGGTTTGCGCTAAGTATCCATTTCGCTGCACCTTTTGTCATGAGTATTATAATATAGAGAAGAGATAAAAAAGAAACGGTGCATATGGATGACTGAATCGTACATCTGTTCCTGTCGGTTGAAAACTACTGGTGAATGAGGTCCAGAAAACTTAGGAAAATATCCTTACCCTTTGGAGTAGCGAGGAAGAAATGCTAAAATAAGTGTAGCAGTAATCGTTTTCCCAACCCATACCGGGCGCAAATACAGAAGTTTGTGTGACCATAAACTTAAATATAAGATAAAGCTGCATGAAGAAGCAAAACTCTCCGCCAGTGAAGCAGTTAACAAGCTCCAGTTATTTTTACGTTTCTTTTATGTTGAACTCAAAGTTCATGCAACATCTTCCTTTAAAAGTTTAGTCTAAAATAACGAAAAGATATATTACAGCTCACACTCGCATCCTCAGATTTCAAAATGTTGAACATTGCAAAAGAATGAATCATTCATAATAATTTAATGGTAAACGGTGCATTTTTGCTACTTAGCGCTCAATGTGCGATGATACAATTAAGGTGTTTTTTACTTATGCTTTAAATTGCAGAATAACTATTTTTTTTGCTGTTACAACGAAGAGTTTCTTTTTTTTTGGTTTACAAAATGTTCCCCCACTTCGAGTGTTTCGCCATTCGATTGATCGTACAAAGCGTGGAAAAATCGATACAAGTGTAAGAAGATTTATTAGTGTTAAGCAGGAAATTGTGACATAGTCGTGAAACCAAACGACACGTACGTTAAGAGACCACTTTACGTGGACAATTTTACGCAGAAATATCTTTAAATGTATCATGGAAGAACAATCCCACTTACACTAAAGCTTGTAAGCTGTCGTGAATCTAATCTAGAAATGCCATAGTGATTATGTGAAAATCGAATAAATCTATAAATTTTAATTGTGTGTAAACGTTAAATTTTATATTAGCATACGTGTGCATTCGAAAGCGGGTAGAGACTAGTTTCTTACTTGTCTTAAGTTAATCTATTTTGTTAAAGAGTTGTCTTCAACACTTACTACCAAACAGTAGTAAACCTAAAATCAATCTAAGTAAATCAGTAACATGGTTGGCTTGACTATGTCGCTTGTCAAGCCTTGTCATTGGCACTAATAAATGTGAAATACAATTAAATTCTACCCATATATTTTTTAAAATTTCATAAAGGTAAATTTAAATTCGTAAAAAACGCCTACTCAGTGAAAGAGAAACGTCCAGTGAGAATCAGGCATAACGCATCATAACGCATACAGTAACGCTTCTGCTGTCATCCGGCAATGTTTACAAAATGCGTCTCGCTCATAAACCGAATATGCAAAACAAAACAAGTAAAACAGCGTTGCTTCCTCACGACCGTTTGCTGGTGGTGCTGCCGTTCTGTTTGTGTATTGTTTCCGGTGTATTCCTTACCTTCATCTCACCGGTCCTCTCGCACTTCCTCCAACAAAGGATGACAATTCACTGGCACTAATTGCGCAATCGCGGCGAGCACGGTGGCTCCCAAAAACACGACCGATCCTTTGCGGGCGCAGGAGAACGGGCATTCATTCGTCTAGCAGCAGCGGTGGAACACACCACCAGAGTGACACAAGAAACACGAGCAAGCGAAACGAGTGTTCTACAAACAAAACGTCTTCAAAAAGTGGCGTATAGAACGGAAACACACATTCCTTTCTAATTCCGCGGTGTGAAGTGTGCTGCTGGAATGGTTCAAACCGAGGGCGTGAAATGACGGACGTGCGGAGCAACTTTAGGTGAACACTCTCCCGGTACCCTTCCCGGTTAGTTACGCGTGCGGAAGCGAAAAGTTCCCGAAAACCGACCGAAACCTGCGCTGCTCACGGTGGACGATCAACGGCGAGCCTTTACGATGTCGGCCGGAACCGGAGGTCTCGGTGGCGGAGCAGCCGCGGCGCTGCTGAAATCACCCCAGACGGCGCTGCAGCTGCTGCTGGAGGAGATTAACTTCCAGCGGACGAAGGAGATGCGCCAGCTGCTGAAAGATGGTACGTTATTGCCATATTAAGAATTACTTTCGACTTCTCTCCCCCACCCAACCCCACCCATTGGTTGGTTAATTCAACTCGGCAAAGTGCAGCCAAGGGAAGAAAGGACAACTCTGCTGTCATTATCGATTTTTCCCCAGAGCGAAACGTTCCCCTGCATCCCACATCGCTTCCAACCCACCCACTTCGGGGTCTGCTGCGTTTGCTGCGATGAGTTCATTCAGCGATAATAGACGAATATGCGCACTTCTCGTGGCGCCCCTGCTGGGATCCGCTTTTCGAACGCACAAAAAGGATCGAAACGGTAGGAAACGACAAAGCTTTTGCTCGTCGCAATAACAGCGAACACACCGAGAGCTTGTTGCTGGATTCCACTGTGGATTTTATTGTCCCCTCCCCATATCGATTCCATTCCAATGGATTGGACCTCATCCCGAGATCCGTACCGAGCCGCGTGCCGTGCGCTTCGTGTTGAATCTAATTATCTCGAAAGTGAGAAATATTGTCGCGCGTCTTGAATACCATTATCTTTGAATGCTTCCGTTTTTTTTTTGTGGTCCATCCCAAACTGGCGATAAGGCCTGTCTCGTTTGCGAGCGTTTCGTGTTGCGGCATGATTCACACGGGAATGTTGGAGCGGTGTTTAACCTACGCCGTGTTTGGGAGGAAAAACTCATCGAGAAAATTGTCCCTGTCCATCGGAGGGTGGTGAAGGCCGGTGATGCCTTACACTCTAGTGAGTTGAGAAAGGCGTTCAAGCGTGAAACAACACTGCACATGGCGGTGACTCACGCTCTAGCGATAATTTACTGTAATGCGATTGAGTTTGAAAAAAAAAACCGTATATCCATCAAGAAGTAGGGATGTTTCTTCCGCAGCACATTATGCAGGCACACCTTTCTTTGGACATGAACTGTGGATAAAAATAGTTTCTCCAATCCCAAAGTGGCTCGTTCCCTATCGCCTTTGTCTCTCTTTGTCATATTCATCAGTGTCATGTGCGTACCGGCACCTTCATTGGTCAAACCTGCCCGGCCGCGGCTTATCACCGAAGTACACTGCAGTACCAAAACATCGGCAGCAGCCATTAATCATTCGAAAAGCTGAGATGGAAACTGTCCAAACATCGAGATCGGATTGTGTTTTTGTTTCTTCTTCACGGCAAGATTAAATAAAACATGGCTCCTATTGATGGTGGTAAACAAAATGTAACGAAAAACAAGCAACGCATTGGAAACTAAAAGATAATCGTACCTTTTCTCTGTTGAATGCGACTATAGGGTTTTTAACCACCAGAAAACATTTCTGTATACTGCATTTTGACCCGTAACCTTTCGCGTGTGTGCGTCACACGCGAAGGGAACATACCTTTGCATACAAACATGGCTTGCATACCGTGGGGACAAAAACTCAATCGATGAATTCAGAAAATAGCTCATTGTTACAAAGCCCGGGGTTATGGTTGCTTCGAGCAACGCTTACTACGATTTCTCCGTAGGACTTATGTATCTCCCAGCGGGAGATATTTTTGGCAAGCGACGTGAAGTAAGAAAGGCTGCTTTTGGGTATGTTCATTTGCTGATTGTTGGCGCTTAGATGACTCTTAGATGAATGCATAAGGGCGTAGTCAATTGTGCCTGCGTCGGTATAAAACAGTTTGTGTCGAATGCGAGTGTTTTAAAAGCAACTAGCTCGAAGGGTTTGGGCTTATTATCGTTAGAATATTTGTCTACAAATAATGTTCTCTTTCACCTTTCTACCCTTCCTCGCCGCAGATGGTGGATTCGTTGTCCTGCAGGGGACCACCTACTGGACCGACCTGTTCGTGCGCCACTTTCTCTTCCAGTCGGAACCGGAGCACAGCATCGACTGCGACGATTTGCTGTTTTTCGTGCGCAAAAAGCACATCAAAGGGTCGTCACGGGCGATGCCGCGGTACGAGACGGAGATCGAGGTGTTCCGGAAGGACTCGCGCAAGCTGCCGATCGGCGACCCGGACGTCGACTGGGAGGAGACGGTCTACCTGAACCTGGTGATCCACCAGTTCAACTACACGCTCACGCTCGCGATCTGCACGCGCACGTCCCCGAAGGAGCTGCAGGTGTTGCGGCGCCACTCGCAAAAGGTGTACGCGTCGCCGAGCCGCCGGAAGATGGACACGAAGGGCGACAGCGAGGAGATCACGTACCCGCACATCTGCTTCATGGTGGACAACTTCGACGAGGTCTTCCACGACATACTGGTGCGGGACGGGGAGATGGTGTGCGTGGAGCTGGTGGCGACCGATCGGGACGGAAGCGTCCAGGGTGTCATCTTCCTCGGTTCCATACGCTACGACGCGCTCAAAAAGGTGTACGATGCACGGGTAGGTGCGGTGTTCGGGTTGTGCTGTCTGGAGCTCAACTTTTATATGGTTCCTCTTTTCTTCTTCGCAGCAATCGAGCCTCGGGTCGAAGGTAGCGCAGCGTATGTCGTTCGGTTTGTTCAGCTCCGGCGGTCCGCAGACGCGGTGTGAGTTTGTGCGCATGAAGGGCCCACAGGGTAAGGGGCACGCCGAGATGGCGGTCACGAAACCGAAAGGGTCCGGCGTTGAAACGCCCACCAGCGAGCCAGGGTAAGGGCGACAGGGGTTTCAATCGCTTCGGCGTACTGCGATTGTGGTTTATTTATCTCTAACGATGGCTGTCTTTCTTCCTTCCGATGCGCTCAGGTTCTGTGCCACCGACATGTGGGACTCGGAGTGGGAGGAAGATTGCGAGGAGTACTACAACTACCGGCACCAGCGCCGGCTCAGCGATCCCAGCGCCAACCTCAACAACTTCAGCCGCTACGGCTGGCGTACGAAGAATGCGGGCGATCCGGGCGCCTCGTACGGTGGATCGAAGGCGCGCTCGGAAAACGAAGGGCTAGACTGTCTCGCGAACGAGGTGTCCGAGATCGAGGCGGGAGATTTACGCGACGGTAAGCCGAGAAGGGGACGCTACTGGCTGGCGGTCGGTTGTCTCGTTTCATTCATTGTTAGTTGCTTGGTAAATTGTGTTTTGCTTTTTTTTCGCGGTGCTAACCAGTACGATTCTCTTGACAATTAACAAAATCAGATAATTTTAATAACAGTTTTTTAATTGCCATGACGGTCGTGAAGCTCTTAGCTTGATGGAAATTGACATATGAATTTCATAGAATGATCAGTAGGCCATTTAATCGTTCCTAACACATTATTTAAAAAAAATGGTCTTCATGGTTTTGATCGAAATATTTAATCACATATGAAAAACCGTAAATTTACTGCATTAGATCGAAGAGGATGAAACTTAAAATATGAGTTTATGTTCAAAACACGCATATACAACCAGAATCGTGCTAGTTCGCCCAATTCTTGTAAGTTGCTAAACGGGTTTTCTATTCAAATTGCATGCCGCCGAATGAATGTTCATGTACACTTTCATACTTTAACCTTTCGTAATGTGTGTGTGTGTGCTGTGCCTGGCTTACCTGTAATATTTTAACTCGCGCATCACTAATCACTGGCAACAATTCATCAAGAAAAAAAACAATTCAGTGTATATTGCTCTGCTGCCTTCTGTGTGTGTGTGTGTGTGTGCGTTGACACATTTGCATTCTCGAATCTAAAACTAACCAAAGCGGGGAAGCAGGACGATCGCTTAATCTCAAAATTTGTGGGAAAAAGTAAAGGAAAATTTGCACCGCCCATATTCTCCCATTATCCTAGCGTTCCCCTATCCCTCTTCCCCACCTTTCCCTCGTCTCCGTGTTGTTTTTTTGTTCTTCTTCTTCTGTTTGTTCCTTCTCCTGCGCTCCTATCGCTGAGTGTTACAGTACAATTTGAAACTAAATCGAAAACCCCCTCATCCTCATCCGGCACGGCCTTCCGATCCCGCCACATGTAGAGTGTGCCCTCTATCTCTTTCTCGCGCTAGAATCGTTACATACAACCCACCCCGAATAGAGTAATTTTAAGTGCCGGAGTAGCCGTGTACGTGAAGCAACCGGAACCGGATGCGCCGGAGGAAATGAGCTCTCCAGTTCCGCCGCCGTTTCCGTTCCGTTTGTTTCCCCGTATGCCATCCTCACGTCCCCGAAACCGGCGCTCTAGTAGCTAACTCCTTGTCTAACCTCCCAAACAGACCGTCAAAATCCTCGTTCATTTATCTTATAATTTTCTCTCTCTTTCTCTCTCTCTCTCTATTTATCTCTTTCTCTTTAAACACACACAAACGCACGTTTTCCATTACTTCACGGAAAATGATGTTCTTCCTCGCGTTTGCGCAATTTTCCGGCATTTTTCGATCTCCAAACCCGTCCCAGATCGTCCTGCTTCCTCGTCCGCCAGCGTGTTGGACGTGAAACAAGGTGGCCAGCAAAGCAACAAAGCCGACACCACGGCGCAGTCACCGGCCGGTGATTTGTTGGCGGGACCGTCGGTGACGAGCAAGGCGGTGACGAAGACGGGATGCTGTAGCTGCTTCGGTGGCACACGTGGCAAACGCTGGTCGGACGTGGATTCGGTGCAGATGTCGGAGGTGTACGCACCCTGTTCGGCGTGTGGAATGCACGACGATCGGGAGGAAACCGCACCGAGCGAACCGGAACGCAAGCGGCTGGAATCGCTCGAACTGTCCAACTCACCGGCCTGTCTCGCTACCGTGTCGAAGGGTCGCTCGCCGCTCATGAAGCACCGCAACGTGCTGATCGTCGAGAGTGAGCTGGAGTTTGCGGGTGGCGCCAAGGTTCACACGAGCTCCAACTCGAAAGGATCGTCCGCGCATGGGGACAAGGGTGTGGGGAAGAAAAAAGCAACTTCCACGTCCCCATCCACCGTGCCGGACACGGTGAGAAGACGCGAGAACGGATCGAAGGCAGTGCAAAGTCCGAAGAAGCGGCTCAGTACACCCGTTTTCCGAACGAAACGGGGCGCCAATGGTGGTTCAGAAGCTCAGGACGTCACGAGCGGTCACAAATCAAGCGCTAAAGCAAAGGCAAGCAATGCAATTAACAACAACACCGGTGTTAATAGACGGTCGGCTCCACCGTCGACGACGACGACGACGACTTCGGCAGTGACCGAAGCGACCGAAGCGTCGGAAGAGTACGAAATTGCGGACGATGCTGTCTCGCTGAACGGAGGTGGAGGCGACCTGACGGAGGGAGGTGGAGACGCGATCGGATCCACTACCGCAGCCGCAGCAGCCCTGATCGATGATCCCAAGCAGCGGATACGGGTGAACGGACGGGAGGAGTTTCCAGCCGAGCGGAACAATGGCGCCTCGAACGGAAACCACCACCACCATCACAGCAAACCAGCCGCCCCATCGACGATGGTGGTGCCCAACATCAAGGAACATCGCGATCGGCGCACCACGAACGGTGTCCGAACGTCCGCCGGTGCACCAACGAACGGTAGCAGCGGCAGCAACCGCTTTTCGCTGATCTACCGCAGAAGCAAGTCTTCCTCTGCTGCGGGAGCGACGCCGGTGGCGCCCTCTGCAACAGCATCGCCCACCGTACCGTCCAGAAAGGATGAGAAGAAATCGAAACCACATCCCGAGCCGCGCAAGAAACCGGGCCCGGACGGGAAGCAGGATGCACCGCTAGTACCTAAGACACCGTCAGATGAAAAGGATCCCCCACCGGTGGAGGAAAAACAACCGTCCATCGAAGGTGCGGCGGTGGAGGCACCGGTCGAGCGTGACATTAATGGAAACCCGGATGAAACTACGGGCGGCACCACAGGACGGGACGACCCCCGGCCGGAGGACGAAACGACCGAGGAGAGTGAGCTAAGCAATCGTGCGATCTGGGCCGCACTGAAGGAGCTGCGCGCGAAGAAGGAATGCTCCACACTGCCCAAGGTGAAGAAGCTGAGCTACAACAGCTTCTACGCCCGGCCAACGATTCTCACCAGCGGGCGGGACGGGATGGCGGCAGCGGTGACGACGGGTGGCGCGGGAACGCTCGCTCCCACCATCGACACGATCCCGAGCCGTCGCACACCGGACGGCACGAACATCTACTACCTGTGCGACTACCACCCGAGACGGCAGCAGCAACACCAGCAGCAGACGCAGGAGAAAGGTTCGAAAGGCACCAACCTTTTACGCTGTAAAAGTTTTGCACTTATTTTCGCTCTCGATGTGCTTTGTTTTGTCTGTGTGTGTGCGCGCGCGCGGCCAGTTACATGTTGGCAAAACAGGATGTGCTACTAGGGTATTAACCCGTTCCGTTTGATTCCGTTCTTCTCTCGTTGCAGAGCTCGACGATGGTGCGTACAATCCGCTCTGGACGACGAAAGGCTTTACGCAGACGTTCCACTTCTGGAAGGAGAACCGCCGCCAGCAGTCGACACCGTTGAATGCTTTCCTCACGTACGTCACGCTACCGTGGTGGAGTATAGCGAAAGGTGTGCTAGAAAGCGTTGGTGAAGTTAGTTTTGCCCGAAAAAAAAACTAATCCCATCTCACGCCTCTCCTTTACAGATCTACTAGACCACCGCGAGCAACCGATACTTACATTTTAAGGCAACACTAACATACGAACACAATGTTGCGGACCTCAACATAACTAATCAGGACCTCAACCGAGCTCATCTGCGGCGCGACGGACGAGTGCGAGCTGGTGAGCCGATCAAGACGCAGCATTCAAACGATGAGAACAGTATATCTCGCTTGGGAAGCTTGCCGCTACTATTGCGAAACGTTTGTTTGAAGCATTTTGTTCTTTGTTTGGTAACTTCCTGACCGTTCCAGACACAAACACACACATTGGAAATCATTTTGTATACCTTATTAAAGTAATCTCTAGTCAAACGCGGGTTACACAATTAGGCAAGGAAACCGAGCCCACGCCAAGAGGTGAACATTCCCGCGATGCATTTTGTGATATGCAGCACGAATCTTTTTTTTTTTCTTTTTATTTCTCAACACTCCTATCTCACACGGACTCGCGCGTCCGAACCATCAATCTCATCAACGAAGAAGTGCTGGACGCATAGATAGGCTAGGCAAGGATGTAAAGCGATCGAGGTCGCTATAGCAACACGAATCTCAGCGAATTGTGCGTGCAAATGTAAATGATACAGTACTTCATTTTGCACAGTTAGATTCTAGAATATTACTTTTTACGGAATTGGGCTCTTGGGTTTTGTTGCTTTTCGCTATTGTTTTGCAACCCACATTGTGTTAAAAATACTAGTTTTGCGAAAAAAAACAAAAACAAAACAAAAACGAGAGGCATTTGGAGGGAAGTATATACAACCGCTCAAGGTACTTTTGGGTGAATATAAATATAGTGCAACATTTACAGAAAATAATATCAAACATGCTTTGGGCTCCCTCCTCGCCATCGATCGATCGGTTCGACTTTCAAACGAAAGAAATTATCTCTCATACGATCAGTGAGTGGAAGCGAAGCGACGAAGAATACTACGAAGCGGTCTGCTTTCTGTTGATAATCCGAAACCACGGACAAACCGATCGCGGCTCAGTCGCTAATCAGCTGCCCTAGCGCACGCAGCAGTGTTCCGAGAATCGTTGATCGTGGCGCGTCTGCCCACCTCGCCGTAATCAGTGAACTAATCAGTTGCGACTGACGACTGACCACCAAGGAATAAAGACAGTTTGCTCGCGTGTGACGCCACCTCCAGCGCAGGGCAGCTGATAAGTTAATGTGAGAAGGTGCAGCGAGTGTGTGGAAAGCAACATGGAATCGCGCCGCTGGGTGTGCGGTATCGCCATCCTGCTGCTACCGCTCCTGCTGCTGGTGGCAGAAGCTTCCGGAAGCTGCAGTAAAGTTCCGTCCATCGATGGGCGCTCGGTTAGCACACCGAAGCAACCGGGCGACAATGGCTACCGCTTAGCCATCCGGGACGACCCGACCGGGTACGAACCGGGCAAGATCTACAACCGTAAGTACAGCAGGGCGTACAGAGACGAAACGAGCAACATGCAGCGTATCTGATCTGAGTGAACTAATTGTGGATGATGAAACTTACGCGCACGCTACTTCTCGCTGGAACCGGAGAGGAACTAGCTCATCGCTGATAATTGCCCCCCAGGCGCGGCAATGCATGAGCGCCTTGAGAACGCATGAGGTTAAAGTACACCCTTCTGGATTGTACTGTGGGTTAATATGGAATGTGAAACTGCACGATCGTAAACTATACTCACAAAAAAGGAGGAGAAAAACGTCCATAGCAGGGTGTTCAAATTCGTATCCTTCCGCAGAAGGTTTTTAAAGTAAACTCACGTACCACCATTTGCATCCACGTTGCCCGCTTAGTTCACAACGCATTCGTCACTATGACAACTAACGTGTCTGTTTCCTGGTGCGTGGAACGTCTGAAGCGCCTACTGTTAATAGAATAATGAAGAAAAAAGCAATGAAAAAAAAATTAGTAAAGGTTGAGGATCTTAGCAAAGGTATGAGATAGTTTTAATGCTAAAATTAACAGAAGAAGGAACCCCAAAGAATCGATCATGCTGGACGTCCGGTAGGTCCTGTAAGGATTGGATGCGGATACTGTATCACCTTCGCAAATGTTCTGCTACAACAAGAATTACCTTTTGATGTTGGTTTGTGCTAGTCAACACCTTCACCATCTTACTTAATCTCTCCACCGTTTGGTTAGTGTTTATCGTTGGATCGCGTACCCACGCCAAGCTGCAGCAGTTCACCCACTTCACTCTAGTCGCACACGCACGGAACGGTGCCCGAACGTACGTGGCCGGACCGAGACGGGTCGGGCGGTTCCAGCTGTTCAGCGACGCCCTGACAAAGTTCCACGATCAGTGTGTGAATACCGTGACGCAGGCGGATGACTTCCCGAAGTCGGAGATACAGGTGATGTGGGTGGCACCGGCGACCGGATCCGGTTGCGTCAGCATTTCGGCCATGGTTTACGAGGACGAGCAGCGATGGTACGCTGACGACGGTGCCTTGACGAAGGTACTATGCGAGCAGGAACCGAGCGTACCACGCCTGCAGAAGGGCGAATGTTGTGCGTGCGATGAGGCCAAGTATAGCGTAAGTAGTTGATGGTGGCCTTCGGTAAATTTCAATCTTCTGGGCTTAAAAAAACTGCGGACCTACTCTTCAGTTTACTTTCGAGGGCATCTGGTCGAACGAAACGCACCCGAAGGACTATCCGTTCGCGATTTGGTTGACACACTTTTCGGACGTGATCGGCGCTTCACACGATACGAACTTTTCGTTCTGGGGCGAGCAACACATCGCGACGGATGGGTTCCGGATGCTGGCCGAGTGGGGTTCGGTACGGTTGCTGGAGCAGGAGCTGCGCGCGAAGAGCAACCGGCTGCGTACGCTCATCAAGGCGGCTGGACTTTGGTATCCGCGCGTTAACGCAAACACAACATCCAACTTCCGCGTCGATCGTAAGCATCACAAAATCTCGCTCGCGTCCATGTTTGGCCCGTCGCCCGATTGGGTGGTCGGCGTGAGCGGGCTCGACCTGTGCCGGACGGACTGCACCTGGACGGAGACACTGGACATCGATCTCTACCCGTGGGACGCCGGTACGGACAGTGGCATCAGCTACATGTCGGCAAACGCGGAAACGCAACCGCGCGAACGGATGCACCGCATCACCACGCTCTATCCGGAGGACCCACGCGCACCGTTTTACAATCCGCAGTCGTCGGAGATGGTTCCCCTCGCGCGGTTGTACCTGCGCCGTGACCGCGTGGTACCGCGCGCCTGCGACGAACAGTTCCTGCAGGCGCAAATATTGGAGCTGGCCGAAAACACGGAGGAAGAAACGCGTGCGGAGTGTGCCACCACCGACTACACCGACTGGACGCCCTGTTCCGTGACGTGCGGGAAGGGTATCCGGATGCGGACGCGCGAATATCTCCGACCGGACGGTGCGGCCAGGGCTCGCTGCAATCGGCAGCTGATCGCGAAGGAGATGTGCGTGGCGGAGGTGTCGGAATGCGAGAATGTTGATGGGGCGGACGCGGCCAGCTCGGAGGATGTGGGACAATCGGCGCCCAATGTGAATGAGGCCGGTGAAGGTATCGGCGTGTGCCGAACGACGCCCTGGAGCGAGTGGTCCGAGTGTTCGGCCAGCTGCGGGATCGGTGTTACGATGCGCACGCGCACTTTCATCGAAAATATGGGCCGGAAAAAGTGTCCGCACATCAGTGTCGGTAAGTAAACACGCACGTACACACGCACTACTAGTTCAGTTGACAGATGTAAACAATGGACCGAAACGCCAAACGAGCCAATCATAGTACACTGTGAAAAGGAGGTGTTGTTTGTTGTCATAACTAATTCGTTAACATTTTACTTTTCCTTTCCTTTGTTCCTTAACAGTGGAAAAGCAGAAATGCATGCAGCCCGAATGCTCGATCACCGATATGGAGGCGCCGGATCCGCTCTGTCCGGTTACCGCCTGGAGCGACTGGAGCCCGTGCACTGCGACGTGCGGTAAGGGCATCCAAATTCGCACCCGGCTGCTGTTGCTTGCCACGGAGGAACAGGAACGCTGCCAGAGTCGGATTGAGCTGAACCAGCAACGACCGTGCACAGAAAAGGCCGACTGCCTGTACGATACGTTCACCGCGCAGCAGATCTGCTCGCAGCCACCGGAAGTGGGTCCATGCCGGGGGCGTTACGAGCGGTACGCGTACAGTCTCACGCAGGGAACGTGTGTGCCGTTCTACTACGGTGGGTGCCGTGGCAACAGGAACAACTTCCTTACCGCCGACGACTGTATGCACACGTGCACGAGGTCACGGGCGGAGGACGTAGTTAGCACCGGGCGTCCCACGACGATCGTCGATCCGTTTGAGGCCCTTCCCGTCGATTGCGTGCTGTCGGATTGGTCGGAGTGGTCTGCCTGTTCGGTGACGTGCGGCACCGGGCGGTCGGAGCGTATTCGATCGATTGTGACGCAACCACGCAACGGTGGACAGCCCTGTCCGCCTCGTGTAGTAAAGCGCCGAAAGTGCTCGGGACCACCGTGTCATTAAATTGCGGCAGGTGTTCGACCATCGAAGAGAGAGATAAGTTTTGCACAAAGCAAGCAATTTATTAGGTTTAACAGCGGATATGCTACAGAACGAACGTTCTGTTTCGTTTAGCCGTGTGGAGCGAGTATACAAACGGAAGAAATAAAACGTCGCTCCAAAGCCTCTTTCTTTCAGCATTTACGCTATCCGAAACATGGCCAACATTTATCACACATTTAATTCCCATTTATTAACATCTCCCGGTACTTCGTCCCCTCATTCGTATATCCTAGCAGCTTTCACTTCACAAACTACCGGCTAGATATAAATATATTTCTAAACCACATTTCACTTCTCTTCCCGATCGAGAGCGCGCGCGCGTGTTCTCCTACTCCAAACTGAATTTGTTATTTTATTTTTCATCCACTTTTGCTAGGACAGGTTTGGTAAAAACCGGCATGCCACGCTTCCAGCTAAACCCGTTTTCACTAAGCTTATTATTGCATTGTTGTTTTTGTTGTCTTGCTTGCTAATATTATCGAACAACACGTACGGCTTTCCTTTTGCTTGATCGTACACTTCCATCCGCATCCGGTGGAACGGGTCGTAAAGGGGGTAAGGTAAATAACCTAATGTTTAGTTCTAGCATCGGTTACGATTGGCTTTGCTTGTGATGCCGACGGTTTCCTACATTCTTTTCGGTTTATTATATCTACTTCTTTTAACGACAGCGTCTTACACACATTTATACTTCGGCCTCAATGCCCCGGTGGAGGGTTTGCTTGATAATTGTTGAGAAGAATAAAGTTTGCAACTGGGGCAGCCTGTTTTTCTGGTGCTCTATGAATTTTAATTTCGATGCACGAGGCCTTACAGCGTAGGGTGATGTTGTAGACAAGAATATGGATGGTGGTATGTAAAATAAGAAAATTCAAATAAATTCATAACTACCAACTTAAATACGGAAGAAGAGAAATTTCGTTTCCGATTTGAAAAAATGGCTAGTCAATTCCGAAATAGAAAACTTAAAGTACCAAAAAATGGTATACGGTATACTTCACCGGCTGATGCAGCATATCTGGCCCCTCAAAGTATGCAATCTACACTACACATCCACGCCTTATTTGTCACTCTCAACCTCACTCACTGTTGGTGTGTGTGTCGCTTACAATAAGTTCCGGATCTGACCAACAAATTGCTAGTAGGTGAATTTAAACACTAGTATCCTACCCCATTCAATGTACAGCACACTAACGCAAGGTAACAGAATAGCACGGAATCTGACACTGATAGGCCAGGGGCGAGGTGAGGCCAGGCACGCCCTTTTAAAGCCGAGTATTTTACACATCCCATCATCTTCCCCTTTCCTCCCCTCACCGTGACAACCCGTGGCAAGTAGAAGCACTAGAAGGATTTTCCCTGACGCGGTGACCCATTTCCTCACACGCGATGGGGCTTGCGTGGCGACGAGGAAGGGGTAACGCGTGGACTGTTGCTATCCTCGGACACCGTCCGCTGCCCCATACCAGACGGTACGGTCAAGCTGCGGACCGGGGTGGTCGGGTACGACCGACGATTGTTGTTCAGGTTGGACTGATGTTGCTGCTGATCGTCCGTTTCTGGTTTAGTGTGTTAACCAAATCGGTTAAAAAATTGAAAAAAAGCGGAGAGAGACAGAAAAAGAGAGAGAGAGAGAGAGAATATTGAAAAAAAAACAAAAAATAATTAATACAAAAGCCTGTGCAAGTGAAGAAGTGCATCTTGGTGTCTATTCCTCTACTTAATACTAAACTAAACTACAATGTTACAGAATGAAACAATGAGTTAAAGGAGAGTCGATCGAGATAATGCTTCCTGATGATGTACCGGAACGGAAAACAAAACAAATAAAACACAAAACACTACACACAACACACACACACACACACACACACACACATAATGTTCATCACGTTGTTTACACATCAAACACGACGCTTTTGCGCTGCTTATCTTCACAAATCGTCCTGAAGATCGTTACTGAAAATACACACAACACTAGTAGAGAGAGAGAGAACGAGACTTTCCCCTTTGATCCTTTACGAACTAACGAGACACGTTCATCTCAATCAAAGACAAGTGATGACGGTTTCCTTTAGGGGAGGAGGGGTTTCAAATGGGTTATCGAATTGATTAGTAAAAGATAACTCGCATCACGACACAATCCATGCACACTGGTAAGATTATAACACAAAACGATGCCGAAATATACAACTTCTAAACCAAGCTCAGAACACAACACAAGGCCACTGGTGCGCATGTGGGCGCGCGCGCATATCACATTCAACAACAAAACAGAGACAAAAGACACCTAACTTTAAAGGCATTCATGCGATCACGAAATTCTTATACACAACTAAAATAAAATGCACACTCACAAGTAAAGGGAGAAACTAAACGGATGCTCTTCAGTGTCCGTAACGTTACTAACCTCCACTAAGGGCCGTGGGTAGCATTAGCGAGCAAAGTTGGTTGCTAGGTTACGCAATAAACTTTGTCGTACGGGTACGACACGAATGCATTCGCTCACACAACATACAGACATCGGAGACCGGAGAGCGGGACTTAATAGTGTTATCACAAAAAGTAACACGACTGGTTTTTTAATTACTGAAAGAAAGCATCAAGAAACGATCCTCCCTTCTTCTGGACGAGCTCGTACGAAACATGTTTCTCACGGGAAAAAAATATATAACCACAACCACACGCACACTTTGATTAGGTTTGACTCCACTTGTTTCATTCCATGCTCTTTTACTTTAATTTCCCTAACATTTCGTATCTGTTTCTTCTCGCCCTTTCGGTAATTTGGTTCATCGTAAAACCTCTGTTTCGACTACTACTGGCTGGTTAAAGGGGTTGTGACACCCAAAAACCAAAACCAACGAACAAAACCGTTCCTACATGAGCTACCAAAAAGTCATATATTAATCTTGAACAATCACACACGGTTTTAATGCATTGTTGACGGCATATACAGCATTAGGAAGGGACTGCTCTCGCTCGTAGCAGTACGAGCACGCCAAGTACCGGGATTAAATCGATCTCTGTATGTATAGTACGATGTTTAATACAATCTACTCTATACTGGTATTACAACTTTTGCTTGATTTTAGCACACAACCATATTAAAAACTATCCGATGATCAAGCAACTATTACTGTCCTCTTCTTTTCCCCCGCTTGCGATACAACGCACATCACCGATCTAATCTTGATAATTGATTTTCCTAAAAAAGTTATGCTATAAAAAACTCCAACCCGATCACGCCTGTTACGTTTTTATCGGCTTTGATTTCTTCACACACTTATGTATCGGTCAAGCGAGCTCGATCTGTTGCGATTTGAGCGCAGGGCGGGGGTATTGTTTTCTCAAAAGGAATAGAAGCAATTGGTGTGCCATGTACTGCACGTAGCATGTATGAAAGATCATCTCCAACATTTGGATAAGCGTACAGCAAATGTGTTTGCCTCACGAAAAAATTCCTTTTCCCGAAAAAACCGCGCACACTTTTGTTCACAAATAATACACTAACTCTACGTTGCATTGGCTCTGCTAGACACATGCGTATTTCATGTTAATTCGTTTGTTCTTACCTAATGCCACGCTAAACTAGCTAGTATGTTTGTCTGTCACTCTCCCACTTCCGTGGAGTGATTGGTGAGGAATTTGCAGTGAACGAGAGGGACATATCATATCCGTTATCAATAAACAACACATAACGAAACGTAAATACACAGCGGAAAAAACACAACAACTTAACGCTAGAACTGAAAGCGGAACAGGAAAAGTTAACACGAAACATAGAACGGAGGAGACAACTGAAAGTCTAATAAATAAACGACGAATACCGGGAGCGTGATGCAACAGACGGAGAGAAATAAAACATGATTGAAATTTGGTGGCAAACACTGTAATAATACTCAACATTGAGTATTTCACGCTAGCATTTCACTAGTTCAAATTGAAATGTAACGATTGTAAAGTCATGAACTAAATTTCCTTTGGGAAATAGTACACTGCAATATGGTTTAAACGATAAGCATTAATGTGCACAAAACCGGAATCGTAGCAACCATGTTCATACACAGAATAAAGATCCGTTAAACACGCTGGCGGTGACGATGGGATAGGTTATAAGCTCTCATCGTTGTCATAGGAAAATATTCAAAAGCAGCTAATTGCCGCATGGGATGCTTCGCGGCGCAGGAAAAACGAAAAAAAAACTGAAACCACCACAGACACTTCACCCAATCTACATTGCGAATTTAACAGTGATTAAAAAAAGTTCTCCCCTTTGCGTTCGTTCTGCACTACCACGCAAATATCTTTATGCAAAAACGTACACACTTTGCGGTACCACCGTACACAAACTCTCGACATATCTCGCACGAAAACCCCCCCTCCTCTCGATCTCACTGGTGCGTGTTATGCTTTCTGCTGCTGGCACGCGTTTGCTTTCTGTTGATCGATTGCTGCTGCTGCTGTTGCTGCTGTTGTGAGAACGATTGCTGCACACTGTTGTTGGTAAGACTATGCGTACCGTTTTTGTTATCGTGACTGTGATGGTTGTGGTGGTGGTGGTGGTGATGCTGTGGGGGGTTCGTACCTTGTGATGTCATTACGGGCTTCGGTGGGAAGGGAATGCGGAAGAGTTCAATCTTCAGGTAGTCACAAATTTCCAGGCACACCTAAAAAAAAGTAGCAAAACATAAAGTAAATGATTCTTTCTGGATGAGATTTCGGTATGCTCACTCACCTGACCACAGTACCGGATCAGATCGACGGTGCACCAGAGCAAACAGAACCACAGTACGTAGTACTCCGGTAGGAAGCTGTTGAAGTACTGGTTAAGGAACAAGCACAGCGGACCAATGAGACCCCAGTCGAGGTACTCCATTTCGCTCTTTGTCATGTGAGCGACCTGTAAAGGAAGGATACGAAATTACAATACGATATGTTGTAAGGGTAGTTTCAATAAAATACGGTTTGATAGACACCATAAGACATTCACAAACAAAACGTTGTAAAATATTGTCTATCTTGCAAATTGACTGTATAGTGGTGCCATCTATTGAGTGATAGTGAAACTACTTGCAATATTTCAAGTTTTACATTTAAACATTTGATATGAAATCATTCAACATTCAACATTATCAGTTTCATTTCCTTCTTAAATAAATAATCAAACAAAACTTCCACTTACCACCAAGCGGTTCGTCACCTTGGCGGTGATCATACCGAACGCCATGATGTACAGGGCGGGATGGTTTTCATAGATCTGATCGGTCGACTTCTGCGAGATCACGTACGCCGGCACGACGACGAACAGGAACGGAATGATCGGAGACAGCACGCTGGTGCCCTGTTAAGGTTTCGGAAACGCACGCGATCCGACGGTTTTTGGGGTTTGGGTTCGGCCACATCCAGCGTGTGTGAGTATGGGACAGCAGAGAACCCAAGCATGGTGGGGTATTGAATACAAAAAGAAACTATATTAGTCGGGTGAAAAGCGGCGATCCTAATTGGAGAAGGAGAAAGCGATAAAAGGAAGATGGTGATGATAGACAGAGGTAGGACCAGCAAATACACGAGACACACACACACACGCGCGAAAGAGGTGAGGTGCGTACTTCTTGTATGTGTGCGACCGGATTTAGCGGGAAAGGAGATGAAGGATGCGATGATCTAACAGGTTTTTGTGTGTTGAGGTGGGATAAGGGTTTGTTCTAGCAAAAGTAACGATAACAAACTATTTTAACACATCGAACCGAACGAGATGATGCTTCAAAGAAACAAAATCGAAACATAAAACTAAAAAGCAAACAACAAAGTGGGAAGTTATTCAAGTGTTCTTTAGCATTCTTTAACAAAACGAGCTTATAAATTACTGTTTACTTTTAATATTTGCTGAAACAAAGCCTGTTCGGGGTTTTTTTGAGGGAGGGTGGGAGATATTTCTGTAGTGATGTCGCAATGGCAATTGTACAGCGGGTGTATTTGATGACGGGGATTTGAGAATTGGTTAACCGTACTCAATGTGTGATAATATTCGTTTCCGTGTCCATAAATGCCAATTATGAGTAAATTGTTTGTTAATTCTCTATTTTATAATTTAATTATACAACTGCTTGATTCCATTCGGAAAGCTTAAGTCTGTGTTATTGTCTCGTTACATGTGTTTTTGTTCGTCAATTCATTAGTCCAAAGGTCCAGCACACTAGCGCATTCAAGGTTCTACTTTCTATTTTACGCCCAGAAAGATCTGTTATCGTTAATTGATGTGTTTTCTAATACCCGTTATTTTCTATTTTGTTTTACCAAAAACCTTTTTTAATGTTATCATTCGATTGTATGTCACTTCAAAGTCAAAATCAAACTAACAAAACATTATGTGAGGATTTGTTTTTTTTTTGCACGTTCAAACTCTCAATAAGACGGCGGGTGGGGGGTTAATTGCTTCAATCTTGTTAAGTGCTCCACATCAAAGTAAGATCTCCGGCACTTCCGGCATCGAACAGTTTGATTGGCGAAAGAGGTCAAAAGCAGCAATTGATTTACTCTCGCCTTAACTTGCGTCAGTTATTCTTACGCTTTTGTGATACGAACACTGAAAAGATCCTCTCAAGTAAGAACGTTGAGATAAAAGATTTAAAACAAATCACTAATTTAGAGACAAAAATGAAAATTTAAGAACTTTTGCATATGAAAGAAAAGTACGACTAAATGAAAATAAAATAAAAAAAAACGTATCTGCAACATAAGAAAATTTGAAAGACACGAAATATAAAAAAAGGAAATACAATACACTTTAACATAGACTTGATCGAATGGACAAAAAAGTGGTACAAAAATCGTGTGAAGCGTGTTAAGAATTAAAGTAACCTATTGATTTGAACATAGCTGCCGGACGACAACACCATTAGAGCAAGCGATAGGACAAATCACTTCCATACAACATCAGCTAACGATAAAAATGACATAAAATTACTAGCACATGTTGGTGTTTGCGAGGTAGAGTTAGGGAAAGGACCAATCTAAACACATCACACGTCGAGGGGGGGCACACACATGTTAAGCATGCTCTCGCAGGGTCACACAATCGAACAGAAATACACAAACACACAAACACACATAGATTAGTGGCCTTACAGCGACAGTTGATCCATTCTTGCCCACGCCACCGGTAAAGATAACGGCCGAGTTTTGATACGCGAGCAGCCCGAACACAAACACGGCAAAGTAGAGCGGGATCGTCTTTATGTCGAGACCACCCAACAACGGTAGCTGTGATTGTGTGTGTGTGTGTGTGTGGTTTTGCGTGTGCGTACGTCGTGGAGAGGGGGGGGGGTTATGTTGCGGAACGGTCGCCGGACCGAAGTTAGATTGGGTGACCGATGGTTATGGTTATTTATCCCGTTCCCCCGCGAGGGGTGTCAACATCGTTGGTTAAATTGGTAAGCAATTAGAGCAAACCCGCGGAAAACCGAAATACACACACACACACAGAGGCACAAACGGCAGGAGGTTTCCAGCCGAAGGATACCGAAGCGCGCCGAAAGAGTTAGGAGAGTTAACGCATAGAGGAGCGACGAAGAGTTGACGGTGGGAGTTGAAAAAAAAACAAGTCAAAAAAGGAAGAAAGAAAGAAAGATAAGAAAAACACATCTTGATAAGTAGGCCAGTACGCGCTGTGTTAGAGAAATCGAGAAGAGTATGTAAAAAAAGAAGATGTAATAAAGACATATTTGATAAGATAAATAGCAGACGACGAAACGAAACGATAAAAAAACAACCCCAACGCTGCTCTTTTCGCTGCAACTGAAATTATTCGCAAAACCGATACACCTACTATATTATACCTTGTGATCGCCTTTTCCTCGCACAAGGATTAGTATTTCCTCGTTAGTATAGACCGGTGTTAGGACGACCGAGGGTGTATGTGGCGGATGAGTTTGGTGTAAGTAAGATAGGACAAACGGGGAGAGTATAGCAAGAACGTGTTTTGATCATTCGAAGGAATGCGAAAGGAAGGAGTAAAGAATTCTACTACTGTATAAACACAGCACGGAAGTCTTACAGCGACGGTTGAACCATTCTTGCCGACGCCACCGGCACGGAAGCTCTGGCAGAAGGTGGCGAACACTTGCACGAACCCGAACGTAAAGATTGCACACACGGTGTAGTTCCAGCTGCCACCGAGCAGCGGCATCTGACGCAAACGGACAGCGCGAAAACGCACGATAAAACGAATAAAAAATGAAAGAAAGAAATGGAAAAGAAGGAAAGAGAGAGAGAGAGAGAGAAAGAGATGTGTGTTAACACACGGTTAAACACGCTTCGATAAGGATTAGAATATTTAACCAAATTACAGAAGAAAAACTGAAAATTTAAATACAGCACGACATCTACGAAGAGAAGGTACCGGAGCAGGCAAAGAGTTATCACAAACATACACAAAAACACAGGTGGAGAAAAACATACAGCAAAACACACAATGCCAAACAGTCAAAGGCATGCAGCAGCGGCAGCGAACGTTCAAAGTAGGACATCTTGGCGTAACAAAACCCTCAAACCCCTTTTTTGTACGCTTCTCCTTCCAGCGGAGCAGAACAGGATCGAACCACCGATCGGTTCGAGTCATGCAGGACGGACATAACCGCACCGTTTCCCCTCGCGCACAGAGGCGACCACATGCTGAAGGTGGCGGACCACATTAAGGGACACATATTAACACATTAGCATACACACATTTAAGAAACGAAGACTCGATCATGCACACATATCTTTCTTTCGGGCGGTTTGCAGTTCCTGACACGCTAGAACATCCATCAGATGCAAGAAGGCAGGCTGATGCGTCATATGAAAACATTCACTCTGAGCGATGCTTCTCGCTGGTGTTCGATTTGTCGTCCGTGAGAGTCTGGGAGGAGGGAATCGGTTTGTGTCGTAAGGGGATAAGGAAAGAAATTTTTCCGTAGAAAAAAAACAATGCCGACAAACTGTGCCGAGCCTGTGGAGGTGACCAAAGAAGTATTAGGTTATGTTTTAGGGGGAAGATTAGTATCAGAGTAATCGTAGGGGCGAGGGGGAAGGGAGGGGGGGGGATTTCAATGGTTTAGGTGTGGTGATTTCGTTGAGCGGAAGAGGAAAGAAGGGAAACAGCACAGAACAGCTGAACTTACGGCGACCGTGGATCCGTTTTTACCGACACCGCCGGCCCGGATCACCGAGAAGAACTCCAGCAGTGACCAACCACCGCACAGGATGGTCATGATGGCCATCGTGCTCCAGAGCTCGAGCTGCCCGAAGATCTGTGTGTCCCAAGAAACACACACACACACATACAGACACGAAACGCGCGCGCGATGAAATTTAATTTTCGTTACACGGGAGTGTGGAATGAAATTGGGAGAGAAGAGAGTAGAGATTGTAATGGGTACTGTTGCGTCTTGTTCATTTGTAATTTAGAAAATTTGGGCGAAGTTTTCGTGTGCTGGTGCAGGTTGAATCATTTTTGCAAACCATTTTTGGCCAATTTTTTTTGGATGAAAATTGATGCTGCTGAATCGCATGGGCTGTTATTTACGAGGTTCGTACCGGTCCATTTCACATTCGTTGCAAACGCGGCTTTTGTTAATTACACTCTATTTGACTGCTATGAAAACCATTCGTCAAAATTTCCCACGGTGCACAGCAAGCATTAATCGTTACACATTTGCATATTTCGCTGGTGTTGGTAAAAGGAGCAGCAAAATGCGTTCAAGAATTTGTTTGATTTTCAGCCTAGTAAAAGTATCGCTGGAATTGTGATAATTTTGATGAACATTTTCTTTAAAAGTAAAGCTTGGAGTCTTTATCGTATTTGGAGGGTTTACTGCAGCTGGAAAACTTTGATCGAACCGAGAAGTTGCACCAAAATTTTGCATCCAAAATTCAATGTAACAAAAACACACGACGCTTCCCGGAACGTATGATCGTTCTAGCGTTCACTTTATGTTCATCTTTTGTGTTCATTTTAGTATTGTCACTAATGACCACTCGCTACTAGGGAGCATAGTGTTGTAAATTTAATATTTTTTACGAAAACGGTAAAATTTACCAAATTTGTTCATCTTTTTTAATCACAAAACGGGGGGAAAGCATTACTTTTCTAAGTTATTCAATCACAGAGATTGAAGTTTTTGTTCTAACCCAAGCGAACACAATCGCTCGTATGAACCCGCGCAATACTTTCGGAGCGCAAGAAGGACGACAAAAAAAATCAAGCCCAAATGTATGCCTTCAACCTAATTCAACCAATAATCGCAAACAATCGTGTCGCGATTGACGCACCCATCAGGCTGCGCAGTGGTTAGTTGGAAGTGGAACCATCGTTCGACACCGCACTCAAATGTTGATAAGATTCGACGGCCCGCTCCTCGGTTGTGGAGTAAGCAAACTGTCTGATAGCATTTCCATCGCGACCCCAAATTCGGTTGAGAATTATAAAATCGAACCACCGGCCAGTGCCGGTTGGTGTGGTTTTCATATTACATTCCCCTTCCTTTCTTAGCATTATCGCAACATCGAACAGCGCCATCGAACCACCGCGCTTAAATCAGGTGATAAGCGAAAACAAAAAAACGCCCCAAACCTAACCGAAAGGGGTTTAAGGTGGGGAGAACCCGGACGTATGTAACGCAAATGGGCATAAACAAGACTGAGGGGGGGTAGGGTAAGACCGCATATGCATTTGCGCATACGCATGCTAAAGTGAAGCAACTGACCGTCTGTACTTTGAACACGCACGCGTTACGGCGCCGTTTGCAGAATACGTCGAGTCGAGTCGAGTCGAGTCGATGAGCGCATAGATTACGGTGGTAGTGGTGAGCGGCACACAAAACGAACCATAAACACATCCACGCTGGAAGGGAAAAACACATCACGCCATGTGCGTCTCCCGGCGGCTCGTCATACCTGCCAGTGGCAGGAGGAGGAGGTTTGTGATGATTGTGCGAGCGCGCTTTTTCCCCTCATTCGCCACGAGTTTGTACAGTGTGAGAACAAACAATGGAAGCAAAAAAAAACTGTAACGTATACCCGGTAAAGCTTTCATTGCAATCCACTTGCACAAAGTTATGATCGAGCAATGTCGAACTCGCAACTCGAACCTTACTGACCATCAGCGGCTTCTTCTCTACTCCCCCGAAATTCTCCACGTTCGCTTGACCCGGTAGCAATTGCGGCTAATAAAGTTGAAGGTGCAAATTGTGCTATCACACCAAGCCCGCCCCCGGGCGCCCTAGAGACACCCCCACTGGTGTGTGCGAAACGGTTCGCCCCAACACCAATCTGGAACGCGACGACGAGTGTTTCAAGGTCCAATCAATCAAGGCGCGTGCGGCCACCTTTTGGGCGCGTACGAATATAAAACGCCTGCCACGTGTGCGCAACGTTCGACGGCCTGAGCGTGTGGAAATGTATATCTCATAACCCCACGGATGCGCTTTGCTGGAAGGAAGAAGTTACCGATCGGCCGCCAGTGTCCCTTGCCGGGTGCCGACCTACCTTGGTCATCCAGATCGACGGACCGAACACGGCCGATATCATGTGAATGCCGATGATTGTGCACTGCGCCTCGGTGACATCGATCCGCCCGAACCGCAGCGTGCCGGACACGTACGTCTGCCAGTGGGCACAGTAGAACAGTGTCATCGCGCAGAAACACTGGAAGAACATCCAGCGCGGGTAGAACCCGAGCTGAACGGAGATACACGCCGACAGCGCGACAAAGACGGTCGAGATGGAATCGCACCCGTGATCGAACAGTTCGCCGAGCGGCGAGGACGAGTTGGTACGGCGGGCCTGCTTGCCATCGATCGCGTCCAGGCTCTGGTAGATGAAGAGTCCGATGCCGCACAGGGCCGATGCCCATCTCGGCGGCTCTTCGCGACCCGTTGGGCTGTAGCTGTAACGAGACGGCAAAGGAGAGAGATATAAATTACAATTTTCATCGCACTGATGAGAGTAGAAAGCAAAGCGAAAGAATACGGACACTCCCTAACGTATGTTTCAAAAAAAAAATCGTACCGTTTGAGTTTAACCTTAATAAACCTTTCTCAGCCATTTGTTCGTCAATTTAAAAAACTATAAATCAAACATTTCAAAGCCATTTTTAGCATTTGCTTTTTTTAGCTACTCCACAAGTCTGGTAAACCCCACAAGCAAATATGTGTGATACTTTTGTTATAATTTTTTATTATTCAATAACATGAAAGTCTTTTTCTATGCAATATTAATTACCAATATGTTTTTTTAACTACCAAACCGTCCTAACTTTGCCTAAGTACGGCACGTTTCTTTTTGTATGGTTGATGCTTTATTATCTAAACCGGCACAGATCAAACAAATACAGATAGAGAGTGTTTGTTGAAGAAAATTGATTGACTTGAGTCGATTGGTGATAGTTTCTTAATAAAGCTACTGGCATTTTACACCACAAACCATGGGCAAGTATATTTACGACACGGCAAATAGCTCTGATTTGGACAAACACAACGCAAAAGACCAAACAATACGAGTGCACCTAAAAACATCAGTTAGCATCGACATGTTTAAAATAAATAATAAATAACAAAAAAAAACGACCATTGGTCACGCGAACAGCAACCCCCGAAAGAAGCATCGAATCATCACACAATTTCCCTTTCTCCACCCTCGGTATCGAGGCGCGAAAACCATCGCGAAGGTGAAAATTGGTCTGGTTCCATGAACTTTCCAGTTCAATGCTATATATTCCCAAAAGACTTCCACGGAATCGGCAGCGTTACAAATTTAACTTTCCCTCCTGTTGCTCACCTAGCTTGTTGCGCTGTTTTTTTTTTTTTTGTTAAAGTTTCGTGCATTTGTGGTAGAAAAAAGCACATGTCTCGTTCCTCATATCGGAGGTGGAAATTCAAACCAAAAAGCATAACTACGTTTCCGATGGAAGTGCATATTGGCGCATATTTCTATTCATTTGCATCGTCGACATACTGCGGATGCGCACGGAAGAAATTTTAGCTTTAAAGCCTGAAGCTAACACCGGCGCTAAACAATGGCATGCAATTCATGCATCGTTGAAATACTACTACAATCAGCAGGTTCTCTGCCTCATTAGACTGAACGCCTTGGGTGATGGGATTGCTGCCTTTTCTTGTAACAAAAAATAAATACTACTTGAACTCAAAAAAAAAAACGGTAAAAACATTCCGCGTTTGAACCCGTGACGCAGCTAAAAACGGAGACAACCACTTCACGGCAAAGTGCGGAGAACACTTTTCGTGTACCCCCCGCGTTTGTCTCGCGGCGCAGGTTCTCCCGTCCCTTATTCGGCGCTGAGACACTTTGCAAAATTACATAATTGACGCGACCGTCCCGTGCTATATCTATGCGGACGACGGTTCGCTGCAAAGGCGGCTCAGGCAGCAGGAGAAGGTGGAGGTGAGATAAAAAAGAAACGGGGTAAATTTAAACCGCCATCTACTCGGGGGCACAAACTTACGAGATCAGTATCAGCGTGGTGATGATGTTAATGATCAGGCCAACGATCGTGATGAGATTCGGGGCCAACCAGAGGGGCACCTTCGAGACGAGCCAGCACCACCAGGGCTGCAGGAACGGATCCATCAGGCTGACGTTGGTGCAGGAATACTTGTGGTCGATCAGCTTCTTCAGCTGCGACTGGTGCAGCAGTTTCTCCTTGTAGAAATACATTGTGCGTGCGGTGCGCGAAAGAAGCTCCGAGCTCGAACAAAACAATACGCCAGACGGATGTTCGGTTGGATGTTCGTTCGTTCGGGAACACGGAACAGGAAGTTGGACTGGATCTCACTTTTATCTTCTCACGGAACACCGGTACACCGATTGCTTCTTCACCATCTCACGCTTCACGCGGACACGGCAAGGTGGCTCTTACCGACGATATGACAACGTGTCTCACTGTCGGGGCCACAATTTCACCCTCCTACCGGATGATTTTTGCACCGGAAGAGCAACTGCAGCACGGTAACACTTTCTCACCTAGCAAAACAAAAACTTCACCGTGACCGTGAATCATCCAACGTCTTCCGATGGAGAGGTAGTGCAAGGGACGACGGTACAGACCCGCTTGGCACTACCCATAAAAGTCGCGGCGGACACCCGACGAAACCGGAGACCGAAGCGGAGTGAAAGCCACCAGACCGACCGACGTGACACTGGCGGAACCGCTTGTAATTACTGTCTAATTACGGGAGAGGATTGCGTTCCTATGCTAAACCAATAACACTACGAAACAACTAAATAACCACGAAATAAAGGGCCTACTGCTCTACAATTTCCATGCGAAGGTATCTATTCACGCGCGATTCCTCCACACACACGGGCTTTTCTACGTTTCTTCCGCGGATCGGATGATGTGCACACCAAAACCGTACAAAACGCACACACTCACACCTCAAACTGTCACGCAATTTTCTCCCCCTCGTGATTGACAGCTGTACGGTTGGCAACACAGCTGTCAGAGTGATTATGGATTTTCCCCAAGGTGTGTAAATAGCCTTGTTTTGTTTGTTTAACTTATTTTTCCATAATTGAAATATTCCAACACCTGCCTTTAACGAACAATGTAATTTAATACATATTCTCCAGAAAATAAACACTGCAACAACACTCGTCTATCATTAAAATTCAATTGGCCGTATATTCCATACAATCGTATAGTAATCTTGACATTTTATCTATCATGACAGCTGTGCCGCAGTAAAAAGGAACAATAATAAACCCCGTTTTCGGAATAAATACGGCCTGTCGTCGTCGTGAAATTACCCGTGGTAAAGTTCTCATTGTACAATTCACTCGTTGATAGTTCTGGCCTTACATGATGGCGGATGGTAACAGCTCCGATGAGGATTTCTCCGACGATTGGGCGCTGTATGCGCAGCGGCCTGAATGGTCCGACCTACAGCCATTGCCACAGGACGATGGCGAAAATCCGGTTGTGATGATTCAGTATAGTGAACGATGTAAGTAAATGACCTACTGCCGGGGTGTTGAATAAAATCCATTATACCTCCAAATTCCACCCATTTTCAGTTAACGACGTATTCGGCTACTTGCGCGCGGTCATTTCACGGCAGGAAAAGTCGCAACGCGCCCTGGAGTTGACCAAGGACGCGGCGAAGCTGAATGCAGCCAACTATACCGTGTGGCAGTATCGTCGGGACATATTGAAGGCGCTGAACGCCGACCTGTACGAGGAGCTGTCCTACATTGGGCACGTGATCGCAGACAATCCGAAAAACTATCAAGTATGGCACCATCGGCGCGTGATCGTTGAGTGGCTGGATGATCCGTCGAGCGAGCTGGCTCTGACCGAGAGCATCCTCGATATGGACGCGAAGAACTATCACGCCTGGCAGCATCGGCAGTGGGTCATAAAGAATTACAAGTACGTAGCTAGTGTGTTGTTGACACGGCATATACGTGACATAAACAGCGTGCGTGCTACCATGATAAGGAATGGGCAGGTACTATTAATTTGTTTTTACCGTTCTTCACACCCTAAACCACCCCCAGCCTGTTTGAAGACGAACTGCAATATGTCGACCGGCTGATATCAGAAGATATGCGCAACAATTCCGCCTGGAACGAGCGGTTCTTTGTGCTAAAACATGGAGGCTTCACACCGGAGGTGCTCGAGCGCGAGGTCAACTACGTCATCACCCGGGTCGGGCTGATCAAGAACAATGAAAGCCCGTGGAACTTTCTGCGCGGTCTCCTGCAACAGGGTACAGGCAAGTTGGGCCAGTTCCCACATGTGGTGGAATTTTGCGAATCACTGTACAACGACGGCATCCGGTCGCCATACCTGCTCGCCTTTCTGGTCGATCTGTACGAGGAGCAGTACTTCGACGTGATCGAATCGGGTGGAAGCGAAGCGGCAGCGGAAGAGTACCACCAGAAGGTGCAGGACCTTTGCGAATCGATGGCCAACCAGCACGACAAGATTCGGTGCAAATACTGGCGCTACATCGCAGAAAACTTCCGGCGGAAAGCGTCCGATCGGATGACCGCGGGCAGTGGGCGTAATGGTGTTTAAATGTTGGGATGGGATGATAATAATTTTGCGCTGGGTTTAGTGGTTTTTTTTCGTCCAAGAGTAATAAATGATAAGCTGGCAACAAGTAGTTATGCACAAAATTACTGTTATAAATTTATTTTGGGCTGGATATGTTATTAAAAAAAAAACAAATGTGAAAATTGAATATAAGCTTAGGCAAACTCGATCCAAATGGTTGCGGAAATATGAGCAACACATTTTAAAGTAGACGGAGTTTAAATACGAATCTTTAAATAATTTTCAAACGAAGTAGGAGCTACTTGGATTCGATAGAAAAGAAGGAATATATTCAGACAAATACTACCAGGCCGTCTACTATGTTCGGATCTCATTTTGCTAATATCGTAAACATATCAAACACTTACCCTTTGCTTTCTCACTTGGTTTTTGCGTCTTATCATACTGTGACATTCGCTAGAACCAAAAGGTTTCCCTTCGACACACGCACTGCCGTCCGAAAATATTAAGTTTGTTTTTTTATATCTCTGGTGTTATTATTAGTTTGTTGTTTGCTCTTAATCGTTTTACCATGTTCACTACTACACTTTTCTCTGTTTCTAGTTTTCCCTTCTATCCGACTCCACCACTGTTTTTCCCCAAGCGTTTTGTTGTTGTTTCTGAGTTTGTGGCCTCGCTAAATTAGATAGTATGGTCTTGCGCTTTCAAACACACACACGCACACGCCCATATGCGGCGGTGGCTCCGACATCGTTCAGTGATTGCGTTTTCCTTCTGCCCTATCCGTGTGTCCTGTTGTGTTTTCGCTTCTCATGTCCTGCTCGCCAGTACGCCTCCCTCCCCACTGTCTTTCTCTCGTTGCTAATTATAACGGGGGTTTTCCAATTATTTCTTTCTTCGTTTTCAACTTTATTATGTCACTTGCTAGAAGAAATGCGCGCACTACTTCCGGTTACTTAGCTTTATACAAATGGTTTTCAACTTGAGGATTCATTCATTCATGTCGCCCGGACGATGTGGTCCGGGCAAGCGCGGCATACCAAACGACCGACCAACCTCCCCACACACACTACACACTGCAACGACACTGACATTAACCGACATTAAAATTAAGTGCGTTCTCTTTTCGCTCCTATACAGGGAAGGATATGGGAATTCATTAGAGTAAGGGTTTTATCTGACCGAATAAAAGGTTCAAAAATGTGTGTTGCATTAAATATTTTCCGAATAGTTTCTAGTTTACCTGCTGGAAATGATTACTTCACTGTGGTTGTATGCAAACCGAATCGGGTGCACGGACAGGGTAGATGTTAGCAATTGGCTGTGAAAACAATGACAATAGCACCGAACTATTTTGATTTCCACCTCACCACCGTCAACATATACTAACTAGGCTGGGCTCTAACACCAGCTGATGTGGGTGGGATTTCAACTGTACGTTTGTTTTGATATTTTTGCACACAACAATGAAGGCAATACAAACCATTGCAATTAAATAATGAACTTACTCAAAACAAAAAAAAAAAATATCGCTTAGATGAAGCTAGCAAAACAAAAAATACGCAACAATGCCTACAAATCGGAAGAAAAAAAATTAACTAAAGATAAAATTTCCATTCATGGGAGAACGAAGAAATATTCAAAATTCATTTAAAAAATGAAACAATTTCCACCAAAATTCAACGCAACCATACCAAACTAAACAAAGAACACCATGATAACGGTCTTCGTGCGGATTCGGATTTCGTCCCCGTCCCCGCCCACTGGGTGTTGCTTCGACTATTTGATCTGATTTTTGATTCGATTCTGTTTGAAAAGGAGCGACGCCTTCCGGCGGGTGTGACCGTGTCACTTTAATCTTCTTTTTTCTGCATTCACTTTTACCTCTCTATATCGAGAATCCTCATCCTCCTTCTCCTCCTCTCTTTCTCTAAACCGTACACGGTTTTGCTATCGCTGTTTGTCCTTGTCTTCTTCGATTTTCGTTTTGCTTAACGTCTGTTGATTTTTTGTAACACGTTAAAAAATATATAATATTTTTCTGACGAGATTTTGGCTCGTTTTGCGGTGCACGTCTCGCTGGCATCTTCCATTCAGCCTCGAATTACACCACTTGCAATGTTGGGCTACCAAAAATGTTGGGGTTTCCTGTTCTATTTTGCCTGAGGGAACGACGGTACGGGAGGGAGGGGATGTTGCAATGCCACGATCAGCAATCGACCACCGCATTTTCCTCATCCTTTTTTTTTGCTAAGCTACACACTGTTTGCTCGGACTACCGTTTCTCACAAAACGTGTAAAAAACCGTACTATAAAAGTGATCGCGCATATGCGCTCCTTTTGCTGTTGTGGGTGGTGGTGGTGCGTTTTATGGAAGTGATTATGGCCGCACACTGGAGGTTTTCCGCTATTTTTGTTGTTGTTTGGTTGCTTGGAAGAAAACTGTCCTTTTTTCTCTATTTGTTACCCTTCCTGTTGGCATGCGTATATGAGGGTGGAGGGGGTGGTAGTGGTAGTGGTGGTGGTGGTGGTGGTCGTGGTATGCATGTATGGGGTGTAGGAGGCGAGTAAAATACTTATGTTTTATGAATGGTACGGTGCTACGTATATTGCTGGAAACAGTCCTTTCCGGTTGCCGATCTCGCCGTTCCACCAGTGCTCATCGGAACGGTCCGTCACGGTGATGACGTCCCCTCGTCGGAAGTCCAGTTCGCCCGATTCTTGTGCTACGAAGTCATACAGAGCTTGCACCAACATCTACAAAAAAAAAAAGATTTGGATTTAGTTGTGTCCCATTTAGCCTCTAGAAGGTTGTTTACGATTCGATAAAAACGATCAAACTATCACAGCCTCGAATGGCCTTCGAAAGTAAAATTTCAATAGGAGAGATAACACATATCAAAGCTTCCCATTTAACAGCTAGGAAACAGGACGTTCTACCGAGGGACGTAATTCAATCCGAAGAGGCCTATCATGCAGGCCACAACAACACTCAGGCTCGGACTCGCCACCGGGTGTGTACGTGAAAAGGGACATTTTATTGCATTTCCTCACTTCTTTAACACGCTCCCTCTTCCCTCTATTGGTCAGATAAGCGGAATGGGGAATAAAACAAAAAAACAAACGACACCCAATAGATGGGAACGGATGGACTGTGCGCGCGCACGCCCTATAGGCACCTTGCGGAGAGTGGATGATAAAATTAAATTTACGCCATTAACGTTTTACCAGCACCACCAGGACGGAGATCGTGCGGCACCGGCTGTCCTGGTGGTCATTTCCGGCCAGAATGTGGGTATGGAGGGCAGAAAAGGTTTCTAGAATGACGTAAGTGCCAGTGGAGCTGTCTTTAAAATGACTTCCGCCGGAGAGACAAGAGAGTTTCTAACTATTCTACAGTGTTTTTTTAATAACTCAATCATTAGTTCATTAAAATCAATCAATAAAAGTAAAATTATAGGAATGGTTACGTTTTACTAGCCAAAGAAAACTTCTTTCAACTCAAAATCGTGTTGCTTCAATATCAGATGTTAACGTTAACGTATTTCTGTGCTTACTTTCGATCCCTACAGTTCAACAATTTCTTCTGTAATGATTTTCAACATTTCGAAAAAACAAGACAAACGAAAGGTTTGTTGTCCTGATAACGAAAAAATCGTTTCCAGGGTCCGAAATTCTATGCCCTCCATGTTTGAAACTGTTTTACCAAGCTCTTTCAATCCAGTTAGGAATCGTCCGCCTGTTGCCCTTACCTCTTCTGGCACCATATCGCGCAGTTTAACGTCCTGCGATCGAGACACACTAGCGGTACGGTGGTAGTCGACCAGCTCGTTCAGCGAGTTGAACTTCACCACCCAGAGGAAGAACTTGCCCTGCGCGTCGCGGAGCACCTTGAAGTGCTGCACGCCATCGGAGCACTTGACCGACAGGCTGAAGTCGCCGGGGCTGGACTCGCTGATCCGTATCAAAAATGCGCCCTCGTGTTTGTTCGATAGCAGCTTTTCCGCGTCCGCCCGTGTGATGCGCCCATAGTACCAGCTAAAAATAGAAGGAAAATGGAAACAAAGTTAACACTATTTAACGCACCCAAGAGGAGGAAGCAGCGAGCGCAAACGGCTGTGACTTACTCGTGATTTTTCATTTCTATATAATTGCTAGGTATCAGTCCTTCCTTGCCATCCAGCTCCGCCCGGTACCAGTTCATGTCGTCTTCCATATTTAAAATCTGTTCGCGCCATGTTCAGCATCATTAGTGTCGAAGTTTCCATTAGCCAGAATTCGGTCGTCGTTGTAGCAGCAGCAGATGGTGTCGATAAAATCGATGAAAATGGAAAATAATTTCCAGCACATTATCCAAGGGGCAAGGCAAGTGATAATAGAGAGAAGCATGAAAGGAGAAAAGATAAGAAACAATATTTAGTAAGGGTATGACGACTACGGCACTGAATACTCAAGCAAGGGAAGTTTTGCTAATTATTTGATTACTGCACTCGGTCCTGAGGGATGAAAGTTGCTCTTTTTTAACATTAGATAGTTAGTTTTTTCACACACAATAGCAATTTTTTTATTTAATTGTGGAAATTTTTCTCAAAATCTGTTTTAATTAATTTAAAAATATTTAAAAGAATCACGTACTGAATTTAACTTTAATTGAAATGAAAATTGAACTAGAAATCACATAAAACTGTCCATCAACAATTAAAGCAAGATTCAACACCCGGAAACTAATATCAGCTAAACCTCACCACCGCAATGTGGTAGCTTTGGAAAGGTTTGGCGACTAAAAATTAAATAAATACCGTTTCCAATGTACGCTAGAATAGGAGGCGGTACCAATGCGGCGAAACCCGCTTACTGCGATGATGGATAAACTATTATTTAGGTGGAAAATCAGGCTCGATTCACACAAAAGACTCGCACCCGAGCATTCCGTAGAATATAACGTCCAATTTTAGCTGGAAATTGAAATTCAATAAAGCACGAATACTGCTCTTAAATATTGCATGTAATCATTGTGCATTCATCTTTACAGGGTTTTCGACGATATAATTGACACGTTCAGCAGCGCTATTGAATCGTTCGAGCATACAATTGACAT
>KI915045.1:8273929-8383927 GCA_000473445.2 Anopheles farauti
ATGTCAATTGTATGCTCGAACGATTCAATAGCGCTGCTGAACGTGTCAATTATATCGTCGAAAACCCTGTATTTATTAGTTTATTCTCGATCATAAAACACTCTTTTTTTGGCGTTCATTAAAAACAAAATCAGACGAATTTATGGAAGAATTGGATGAAAAACATAACAAAACAATAACTTTACGCAAACTTTATAGGTTCATCGTACCTTGGCACGCGTTTCTTCTGCAGTTTAAGGCTCGTCTAGCACGAGAGAAATAAAAACTCTTCCATCCTAAGCAGAAACACACACAAAACATCCCGTCAACCAACCCACAGCCGGGCAGTTTGTTTCTTAAACCGATGGACCGACCATAATGTACACACTACTCCCCGCCATCCTTTCCGCCTCGTCGCGAGGTTTGCCAATAAAGCAAAACTTTTCCCGCATTTCATCCATCCGCGAAAAGCGAAACTTATGATCGATTGCACGGATTCTGTTCGAACAAATCGGGCGACATGGACAGGGGGGGATGGAAATGAGGCGTGCTCGGGGATGCACTGAACCATGCCCAGCCCCTTGTGGGTGGTAAATGAGAAACTGTTTCCAATGCTTCGAAAGGTACAAAGTAACTTCTTATCGAGTTCTGTCGCAAACAAAGCGATTACTTAGATCACATTTTATTGGTTGTTGGAGAACGCTTGTTGCAATTTCGCGATTTCGAAGTTACGTTGAAAAAGGAAGGGTGTGGAATAGTATGTGTGTAATTTTCAAACGAACTTACATCCTCGGCTAAGTAATTAAAACATATTTACTTCGCTCTTTGCCTGCAGGCAGGAAACACAGCCCACATAAAGCCAACCCCAGCCAGCAAGAATTGGTGGAATTCTTCCCGTCAGCGGTTTATCATCAACGCCACACCGGGACGCACCACTTCTCTCGTTCGTGTTCTGATTTTCCATTAAATTATATAAATTATGACATCGCTTTAATTATTAGCCTATGGGTTGGCTGCTGGCTGGCTGACTGGATAAATGCTTTCTTCATTCCATCAACAGCACCGTGATTGTTACATTTCGAATGGAATGGGAAACATCTCACCTCGTGACACACCGGTTTTTAATATTTTTATTGTCAATTTTGTACGACACAAGATAAACAAAATGGATGACAAAGAAACGGAAACTGAGCCGATGATCAGCAGCAAGCCATGTTTTACCGCATCATGTAACGCATAAATGTTGTACCACTGTTACCAAGGAAATTTTGTTCGGCTTTGGAAGGATAAACATTTTTCCGAAGTTCATTCGCAGTTAAAATAAAGGTCTGATTACACTTTCCATACCAAGATTATCACCTTCAGACGAATACACTTCGGTACAAGCATTCGAGCAAATTATTATTTGTTTAAGAAAAATAAAAATACGAATTTCTCTCATTCCCTCAATGAGATCAAATGGAATCGATGGATTACAAAATAGGAAAATAAAAATGAGAGTCAACACGAAATTGAACCAAATACGATTTCATGCTTACATGGTTCCGACAAATAATGCATAGCAAATGTAAGTGAGATCTTGTTTCTTTCCTTTCCATAAACTTGCTCCCAAAACTTGACCGAAACTTCGCGAATGTTTAACCTCGTCTGGGGGGGTCAATGTGCGAAACTCAGCCATACAGAACGCCCTCTCCTCGCTAGAGTTCGGTGATGCTAGCAAAAAAAAACAAACCAGAACAAAAATGGAGAAAAAAAACACCCCCACAAGAAACGGAACGCATCTAGAGAGAATAAACTTTTCCGAAACCATTTTCAGCAGCGTACAAAAAATGATCACGGGGTTCAACGCCACCGAGCGGTTCAATGTTGCCCTTCAATAGGAGCTGTGTTATCGAGGCCTCTCGAAGGAAGATGAGAAGGTGAAAGCAAAAACACATGCACAAGGAAACACGCTTTCTTCCCTCCTTTCACGGTTTGGAGCACGGTGGTGCTGGAGAAAACGCAACGCGATGCCGATGTGTGAATAATTGGGTGGGAAAGTGATTATTTTTCCATCACCTAAATGAACTGACAATGTGCACAGTTCTCGGTCCAAAAATGTTCCAACTTGATAGCGAGGAAAAGAAATAAGTTTTGGAGTCAAAAAAAAACAATAAAGGACACGTTGCGCTCGATTGAACCGATCGAGATTATATTTGCATTGCCGACCGATCTGGGCGATTACAACACATCGTTGGCCGCCCGGTAGACGGCTTATCCGAGATTTGTTCCCTGTCCTGCGAGCCGAGTTTTTCTCCCGCTGTGTGGCGGGACATAAATAAGATGAAAAGGATGCACGGTCGAACCGAACCGCACCAACCCACACCGAGAGTTCTTATAGGGGGGAAAAAAGGTGTACAAAGACCGTACTACGAAAGACTTCGCGCACAAACATTGGTTCTTCTCCGTTTTCGGAAATTTCCGGAGATTATTTGGCGCAGGGGGGCGATAAAAAAAAACCTTTCGGTATTCGGATATGAAGATTCGCTTCGATTTTCTTTTCGATTTTTTTTTTTGGTACTTTCTACGTGCCGGCAGTGTGGAAAACTCACACGTGGGGTCATGTTGGTCTTGGGCTGCCAATAGGACACAAGTCTTCTTTAATCTGTTCACGGAGTTTGGCAGTAGCTGCTCCACAGTGTGTTTTGAACCATTTTTTTGTTTTACTTCCTACATCCTATATCTGCGTGTTTTTTGTTTCCATCTCTTTCCCACTCTCCTCCCTCTATGTAGTTTTTATCGTGTTTTATCGCGGGAGGGAAACGATACTGGTTCTAGCGAATTTTGGAGGTCACATTCGTTATCCTTCCGTGTCCTTTACATCGCGAGAAGCGAACGCGTTGGCAGGATGTACACTCCTCCGTTCACTTTGGGTTCGACTTTATGAAGAATTTAATCAATTTTCTGCTTCTGTATAAACTGAGATTTTTACTCAGAACGGTTCAAAGTAATATTGAAATAAACATTGCTTGCTACCAGAGAGATAAATTTATCGCATAAAATATCTGTTTTATTATTTTGAGTTGAATCGAATGAACACAGTTTAAAAAAACTCAAAAAAAAAATCATTTTGATATCCGGTAAGTATTTTGGTCGAAATGCTTGAGAACTAAATTAACAGAAAAAATATAATATAAATCTTTAATCACTATTCTTATCTTGCTTTATATTCAATGTTTGTTTGCCGCTTGAAAGGCTATTCAAAAGACCATCAGACAACAGGGTAAATTTTCTCCCTCTCTCCTCCCTACAAAAAAAAAGACACACCTTTCGCAAAACCATACAGACACCGACGGGGCGGCGCGTCGTTTCTGAACAAACAAAACAAAGAATATTAAAAATATACTACTCATAATTTCCCCTCCAAAAGTAGCCGTAGATGCTATGAATGGGCGGTGGATTGTTAAAATGGACGATACTGAACGCGCTGAACGGACACTTACTCAGGACAACACCTCACCGTGCCCGTCTTCAGACTTACACTAAGACCTAAATCTACTCCGCCAACCGGTCTGCTCACTTGGGCCGGTGTATTCTTGAGGTTTATGCTAATGAACTGTCGCTCCTTCGCTTTCAAGTATCCAAAGGATGGTTGGGTGTTGTGCCGGAGAGGTTTCGTTCTTGGGCAAAAGTCTAATAATAGTTGGGCCATGCCGTGTGTAACGATGTACCAGGCTCTACCAGGTATCAACATACATGCGGACATTGAAAACCGGTCCGGGCCACCCGGACAGGGGACGAATGTTTGTCTACTAGAGGGGGGAGAGGGAAGGTTGCAAAACAGAGGGCTTTTACATAAAACATAAGCATCCACCCCGAGTAGTACGGGGAAGCATTTCGAGTATAGTGCTTTTGTACTTGCGAGGATGACGACGATGATGATATCGACAGGTCCTTTCGTCGGGGGAAGGAGAAGGGGAGGTAAAGGAAAGGGGAAGCCATCTGTCGCTTGGAGAAACGATGGTACAAAAGTTCTTAATTAGTTTCCTTCGGTTGAAGCTGTTTCACTTACCTTCGAGTGAATTACAGCCACGGCTGTTGCTGGGAAAAAGCCAATGATTTCAATCACTTTAAAATTTTATTGTGAAAATCTTTAAAAAATGATTCGCAACTAACTTTCTACGATTGATTTTTTTACATCCTTAAAAAAGGGTTCATTCACCAAACTTTTCCCGAAAAACTCACTCGCTTAACAATCAAGATGTTTAGGAAAAGTCAACAAATCGGGTTGGAAAAAAATCGTTCCAGCTTCAAATTGCGTGTGTGATCCCGGGTACAGCTCCGGGTACACAGGACCACAGCAGGCACCGTATCAAACGGAAAACAAGGTTGCACATTTCCCCCATTTCCACGGCAGCATCCACCCACAGCAGCGTGATTGCGTTTGATCAGTGAACCGTGAAGCGGGTGGGAGGGGGTTGGATGAAGGGGGGAGGGAGGAGGAAAGAAGCTAAAAACCAGGAAAATCAGCAGCGAGCATGTGATGTGGATATGTTGTTTGTAAAGCAGAGAGAGAGAGAGAGCGACAGCGAGAACGGGAGGAAGAGAGACGATTCTAAGCGATACGATGGATTTACATCACTATTTTACTGTTTAAAATTGAAAGCAAAAAAAAATCACATTACAATCACTTCGATTTACAATTTAAACTAACTAATTCCAGTTTCAGTTAATTAAAAATTTAAATTTACTGAAAGTAGGGAGAATCCTGGTAGAACGGCCAAGAACAACTCCGTGCAATTTTTTTTTCGTTTTAATGGGGTTGGGTAAAACTTTACAATTTTCATACAGTGCATGATCATTTTAGGTTGTGGTTGTTTGAATGAGTGGAAGTCGCATCACCCAGGGGACGATCTTCCACGGGGGATCAATCACACAAGAAACCGAAAGGATCTTGCCCTTTGCAAAAAGGTAAGCAATGGAACGCCTCACTGGCTGCGGAATGTTCGGTTCGAATATCTTCGCCTTCCGTACACATAAGTACCCGTCCGCGTTTACGGTTGTTAAACTGCTCTGCACGAGAGCATCGTCGTTCGTTGCGCGCCTTTCGCTTGCCGCTTGGAAGCGATCGAGCGCGAAGACGCGTGCAATAAAGCGCACGTTTAAATTCGTTGACACAGTGCAGATATGGGTGGTGTACGTTTACAGCATGAGGATTTATTTTTGGAAAGTACAAACGCATATACACACGGGGAGGGGTACTGCAATCAAAGGATGCGTGTTGTTTTTGGAGCAAAGAGTGGCACATTTGAGGGGAGAAAGAGTCGGGACTCATCCTCTAGGATTTTATTATAGTATATTATATTAATTTTATTTCTTTATTTAAATCTTAATTTAAATAATCCAGGATCAAATTTAACATCCCTTATCTGTGCGAATTCGATCGTGGGCCCATAAAATTTAGCTTCCATTCCAACTGCACCGCATGCTATGTTGAAGTAGTTCGGAAACTATTGCTATGCAAGCATTTTTATTGTTTTGTCGCCATAGTAATGACACATATTGCTTCTAGTAACTAAAAAAGAACTTCAACCACAGCTTGGCAAATTCTTCATACACACACACGCGCGCGGGTGACATCGATTTTCCTCTCTCCCTCTAGCCCTCTCTCCCATCCGTATTGCGATCAAACAATCGCACACACGACGTATTGTTTTCCCACCGTTCCTCGCCATCCTTTCCTTCACTTCACCACTGGTTGCATTTTTCGCGTTCCAATCTCCGGTTGATTGATGAATTGCTATTTCCCACCGAAGGGCCCACCGCCACCAGGCCGTCGTGGTCATAACGTACCGTCGTCGCCTGACCCCCAGTCCAGTCTCAAGTCAATCGTAGTGCATTTTTATGGCATGTCGGTCGGAGTGTGGCACACTCCACGGAATGGGCCCTGATGGTGGACGTTTTTTTTTTCATTTTTTGGACGCCTCCCCGGGTTCACACTCCGGTGACACCTTCACCACTACGAACACTCTCTCACCCTCTCTATCTGGAACGCATCCTTTGTGCACTCAATCTGATCGTTCTTCGAAACGGAACTAAATAAATCATCGCAGTACATATTGGCAAAAGCGAGTTGCATATTTGGATCAAACAATTTTGCGATTTCGTTTGAACATTACTGGGAAATCGTCGTTCGGAAAGGCGACGCATCGATCGATAATGAATTACAAGCGAATTATTCATGTTTATTTATTTATTTTTTTTTTGCAAGAGACATAGACCCGGAAAGTGAAGCAGAGAAAACAAATGCAGCGGAACGAAATTTTATTACTATTTGCAATCGGATCGGATTCGGAAAATTAAGTGCGATGTGTTTGTTTACGCGACGCATTTCGGTACGGGGCAAAATTTTTTTTGGAGAAATCAATGCAATTTCGATTTGATTTCCAACTCGAATGGGATGATTTTTTTCCTTTTATTTATAATACCCGTCATATTGGAGTACAACCAATCTATTTAAATTTTAAATTAATTTTTTTTTGAATTTCTGAACTCAAATGAAGCGAAATGATACAAATAATTATCAACTAAAACCAGCACAGCTTTGTACATGAAAAATCAGACAAAATTTTACAGCTTGTGCTGAAAATGTATCCTCTTTCTTCTTAAAAAAAAAATTGAAAAAAATGAACATTAAGCGGTATCGAACTACCAAGCGATCCAATTTCCGCTCCGTGTCGCCGTGCGCTAAGTCCTATTTTAAATGTTTCATCAGTGGCAGATATGAGCCGGAAATTGTGTGACGAATCGGTCTTTCTTCTCCCGCACATTTGCGTCGGCAAAGGTAGTATTTTTCCATAACCGGGCAAAGATGAAAAGCGTCGTCTCAGAATGTTGTTAATTAACGCTACGACGAGCGAGAGCGGAGTTAAGTAATTTGCACCGGATGTACCGGATGGAAAAGAAGAAGATCTAAATAAAATGCCAATCGTTGCCGAGCCGAGTTGGAGAGAGTTTATTTTTCAGGAAATTGGGGCGCGAATTTTGTGGCCTCTCAAACGACTGACCTATTCTTCGCAATGGAAACAGATATTCGAACGACCCCGGAGAGGTTTGGGTTAGGGAAAATATACTTTAACCGGTTTATGAGACTAGCTTATGAGATCAGTTTGCAAATTTCGTTGAACAGAAAATTAAATTCTTTGGACATGAAGTTTTTCATCTTTAATTTTGTTTTTTTTTCTTGAAGTCTATCAAAAGAACTTTGCAAAATATTTACTCTGCACAACACACCTTTCCGTTTGAATTTCCGGAGAAATTTCGCACATTTACAACTTGTGATTCGCTCGGCCCAACAGACGCATCGAAAGCTCAAGATTATGTCACACTTTTCCCAAGAAAAAATAATGCTGACCGGCATCGTTTTTTTTTGTACTTCTTTTGCTTTTCTCGGTAATGTACGCGAAAAGAATGCCTTTGAATATGGGAGAGGGGGGCGGGGGTTCCTGGAAACATTTAGTACCACACCCGGCAGCGTAATGTCGGTTGAAGGGTCTCATTAGCTTTTAAATGGAACGAAAACACAAACATACCCGAGGAGGGGCCCCATCATGTACGAACAGTGTTGGTGAGAAGGGCAATGTAGGGTTGACCTTTTTATAAAAAGCTTGTTTAAAAACCGAACCGAAAGCTTTAAATTTGCCGACGGAATTAATCCATTACGCGTCGTATGTTTTATCTATTTTATTTTATCGAACGCAAAAAATCGCACCGACATGTTCTCGGAAGGGAAAATTATGTAAATCGTATTAAAATATCATTAATCACGATTTTCACAACCAAACTGCTTGCGACGTGTGCGCACAAACTCTCGCATCGATTTTAATAGAATGCGCCGTTGTGTCATCGGCATCCTTAACTTCATTAACACGAACGGGGTTCCTCCTCCTCGTGTTGGAGCGTTCATCCTTTTCTCCGTTCCTCGGTCAACTGACCGTAGACGAGTGATCCGAATTTACTTTAGCGTCTTTGGTGACCCAACCGAACCCCATACAAGGAAAATTTGAAACCCAAAGGAGAACAGGTGCGACGCTCGGCGTAGGTGATTAGTTTTTCCCTGCGGGCGTTTGTTAAACCTCGCACACAACAGTCGGCATTCGCACAGATTTAAGAGCCAATTTGGGAAAATCGATCACAGCAGCGATGAAAGGGAATAAATCTCAGCCGGTGTCACCGACAGACGTGTTTCCACTCGCGGACGTGCTCACACACCAACGCTTTAGCAGTACTTCCGAACCACAGCTCTCCATTCACACGGGTTTTGGAATACACCAAGCAAAATCGTGTTTCGATGTTGTGCAAATGCCTTGCAAATGGAGTTTTATTGAATGCACAAACCGAAACTGATGGAGTTACGTGCGTACGTGGTGTCGAGAGAGACTTGCTGGCGAGGTGATGATGATCCGCGCGTGTGTGTGAAATGATTGATGAAAAGTGGGTGGAATATATTCACTAAGGATTGAGCGGCTTGAAAGATTTCCTTTCGTGGGAGGAAGTGGAAGGAGGAGTACCTTACGCTTTAAAAATATTTTAAAAAGATAATAAAAATACAAACTGAGGTTAAATATTCATTTGCAATCTAATACAATTTCATAAGTAAATTTCACATAAAATATAACAAATCTATGATTGTACCGATTTCAGTAAAAACAAAACATCCAGCGGGAAATAGCATGAAATATGGACAATACAAATGTTTGTGGTTCATACAAAATCTGCACCAACACACACACCACACCATCGGCCAGAGTCGGTAGAGTCGTGGTGTTTGCATTGCTAATTTTAGCGCCAGCATCGAAAAGCAGACGCGTATCGTTAATTGGCCGGCCTACACCCCGTTTTACCTCGGGACCCGGGGATGGCAAGTAATTTTCTAAGAGTAAAATCGTTTAGAGGCCATGCCACGACGACTGACGGCATTTGCAAGCTGCGTTTGACAGGAATGTCTTCCGCAAAAAGCGACATTATTCGGCGCTAAATGGTTGTTATTTTTTCTTTATATTTAGTTAATTCGGTGCAAAATAAGTTGCATTAGGCGAAATTCATGCCAACAGATTCGCAGAACTACCCAACCGGTGACGTACCCTGGCGAGAACGTGTTCGACACCAGATTACATGAAAGTCTTTTGTTCACGGATGGTTTCGGTGAAGAAGGATGTGAAATGTAAATTTGCTAACCAGTGTAATTTACAAAATGTTGATATCCGACGAGAAATTCCAAGGGGAAGAGATTTCCACACACACTAACCACCGATGAGTGGAAATGAGCTTGAATAAAACACCACCCGCCCAAGAAACGGAGATAGAAATGGAAATAAATCAAAGACGGGTGTTAATTTTTGCGTAACACACAAGAAACGCCATGAGGAAAAAGGGTTTTGGAGTGTGTTTAGTTATAGTTTGAACGATGGCAAATAAAGATCGGATGGAATGGAAGGAGTAGATCCCCAAAAGGTTGAGCCAGCATGTTAGCATGTCAATTACGAACGACCCTTTTCACCGTCCGGAACATCTAGCACAGTGTGAATCGTCTCGCTAAATGATTTCGAATCGTTCGAGGAAATAATAATAACTAAGCAAGAAACGCAAAAATAGAAAAATGAGTTTTTCTTTTCGAATAAATAAATACAAAAATTCCTTCCAAAAATTTTCTTTAAATTATTAGACATGAACAAAAAGTTCACTCATTCTCATCCCGAAAAATCGAACGTTCGCCCAGGGTGTTCATTTTGTGTTCATTTTCAGCCATGTTTCACTGCACCTTTCGCTCGCACGGTATGAAACATTTCACAGAAGCACGTTTTCTATGCCCTCCGGGAAGTGTAAACGACTTTCGTCCTATTTTACCTAAATTCCACACACATCATACGGGTAATTTAGTACCAAAATGAACGCTATCCCATAACCAACGCGCTCAAGAAACGTGCGTTTCCGCGAATCGAAGATTGAAATAGCTTTCGCAGGTGTTTCGCCTAGCCCGTCCGTCGCCACCCTTCTCCCTCCCCCCGGTTATTCCATCGGGAACGGGAACATTTTGCTGCTAGATAAGAGGAAATTATCAGCGGAAGAAGCTACACCGAGCGTGCCAGGGAATCGAGGCAAGCTAGTTGCGGTGGAGCAAGGAATGGAATAAGTTTTTCCATTTCACGCTTCACAACACGCCCTCCACACAGCCATCCTCCTCCCTAATGGGGTGGAACAGCAACTGAGGAAGGGGAGACCTAACGAGGTCATATCCAACTACAAACCGACCAAACACACCGGTACCTGGCTGAAAGAACGGCGGGATAAGCTAATTGGCCAAAGGGGAATCGTTCTGCCTTGCCGGAGGAAGAACATGTCTATTTATTAACAAAAACCTGGAGGTGAAAAAAAAATCCTCAGAAGGGATCGCAGGTAGCAGTGAAGAAAGGCATTCCTAAATCGATAGTTCGCGAAAACCGGATCAACTTGTTAATTTTAGAATAATTTCGGGAAAGCAGCTTCTCTCACGTTTTGTCATTCAATCACCTAACGATAAAAGTGCTCCCAGTGTGTCCTTCTCGCACGAAATCGGGTCAACACACCCCCCAACCATGATGTAACATTTGCATCCATCCCCATGCCGTGGGCAAAAAAAGCTTTATGAGAAAAAAGCGCTGGAAAGTAGAAAAGCGAAAACGAGCGAAGGTGAGCTCGTACCCAGCTTCAGTTTAATATCAAAGCAAATTAAAGAGCCACTTGACCGTGCACGAAATCTGCCGGTGGCAGTTTTGCCAGCCGCCTTCAAAAGGGGGATACTTTTCTAGGGAGAGAAAAAAAACTCTTCCTCCACCGGAGGATCTCTTGTCCAAGCTTCCGGTTCGTTTTGTACATCGTTGGGACGAGGGCATTGAGTGAATGACAGGACCCGCGCAGCCGTCAGGCTCCAGCTGGGTAGAAACCAGCCAGACTTTCGGGTCCCAAGTGTAATCAATCAAAATCAGCTTCACTCGTGCGACATCGAGAATGACGAGCTGCCGTCGTCAATTGCGAGGAACGACGAAAGAAAAAAAAATAGCAAAAAATCAAATAAAAACCTCCCTACGGGGGGGAAAAAAAGCATCGATCGATTGGAGTGGATCTTTCCCTCGTGGCAGATGTGGAGGAGTATGCCTATTAGGAGCACGCCCCCGGAACAAGTAGTTCCCCAGTGGGCCAAATAACAAGAGGTAGCTAAAAAGATCACTCTTTTTTACGTGAGAAAGAAAAGGCCCACCCATCCCTATTATGTTTCATTTTAATGGCCTATTATTTGGTGTGAAGCTGTTGATTTTAAATGTCACAGACGCGGCTAGACTTCGTTGGCTGCTAGTGGAAGATATTGGCTGTGTTCGATTTATACACAATGTTCGACGGTTAGACTTTCTTAAAGCACTGACAACTACCCAAAACCAGCTTTATCTACTTAAATTTTGCCATTTTTTATTCTTGAACTCCCAGCTTTATTAGTGTGCGACTGATTAAAATCTTAAAATTCACTCAAAAAACTGTGATTAATCAACGTCCCTTTCCCCGTGGCAGCAGAGCGTGTGGAAACTTTTGCCGCCTTGCCAGGAGAGATAAGGAAAACTTCCGAACGGTTTGAGTAGGATCCACCTTTTTTTGTCAAGCATCCGAGCAATTTTTCGTCTCATAGAAAATGGGATAGGTTTCACAGAAAACAAAGGAGATAAAAATTGAGATTTAGAAAATTATTATTGATTTATTTGATGTGTATTTAATGTGTATTAAAATAAAACCGATGAAATTATACAAAATTAATGCACATAAATCATCCATCTTATTTATTCACAATAAATATCTTGACTTTTACGTTATCGTCTGTTTTTGTTTAACAATTTCTTTATGTCAATTTACTTGCATTATCTATTTTTGTTTATGAAATTGAAAAGGTTTGAATCATCATATTAGCTCGTTCTTAAAAAAAAAGATCTGTTTATTTATTGTAAAACATAATTTATATAAATTTTAATATTTAAATAATACACATAATGATGTCTCCAAATGGACTTAAAGTTTTGCCCATGATGTGCAAAGCAGAAAAATTTGCTAAAAAGCTTATAGGAGCTAAAAGTATTCTCGCTTTCAGAACGCATAAAAAAAAACAAACCCAACACTCACGTCCACAACACCCGGAAGCGTTACACGAGAGAACGGCGAAGCAAATGTTTGATTTGCCCTGCTTTGTGTTGCTTTTCTTGGCCCCCGTCGTTGTTCGGTATGAGTTAGGTATGAGTCAGCAATTGGGACGAGACCAGCGCGCGTGAGTCACAACAACCTAATGCGCGTCGACACACACACATATACACCGAGAAACGCGAACGTCAAACGAGAAAGGTAAACCGAGAAGCAGATTAGAAGCACCCAAAGACCCAACGCACTTCTGTCGTCGTCGTCGTCGTCGTCGTCATAGTTTTGCTTCTTTACGACGGCCACCGGTAAGCTGTTCACGACGGAAATTAAGACATCTTATCATCGCTTACCTTATTCTCGGGAAGCCCCACAAGGTGGCCCAGCCCCAGTTGTGCCAAGCAAAGGGTGCTCGCTCCTGCTTGCTCGTCGAACGATACGCGCAATAAAAAAACAAACATGCTTGACATACTTCTTACACGCCCGCCTGCTTCGCAATGAATCGGTCTCGGTTCCAAGCGAAAGTGCACTTTGCCGGTGTCGATTGATGCTTTTTGTAATGTAATGACTCCAAAGGGAAATTCCTTTGCATTAAAGGGTTTAAAAAAATGTCAAACGGTATGCAATCAAATCTCATAGCTCAGCGAAAAGGAAATCCAAGCATCCTTAGTTTAAACTACAACATCTAAAGGAGAGAAAAAAACATTTCAGTAGTTTTCCACCACATCCTTTATCGACTGCAACCACCAAAACCGGTACAGCGCACGCCTCATTAGCATTAAATTTATGCTTTATTAGCCACCCGGGTGTCATGTGTCCATAAACGTTTATTACAAAAGCGATAAAAGCGTCGCGGGAAGGATACGGCGGAATGGCGCGATAACACACACACCCATAAATGAGGCAACACACTTTGTTTGATTCAAAGCAGCGATATCGAGGTGTGGGGGGAGTTGTTATGTTTCGTTTGCAATAGTGTGATACGAGAAATCGTTCGATAAAGGTAGTTTTACCTTGAATTTGAATTAAAAATGTTCTACTACTGTTAGCTGTAGAATAAATTTATATTCTTTTTAATAAATTGAATAAAAGGATAGACTCTAACAACGAGTAAAATGGATCATGTATTTAAAATAGATTTAAAAAAATCTTCAATGTCCAAGATACATCTATTTACACAAAAAAGAAAAAAATTAAATGAATTTGTAATTTATAAATAATAAAACTAAAACAAAGTTAAATTAAAATCGTAAAAAAGATTCAAAAAGAGTTCAGATCTCTCGTCAAATGAATCAAATAATAGAATTAACTCTTCAAGTGAGTTAGAAGAAGAATCCTGAGTAAAATGCCCGTGTAATGTAATCACAAAGAGTTAAACAGGGCCGTGTTGGCTACTACCAATTGACATTTTATGATTCTTCATCGTGATTTTATGATCTCAGTTAAATTGTTCACACAGCTACAATTTCTCACAAATTCGCACACTCGCATTCAAACCATCAGCACTGCTCTATTTAACAATCGCAGCAGCATGTGTTGCAGCGACGATTCGTTAGTTTGCAATCGAAAACGAGTTCAGTTTTCGCATTCCACACACCGCGCACATATTGGGCGGAACCGGGAGAGGAGGGAAGTGGGGACTGTTTTTGTGTCATCCCCAATTATGCAACGGTTGGGTGGTGTTGGAGTGTGGGGTGGTGCCGCCACCACCACCACCACCACCACCACCACCACCACCACCACCACCACCACCACTTTGTTGTTGTAGTTCTTGTGGAGATCGTGTCGCGTGGTTCCCTCCCTCTCTCTCTCTCCCCTGAGAAAGGGATGGTGGGGTGTATGCAAATTTTAATTTAAGCAACAGTCGGTGGTTTATATTCGCTTCGAGTGCAAATGCATGTGCTGCCGCCGGAGAGAAGACGCTCAACGAGCTCAGCGAGACGATTTCAGCTCAACGTGTTGCATTTTATAAAAACAATTTATTTTTTAAAATTAAACCCACATGAACTGTTTTTGGCAAATGAAAAAATCAATCATAAATCTAAAATTTAATTACTATTTATCGGGTTTAATTTACTTTTTTTTCTCACTCGTTTCTACCAGTACAATTCCGCTTATTGCAACCGGTCGAGCGTAAATTGTTTTTGCCTTCCCGTTCCCTACTTTGTTTCACTCTTTAATAGACTCATCAATGGGTCAAGTCCAATAGAGAGATGCCGGTTTGATTGGTAGAAGCGGCGGCTCGAGGCTGCACATCATTCAATTGTTCACACCCAGGCTTCGGGTGCGTTTCGTCGGTGGCGACCTTTACTGTCATTTACTACCACTCGCCACTGGTCATGCGTCGCACAAACAAACAACCTCACACGTCATCCGCCGGGGCAAGGCATCGCGCAAAATTTGCAAACAACGAAACCACTACCGTCGAGACGAACGGGCATAAAAAAAACCTCCACCAGAGTCCACTGGTTGCAAGCATATCGGCGAAACTAGATATGAGTCATTTGAGTACGTGTGCCGCGGAATATCAGATTTTACACTGCATTTGCCGTTGTTTGCGATGAGAATAAATTGAAAAAAAGCGTCAGAACACGGCTTGAGCAACGCAGTAGGGCATACGAGCACCGAGATTTTTTCATAGCAACCGTAGTCATGCCTGTTCATTTCCACCGGCTTGCTAGACTGATTTTGTCACAATAGCTGATAGCTCACTCCACGCCAGTGGAGCACGGTTGAAATGGTAGTGAATTTATTTTCAAATGTTGTAAATAACATGCTAAATAATAGTAACTTGAATATCGTTTCAAATATCTTTAGCATTTGCAAGTATAACCGGAATCAACTACTTCGTTTGAAAGGATCGTAGCAGATCGTTGAATGATTGAGATTAAAATTAATTTATATAGATCTGATTTTTTTTTATTTATTAGCACTTTTTATTATCATGTACTTCGAATGGTTCATGATTGATACATTCATCTATGCATCATGAGACTCAAATGATTCACGATTCGCTTTGAAAAACTTGCCTTCTATGAAAATTTCGATGATTTGTGAAGTTTATAAGAATCATGAATCTTAAAAGGCACTGGGATTGAAACATTTAGATCTTGAAAGATTTTTAGGACACATTCACTCAAATGTAATGAATCGCACCTTCTTTAATGAAGTCCCCAAACTCACCTTTAAAACCTGGCTCTTTCTGAAGCTCAGCTCATCATCCGCTGTGGCGTTAAAGTCGTGCTTTGCAACGGCTTCCATTTTGTCGCCGTTTCGGTCGCGGTCTCGGCGCTGCTGTAGAAGGGTTCTGTTCTGTGAGCCGTGTGCGATGATGTTCGGCGTGATGCGGGACCCTAGGTTCGTACTTCGGATTCCTTGTGTTTGACCACCACCACCAACAACTATCAACAATTATCTGCACTCGTCGAACACTGCCGCACCGCACCGTTGCACTTTGGGGTTTGTTGATCACCGGGGCCGCCCTCGTACGATACTACGCACCTTTTCGTTACTTTCTTTTTGCAAGGTTTCCAAGCGGCCGAGAAAACAACCGGCATTTATGCGCACCAAAACCGACCGGTTGGAGGGGTGAATCTCACGCACTATTTCTTCACAACGACGGCTAACACGGATGCGACACAGCGATACACACGCACACTCACAAATGCATACAGACGCACTAACACACTAAATGCATTCCTTCACACGGGGAGGCTTTTCTCGTCGTCGTCGTTGCTTTACACGCTCGGGATGATTAAAAACACACGCGCATCCTTACTCACGTGCGGCTGGGTACATATACAACACACACTTACACACATATATGCACACACATTCCACGTGTGCTCGCACTTACACACGCATGAACACGAACACCGCCTTCTGTGATAACCTATTTTTAAACTATTTTTCCACACAAAAACTGCACTGTGTGGCGGGACGATTGCACGGCAGCGATGACGATGACGAGGATGACACGAGATGACACTCTACACGCGAGCAGCGACGATGATGAGATGAGACACCACACTACACCACACACTGTTCATTAGGCATAGGGCTAAGGAGAAGGAGAGCAAGTAGAAGAGCGTGTTAAAAATTGAAATTAAATTTCGTCAAACAAGGCACATCGATGGGTGGCTTTTCCTCTAGCGAGCGGTTGAAGATTTTTTTCACACCCAGAGTAAGTAAACAATTCACTAACACAAACACACACATGATAAAGCGCGTTTGCCGTTCACGTGACGTCAGAGAGATTATTTTTCGAGTTTTTTTTTTCAAGCGTCCCTTTTTCAAACACCGACTTTTATCACTTTTTGGCGTGGATTTAGGTGACTCGCTTACACTCACAGGATGAAAGCGAGCCAGCGACAAGACGTGGAGACGCGCTGGGGGATTGCAAAACCATCACAGAACGCACTTCCCGATGACGTCATCGTACGAGATAAAAGTTTCTCCTTAGTTCCTCTTCGCGGCTCACCTGCGAACCTGTGTGAGCATTTCTACAACGCACCAGAAATCCACTAAATTCAGCCGCTAAAATCGAACGTAACGATGGCGCGTTTTCGTGAGCGTAATGAGGTGTCACCACTATCTACTAAAACGCCGGATGGTAGAGACGCAACGAACGCCCGCCGCACGAACGCACACAGCCATCAAGTACGAGTCTCTGTTTCGTGCTCGCCGAGACGTGAGCCCAACCGTCTCACTATCGTCTCACGCTCGCTCACCCGACCGGTAGAGTTTTGGTGAGAAACGCTCGCTCGTAGGAGGAGATAATAAGCTTCTTTTTTGCACCTGATTTTGTTTCGCATTTATCTCTCCGGTTGTGTGTTTGCTACAATTCCATTGAACTTGATACTTCAAAAACAACAACACCAACACGAGACCGAAGGGTGTTGCCCCCGAGGAGCCTTTGTTTTTGTGCCCTTTTTGCCGAGCACACTGTTATCATGAGCTGAGCGAATGCGACCAGAGTCATCATCTCACACACAACTCGCTCTCTCTCTCATTCTCTCTATCGCAAGCTCCACGCCGTCGTCATAGCGGGTCGATAACGAAAAGGAGGCTGTGTAGCGCTGAAGGGAAAACCCCCATCCTCATTCAAACCGACCAGGGTTGCTCAACCTGCACCACCTGCACATCAAACAGAAATTCGTTTTTCGTTACACATCAATGCTTACCCCACCACCAGAAGGCTACTGGAAAGGTGGCTTTTCGTTCGGTTCTCGGAATGGTTTCATATCCGCGGCAAACCAAATCTGTGCCATCCACCTTAAACGGTCCCGAAGGTCAAATACGCATCCTCTCACGAACGTTGCGGGATTCGTTCGTCCCTTCCGCAGAAGACGCAAGTTTTTTATGCTCTTCTGCATGAGGCGTTTTCCGAAGGCCGGGCAGTATCGGGAAGGATAGCAGGCCAACAGGAAATAGGAAACAATAACGACCCGTCTTTATGGGAAGCAATAAAATCGTATCCTTTACCGGTGTGTGAATGTGTGTCGTGCAATAAATAGCACGCCAATCCCCAACATGTTAGTTTCGAGTGGTCCCTCCAACAGCCATAGAGAACGATCAAATGTTAGGCTACAATTTGTTTAGCCGCACAATAAACACACGGGTTGTAAAAAAAAATCCGATGCATTTCCGATGCGGCAAAGTAAAGTGTGTGCTGAGAATGTTTACATTCGAATGCGTGCAGAAACGAACTTAGAAGTTAATTGCTTTAAAAATAAAAGGGAAAAGACCCCACCGCTTGCTACTATTTGTGCACCCGACGCGACGGAAACGCAATCTGTGCTCCCCACGAAAACAACAATCGACGAATTTACACCACCGGGGGGCTATTTTTGGGTACACCACGATCAACAATTCCACGCGCAAAACGCGATCGTAATGCGACGGTTCGTGCCAAAATCCGTATTACAACCTTTTCTTTTTGCTTTTTGCAGGAATATGACTTTGATGAGATCGACAGTGGTAACAGAAAGAGCAAGATAATGAAAAACGAAAGCCAGTTATTTGGCGATTGAAATGTAAACTATCCCAAGTGAAATAAATCACTGAGTCACTCACATGAATATTTTCAACCAAATTTATTTATTTATTTAGCGTTCTAAAGGATTGTGCGGTAGATAAGAGACCAGCTGTATTGGTAATATTTTAGGAGTTATTTAAAAAAAATAAATAACTGATTAATTTCAAAATAATAACACACAAAGAGACATTTATTAGTTCACAATGAACTCATATAAGTCTTTAAATATAAGTCTCATTTTTCAAGACTTTCAATGAGTCACAAATACATACCCAGATGCGACCATGAACATTTAAGGATTTAGATATAAATGGCAGCATCGTAATAGGCTCAATTGCTTCCCATAATTTGCAAACTGACGTAGATGTGACAATCACTTGCGCTAACATTTCCTTCAATTACTTGGTGAAGCTTTTCCTCGGCGCGTGCGAGCGCCGTGATGGCATCATCATCCTTGGTGTTAATTTTCCCGTGCACAGATGATATCATCATCGACGGTGCGGTGGGGGGGAAAGCAGAACCATCGACAATTTCCATTCTTCCCGCACTTTCACCCGCTCTGACAATTGATCGGCGAAAAACTAAAAAAAAGTTGACGAGAAAAATTTGATCCACGGTGTGCTCAAACTCTGCCGCCCAACGAAAAAAAACGTTGGTAAAATTTAGTTAGCAGTGAAATCGGACCACAGTCCCCCCCCCCCCCCCCCTTCCATCACGCGTGGCTTCCCGATGTGTGTGTGTGCGTTTTTTATTTATTTTATCTTTTTTTTGCTAAATTTTCTCTCCATTCGGGTGGAGTGGCGGAGCGACCGGGTGACCGAAAAGGTTACAGGCGGTGATGTTTAAGCCCGTGGTGCGTGTGTTTTCACGCAGCGCAAAATGCGAACAAGAATCTAATCAGATTTTAAAAATAACCCAAAACCCATACCCAGCGTAAGCGGTGAAAAACTAAAGTAAAAAAATACTACGACAAACACGCCGGTTCTGCTTCGCCGGGAAGGTTTTTTTATACTTGGCGGTTGGGGAACGGATGGCCGAGGGATACTCGGCACGCACACACTCTCAAAACAAGACACCGTTGGAGGCGGAGAGGAAAAGTTTAAAAAGTAGGCTGCTGATTTTTCGCCGGTTTTTTAATGCTCTCGAGGGAATATGGATCGAGCAGTGGAAGTGGTTCATGGGAGAGGAAAGTGAAATGGTGGTGGTTCACCGTCGCAGAGGCAGCCGCACTCGCCCCCGCTGCAGCATCGACAATGAAATAATAATAGGTTATTGGGAAAGTTTTCGAGGCAACTTTTTACACACGAAGCAGCAAACGCCGGCCGGGCTTGGGGACAAACACCATTCATTACCATTGCAAAGAGGCGTTTGACAATGCGTTCACTAACCTTGTTTTTAGTGCTGACGCTCGCGTTTAGCTAATGAATGGTTTCAACGATACCGAACGTACACGTGATAGTAACTGAACGATTGAGTAATACTACCTTCGCGCAGGGCATCTATCGCGCGCAAGATAAGAGTTTTAAAATTAAGAATCGAAAGGATGTAACGACAATAAATTTCTCCATGGACCACTACGATGAATATCGGATAGAAAAAAAGGCGATAGACAAAACCTAGGAAACGTGGCGCCATCTATTGACATATAGTGGAAATAACAATTTTTCTAAATCGGGAATGCTAAGCAACTAAATATCGCAAGTTCAAAACTAAACTTACTACGAATCATTTTTAATATCCGATAGTTCAACTAGGCCACGAAACGAAACTGTTGCGGAAACTTGCACCTATAACTTACACCACGTTCACGGCAAAGCCCTCTTAAGCAAAATCACTAACGGCCAACTTTTACGACCCCCAAAACACAGTGGCGCAATCGAGTTTGGAATTTTGTGCCGGCATGTGTTTTCGAACGCAAAATTCAATCATCGTCAGTTATTTATAGGTCTACCGTAGGCAACATGTGGTTCTGCTGCTGCCACCATTGGAGCCTGTTTCTCAAAAGAAATTACCGTTGGTATTGTAAAAACAAACATTTGCTGAAACAATTTGTACATCCTCCACCCCAGGGCCAGAGCGAAAGCGTAGCGACCGTATACACAACACCACGCCAACCCACCCAGAGCCGGTTAATTCATATCTCGCACCACCCATAGCACGATTTTCGGGTTTTGATTGCGAAGTTTGCTAAAAATACCCCCAAACCGACGCCGTTTGACTGTACCACCGAAAGGGTTTGCATCGAGAACATGGACAAATCATTGGTGGGCATTGGCGACCCAGAGCCAACAAAGTGCACACAAATTATTGGGTGTGCATAAAAGTATCTGCTATCAAATCGCTGCCACAGCATGGTAGTCAGTAAATTAAAATAAATGTAAAACCTCATGGAAATTTTGTCCATAAATGAAAATAACCGACCCTGTGCGATGCTTCAAACAAAACATGTTAAATCCAAACATATTTGCGCACCTTATACCAAGAGTATAATGCATCGTTTACTACGAACGGTGCACTTTGGGCGGACGAATAAATACTAGACGGTTTACAAAACATAGGAAACCCACCCGAAAATGAGAGTGTAACTCCCAAACCTGCTTGACTCGGTGAGGGGCTAAAAAGCTGAGGTTAAAAGAAAGGGTAGGAAAATTTAAAAACTCATCCTTAAAAATGAGAAAAAATGCTACGGATAAACCCCTTGAGGCGTAACCGCTTCTGTTTCAGTCTTCAAAGGGGTGAACGCGTTTCTACTCGTATATGACAAAAAAAAAAACTACTCTATCCCTTCAAGTGGAACATATTTTAGAGGCAAGATGCATATTCACTTGCGGGAAGAGAGACGGTGTTTTGCAAAATTGGGGTAACAACGGGTTTGTGGCTCATGCAAATTCGTCGGGAAAAGGGAAAGCCATGTGGGTTGCGATATAACGCATCGGAACACCATCACCAACACGTTGATGATGATGGTCCCACGGGGGTCCCACTCCCACGGGATGTGTGCATGCTGGTCTGCTTTTAGTAGCATAATTCATGTGAAGTTCCTTTTGGTGCAGCATAACACCACGCACAAACACACACACACATGCATATGTCAATCGAACACACATACACCCCGAAACCATAATCATATTTGGTATGTTGATTTCGTTCACATTTTCTGCTGGGGCTTCCGCGATTACGGACGAAAAGTGCAACGCAGCAACCGGCGCTGCATTTAATCATCGTCCCGTGTGCTGGCTGGCGGGCGAGAAGCTTCTTACGCACGATAAAATGCCGGTGGCAACACCTACACCGCCGCAACACGGCGCAGGCATCTCGCACACGGTAGAAAAAAAAAAACAAGATATGAAGAAGACGGAATTCGGAAAATATCATCAATAAGCCGCATGTCGGTGTGAGGAGAAACCCCTCTCTGCTTTGCACGATGGAATGCACGCACACTGGCTCAAAGCTGCAGTCGCGCGTTTCATACATCTCACGCGCTCGTTCTCTCTTTCGCTCGCACACGGATCGTCATGCCGACGGGTACGGTGTGTGCGTGTGTGTGCGTGTCACACTTGTCGGGCCGCAACCCCGTCGTTGCCCCGTCGTCGAAGTTACTGGAACAAAAAAAACATACCATCGACATTCATCATCTTGCACCGTGATTTATAAAATGGTGTTTTAGCACAGGTTTTCTCACGACTCGTCCCCGTCTACCAACGCTTCACATGTTCGTCTAAATTCACATACACGTACGAAACGATCTCGATCAGAACCGGCGCTTCTACTTCGGACGGTTTCTTCATCTGACGTTCACAGACGCATGTGCGTAGAACTATACAAATTTCCGAACGCTTTTGGATTGAAATTCACAACTTCCCGTTCCCGTAAAAAGCACGGATCCGACGACGACGCATCGGGACCTGGGGGTGAAAAATTGAAGCGGCGGCGACGGCGACGACGCACGCATACACATACACACATATAAGAAGAACCAGAACCTAGAACCACAGGCGAAGAAGGGAGACGGAAACACGACATCCACGAATGTCACTCTTGTTGCGGGCGATCGCACCCACAACACTACCACCACCAACCACAACGTCGTTCTGTTGCACCGCGCACAAGCCACCGACGAGGTGGCAGGAAAGAGAAAGACGAAGCGTAAGAACTGCCCTGCCACCATGTTTCCTACTCCCCCTTACACACGGCGTTGCTTTTCCGTGAAACATTTCCGAAAATGCACACTTTTACACGGCCGAAACTAACGCCGAGACGGCGCTCCGACAGACACTCCTCACACGCGCACGCACACGCGAAACAGAGGCTCGATCTCGGTAGTGATGATAATCGCGGAGCAGGATGCAATCATTTTTTTACAACCGTGATACCATTTCAACGTAAGATGCTATTCTATCACTCAGTCACGGAGAAGAATACTAACTTTTGAATAATTTCAACTCTAGCGACAGCAGCACGCGCAGACACGTCCGTCTTCTTCCACTTTTTTATGTTTTTGAAAAAAAAACTAACAATACAAATGACAACTATGACAGTCTGTCGAATTCAGCCTCCATTTTTAAATAATAGTAAGAAGAAGCGCAATCGACATCCATAAATTACGTACACGCTATGTACAAACCAAAAGTTCACCACCGAACCGAGGTGCCACCACCAGTTCCACAAATGGTTCCATATTCCACGAAATGGCTGTTTAAAATGTTTATAAATTGATTGATCAAAGACTCTTCAAATATTGTCTAGTGAATTGTGGAACTGGTGTATTTTGCAGAAAATGTGTATCATTCCCATTTAACCATCAGCGTCAAACAATGACAGTTTGTTGAATGGGTAAAACCTACCACGTCTGTATAAGCCTTGGTTATTAAAAGGATAACGCGCGCGCTGTCACCCATTTGAAATCGCACCAAAACAACATTCGTAAACAACCGCCATTTGAATCAGTTTCGATTTACGTGAATATTCTTGTGCAAAGACAATAATACCCATGAACGAATCGTATTCTCAGGCAAAGCGTCGCCGCCACCACGGTCTGGTCGGTAACGATCGTGATCCCAACGCGAATGAGGAAGATGATTTCTTCGGCAGCCAGTTCTCGGTGCCTTCCTCACAAGCCGTCAGCCAGCGCCGCTATCTGTCCCAGCGGAGCAACCTACAACGCTCGCAGTTCGTAAAAACAGGTCGTCGTACACCGTCAAACTACTACGAATCGGTGCTATTCATGGCCGGTCTCAGCCTAGACGAACCGAGCGGCCCGGTGGTGCTTAAAAACGAACCGATCGTTTTCATGCACAAGTTGAAGACCGTCCTTCGTACGAACGCCGACTACCCGGCGAACATCGATCGGTTCTTGGCCGGAATCGAGGCAACGATGAAAGATCGCACTAACTTCCTGAAGCTGCTCGAATGTTGCCAAGTCGTGCCAACCGTTTCCACCCCGAACGTCGACCCTGTACGGAAGCCCGTGCAGGAGAGCCTGATGAAGATGTTTCTGGTGGTGGACTTTTTGCAGCTGAAACTGATCAAGCTACTGTTTGCGTACCTGCTCAAGGAGGTCGGTGTGGTTACCGCACCGAATGGCGCCGGAACGGAGGACTCGATCGTGGGTTTCGTGCTGTCGCAACTGAAATTTATCGATCACATACAGAACGGTGAGCTGGTGTTCGAGAAGGTTTTCGAGTTGCTGGCCAAAGCGAGCAGCAATCCCGTCGTGTTTGATGAGATCATTTTCAACCTAGAGGATGTGATCGACGTGTCGAAGCACGATGATGCCCTTGCGCGGCTGGTGAAGCTACGGCCAAAGCCACAGGATCTGATCACGCCCACCACCGTGGAGGTGTTCACCGGGATGTGCCTTAGCGTGCAAACGCTTGAGATGCTCCGTCGAAAGGTGGTTCAGTACGTGGCCGACGAATGTCCGCTGCGTTACTATCCGTCGCTGGTGAAAATGCTGCTCAAATTCAACCGCTCCGAACCACCGGAAAACATTGCCGGTATTGTGCGATCCGTGCGCGCGCTGCTGGACACGAACACGAACGCCGTCTCCTGGACAGCTGCTCCGGCCACGGCGGACGATTGTGCGGAACAGATGCTACGCACGATCTACCAAGCCATCTCTGCGTCCGCCACGCTCTACGACGCTTGGATGGCCGGCATCCGGCAGCTGCCGGGTGCGGAAGAACACCTACCGGTCGATCTGCTAATACTCACGATTGCCGCCACCATCAATGAGGTGAAAGCACCGCGCATTCGCAAACTAACGATCAAGAAGATCGAACAGCGTTTTTTCACCGAAGCGCACCTGGAGCTGCTGGTCAGTGGATGCTTTCGGCGGGTGTTGCAAACGCATCTGGACGGGTTTCTGCAGCTGATCGAGTGCTGCATGCGCGAAAAGAACGAGCACGTGTGCGAGTTCGGTGTGGCCGGCATGAGTGCACTGTTTTCGCTGGACCAATCGGTCGCCGCCTCCGACAATCGGGTGGTGCTGAGCAAGATTGTTGGTTTCATTTACGAGATGGCATCGTCGAATGTGGGCTGCAGGAACGATTTCCTCATCGGACGATGCATCGGAGCGTTGCGTAAGTGTAGCTTGTCGTTGTTTGGATACGATTAATGAGAATTTTTTTTGCATTTCCAGGAAAACTGCACGAATCACATCCAACCGAGATCGAACGAAGTGCGGAACTGCTACTACGAATCTTGGATATCGCTCCCGAACTATCCCTACGCCAGTATCGGCCCCTTATCGGTGTCATCTATGCTGCAGCCATCCCTCCGCGTCCCACCGACAAAAACGACCCCGTGCTAGCGTCTATCCGCGACAACTTGGAGATCATCGTGAAGAAGCAGCTGATGTGCGATAACAAGGACACGAAGAAAAAGGGCATCATTGGGCTGGTGCAGATGGTGTACTATCTTTCGCTGGTTCCGCCCGCCGACGATGCGCCCGAGCTGAGCTCGAGCTTTGATTCCGAGCGTACGATCGGCACGGTGAGCGAGATACCGAGCGCGGTCGGGCGTACGCTGGCGAACCTGATCAGCACGCTGTTCCTCTGCACGAACCAGTCGCCGGATTTGCTCGCCATCTGCTACGACGAGCTGGCCGGCATGTTGGTACAGGCGCGCCCTCGCACGGCACCGGCCTGGGAGAGATCGTTCATCGTTTGGCTCACCGACACGATCACGATGGAGTTTCAGGGCACGTTTCTGGTGGAGGACGGTACGCCGTTGGCTTCGCGGGATCCGACCGGTCCGGTGGGGATTCTGCTCGCACGGAAGCTGTGCATTAATGGGGCGGACGAGCAGGCGGCCAACACGGAGGCGGCTGCGATTGCGGTGAACGTCGGTGGTGGGGTGTTGGTTCACGGGGGCAACCGCCACACGGCGATCACCTACCTGGCACCGATCTTTCGCTTGATGCGAACGCTGCACGCGATTCGGTACGGGGGACCGCTCGAGTCGATCAATGCGCTGCTCGGGTGTACGATCGTGGTGCCGGAGTTTTATGGCAACGGTGAGGAGGAGGAACGAAGGTTTTCGGTCGATCTGTACGACGAGACGGCTTGCACGCTGCTGCTGGATGTCTACTTCTATCTGGACAATTGGCTCCGGGAGTGCATCAGTGCGTTCGTTGGACAGGATGATGCCACGATCCGACGAAAGGTGAGCGGAAGGCTGTCTGCACGCCAACCGGGAATGATCAGTTGAATTGTTTCCGCAGGTTTTGGAGCGTTTGCACGAGCTCGTCACGTTGGAGCACCGTATCGGGCGCATGCTGGAGCGTATGGTCGCCGACAGTGAGTACATTCCGCCCCTGGCAGCCGATTTTATGGAACCTCCGGCAGCGGTGGCCACCAAGAAGCTGAAACTTTTCGAAGCACCAACGCGCGCCGCAGGTCGCGCGAAAGGCGCCAAGGCGCATGATAAAACCATCAACCTCGATGCACCACTCAGCTCGCAAACGGCGACCGTGCCGGCCACGGTTGGCCAGTTCAACGAGCAGTGCTTACTGCTTCGCTGCTCCTTTGCCTTGCGGCGAATGGATCCGGAGCTGGTGCGGCTATTTTCGGTGCAGCTGGTACCGGCCCGCGTGCTCGAACTGTCGGACCAACGGAGCACATGTTTGGCGCTGGCCGAGTATCGCTTCCTGCTGGAAAACGTAACGATCGCGCTCGAGCAAACCGAACCGGAGGCACACCGGTTCCAGCGGCTTATGGTGGACCGTTGGGAGGAGTTTGCGGAACGGGTGGCGATGTTACAGCTGCGCCTGCAGGAGGGCATCAACCGGCTACAGCCCGCCCCGGCCCAGGAGTTGCTACCGCTAAAGTCTTGCTACCTGTGGAGCATTCGTCTTGTGACAGTGCTGCTGTCGTGGAAGCGATTCCGCGAGCAGCGTGGCCGGGCCGATCTCGTACGCGTGCTAAGGCTGTTGGTGGAAAAGCTTACCGAATGTGGAGCCTCCGGTGGAGATGATTTGCACGCAACGGAAGTAGCAAAGCAGCTGCTCAAGGGGTTAATCGTGCCCGATTCGTGCTTCGGCGATCTATCGATCGCCTCACAGCTGTACAAACTGGCGCAGGCTATCGGGGAGTGCGTTGGCGATAGGACCACGGCGACACGCTCGATTGCCCGGTTTACACGGAGCGTACTAACCGCGCCGGACATACGAAGCGCGGACAGTAAATCGAACCACCACTTTACGATCATTCTGGACGGGTTGGTCGCAACGGTCGGGTTGAAATCGCTCAAGCAACTCATCGTCGAACTGCACCAGGACGTCAGCATCGACGAGAAAGTGGTCGGTGCGAAGAAGGGCGGTAAAGGGGCCGATGACGCGGCGGAACCCTCCACAACTGGAAATGTGCGTACGTTCGCATCTTTCAAGCGCGCGCATTACGCACTCCTGTTCAAAGGGCTGAGCCGTGCGTTCATACGGGTGCTGCAGGAGGAGATACGTATCCGGGGAGGGGCCGGTGGTGGCACGGGCCCCAACCGGCGGCTCGAGCTGTGGGAAACGGCATGCGAGGCGGCGGAACTGCTGACAAACGTCGTCAAGCGTGCGCAGCAGGCCGGTAACTTCGGTATCTATCTGCGCTTTGCACAGATCTTTATCAAACTATTCCTCAAGAGTGGCCTACCGGTGCTGGAAACGATCCTGCGCAGTTCGGCCGAACGGGCGTCGAATCTACTGTCAACGCTGCGGACAACCACACGCTACCTGCACAGTGTCTGCTGTCAGACGAAGGTGGCAAAAGGTACGGGGTCGATGGCCGGTGCCCTCGCCCAGATCCCGTTCGTGCGCGAATCCATCGAAACGCTCGTGTACCGTGTGAAGGCGGCCCTCGTCGCCAACCGGTGCTCGTCCGTGTTTTGGATGGGCAACCTGAAGAACAAGGATATGCAGGGTGAGCTGATCGCGTCCCAGGTGCCCCAACCGGACGACGATGACGACGATGAGGAGCCGATCGGTATGGACATGGGAGAAGCAGCGAATGGTTCCGTGTTAGATAGATCGGACATTGCGGACGATTTGAGCGATGAGGAAGGTGCTGATGGTGCTACTATTATCGCTGGCTCTTCCAAAGGTAGGTCCACAAAGAAACGGGCCGGTAGTTTGACGAAATCCTCGCAGAGCAAATGTTTTTGAACCGTTTGGGGAAGCAGCGACAAGTTGTTAGAGCAGTAAAAATTTTCTAACGAAACATTCAATACGCATTCCTTCATTTCATGATGACAATAGTGGTTTAGGAGAACAGTCAGAGGAAGTTTAAATACATTCGAAATGTAAGCAATCATATTTCGTATTGAATACGAATGAAATTGTGATATGCGCTGCCGTTGCAAAACGAAACGATCTCAATTGGGGGAGTTCTTTATTCCAAACTCATTTCAATTTGGAAACGCTTTCTTTCCCGCTTGTCGCAGCCGCTGCCGTTGCTTGTTGGAACAGTTTGTACGGGAGAAAAAATTTTAACAGTAAATAGCTTTAGAAGAAAAAAAACAACATAACAGCAAACGGACTGCTCGTCGTCGAAAAACTTTCCCTAAAACAAGAACTTTTCTCTACATAAATGCTTCGAAAGTTTCAAATCTGTTTGCTACTAATGCTTTTCGTTCGTTTCGCTAACAATCTCATGCTAAACAAAATACGTTAAGGCTGTTTTCTTCCGCTGCGTAAATGTAACAAAACGCGCGGGCGTCACGCTACGATACTGAGCGATATTTGCTTTTTTCCTATTACTAGTAATTTTCTAATATCGTTCATGGAACACTACAGCGCTATTTTCCCTCACTGATCGCCTTCCAGTTTGGAAGGCGATGTGTTTGTTATATTTACACGCTTTGTTGTTGTTATTCTTGGAAGAACTAAAACCTGGACAAATATATTCACACAACCCGAAAGGGACACGATACTACGCCGACACTAGAGCGAAAGAGCATCCTTCGAGCCAGTGAAGGACCAGTCAGTCTTATTGAGCAAAACCGATTAACTGAACGATATGCGCCTCACTGGGAGAGGGGTTTTCTTCTTTTTTTGTTAACACTATCTCCTAAATTTTGCTTTCTCGATCGATAAAACAGATCTCGCTTGCTTACCGCCCCGTTTCTGCTAAGTTCGTTAGTTCTCGAGGCTAAATGTGAAATGAAAGGGGGAAGGCGTTTCGTACTACAGGCACACCACTGGAAGACAACCTTTTTTTTCGGTGATTCGTACTAGGTCTAATGTTAAAAGATAGCGGTGGCTGCAGGTAAAGGTATGTACACAAGAACGGGAACAACGGACCCGCAGATTGTCGCTTAAAAACACAAACACACACACAGACACACCAATCTATCTCTGAGAAGGGATGATGTTGGAGGCACTTTCTGTTGGCATTTAACGCTAGCGTTTGGGGATGGAAGCGGGCGGAATAGGATACATGGCTAGCTACGCTTTACTCTGTACAAAAGTCCCTAGCTTTTGCTTACGACCTAAAACTAAGCTACCTGGAGACGACGATAGGCGTTTTCATTTTTTGTTTTCTTTTTCCGCCGAGACACGATCCGGGCTTTTAAACGCTCCGAATTGGACGAATAGCGGGAGCTGGGTTGGCATTGAATGGCACACGACTGGAAGATGGTTCGGTTCATCGTCGGGCGATGGGTGATCCATCCCCGTACTCCTCATCTTGCTCCTGCTCCTCCTCATCCTCGTCCTCTTCCTCGTCATCGTCGTCGTCTCCGCTCTTTAGTTGCTACGAAAACCCCCGCGAAGGGGACGGTACCGGCGAGGGTGGTGGTGGCAGGGGCGAGAAGTAGGTCGAGCTTCGTGAGCTCGGTGACGGTGGACAGCTTTCCGGCAGCATGCCCCCGATGTCGCTGTGGTAGTGCGAACGGGGCGTCGGTGGCGGTGGATACGGTTCCGGATCGTAGCACCGATCCTTGTACTTTGCCTGCAGCGAGGCCCCACCCCCGGTGTGCCCGTGCCGACCGCTACCACTACCGACGGAGCTACTCGTACCGCCACCGGTCGTGGTGCCGCCCGATCCACCGTGCCCACCGTGGCCACCTCCACAGCGCTGACTGCGGTTGCTTTTGCTCGTGTAGTTGGAGTCGCTCTCGTCGCAGGCGTCCGTCGAGCAGGGTGTTGGGGGAGGCGGTTGGTTGATGATTTTGTAGTGCTTGTACGGATGGTAGCTGCTGTTGCAGTACCGGCCCGTCGAACCGGCCGTCGTGGCCGGCGACGGTGGTGGATTCAACGGGTAGCCAATCAAGCTGCTTCCGTTCGTGGTCGAACTACTCGCACCCGTGATGTGATTCCGATCGTAGCTACCACCGCTCGTGGCGCGACTGTTCAACGTCGACATCCGGACCGCATCCGCCACCGATGCCAGCTTCGACACGCGTATGCTCTTGTTAAGACCACCGGGTGAAAGTGGTGCCGCCGCTTGGTCACACTCTTTCGGTTCGAGCCCACTGCCACCGGCACCGAACCGAGTCCGGCACGTTTGCAGCAGATAAACGACCAAAAACACGACCGCAACCGCCGTCACCACCACGATCAGCAGTGTGATCTTGCTCGAGCTGGGCGCCATTCGGCGGTTGCCGTACTCGTTGCAAATCTCGGGCGCTTCGTCCTCACCCTTCGCGCAGTGCTCATCCCCGTCGCACACATTGTGAGACGAAATGCACACCTTGCTCGTCGGGCACTGAAAATCCTCCGGGTTTTTGCAGCACACGGCCTCATCGTACCCATCCAAACACTGCGTCGTACCGTCGCACACGAGATGCTTGTCGATACACTCGCCCGACTGGCACTTGAACTGATCGCCCCGGCACGTCGGACAATCCATCTCGTCCGACCGATCCGGGCAATCCTTCTGCCCATCGCACCGCCACGACGACGGGATGCACTCCTTATTGCCATCGTGATCGGCCAGCTCGCTCGGGGCGGCACACGTAAAATGATCCGGCCCGCAAATGGGCTGCTCACCGCAACTGCGCCGATCCTTTAGCAGCATCAACCCCTGCGGACACGCGCACACGTGCTCGCTCGGCGGATCGTCCGGTGAACCGATGCAGATGTGGCTGCACTCCGCCCGGGCCGTGTTGCACGTGTGATTGCGCAACATCCGCTCGTCCGGCGTCCAAACCGCCACAATGTCCGTCATGTGCGGGTTCTTGTGGATCTCCACCCGCCGGTTATCGCCCAGCACCGAGATACGCTCCATCACCGGGCGCTCGTCCAGCCAGTAGATAAAACCGTCGAGGGCCGCGATCGACGACACCATGCTGATGTGCTCCGCCACTAGTGTTCGTCTGAAAATTTAAAGCAACAAATATTACGAGTTCGCTTGAATAAAGAGAAATTACACCCAAGAGAGCGATCACTTACACATCCTGCCCGTTTATGTCCATCGTGTCGATACGCTTGCCGTGGGCGTAGAACAGCCGGTTCAGCTGCGGATCCAATGCGAGCGCCTGGATGCCTTCGAGTTTCGTAATCAGCTCGACACGCTGCGACCCATCCAGCTTGGCGCGCGTGATCGACTGTGCCAGTCCGACGTCCGTCCAGAACAACAACCGCTTCATCGGATGCAGCGCGAGACTGCGCGGTTTCTCCGTCCGCCCGATGTCCACATTCCCGATGCTCGCGATATTACCATCGAGGCTGTGAAAAGTGGTCCATCCGTTAGAGTGGTTTGTTCACAATCCATGACTTACCACCGGTAACTTACGTCGTTATGTTGATGGTGTTCGTGTGCGAGCAGCTCCAGAAGAGTAGCCGACCGATCGGATCGATTGCCATGTCGAACGGGGAGGACGTTGGGTTGATGGACACCTTCGCGTTCGTGCCGTTGTCGAACGCACGCCTGATGATTGGACCACGGCCATCGATCTGGAAGGGAAAAGTGTGTGATCAGTTAGTGTTTTGAGCGATGAGCGATGAGCACGACGACTATGGAGGAAATATTAAATTTTCTATAGAGATCCTAAACTAATAAACAAACATCCGCTTGGTGGCTCGGTGTTTGGCATATAAAAGCAACCCGCTCGTGTAATATCGACAAATTGGGCGGTTATTTTGTGTAATAATGCTTTTAATAAAGATTGTACAATATACGGACAAAAATTGTAGGTGAATGCAAAACCACACGAACATCAAAACAACCAGCAATATAAACAAACATCCATTTTGACCCAAAAGACATCCAAATGTTGATATCAGACGTTACACGTAGTTTATTAAATTTAAAAGCTTGCAACATTGGCATTTTGAAGTGACATTTCTTTTGGGACCTTCCCCCCGCCCCCTCCCTTTCTGTCAGGTTGTTATCAAATGTAAACAACATGGGTTAGGTCCTCCTCGGCAAAGGTTACTTTGATACTGCATAAAGTTTTTCAACAGAGAGTCGTTATTTGTCGATGATGCAAAGCGCTAAAGTAACTTTATCGGAAACAAAGGAGGAAAATTATGTCAGAATACCCGAGAAATTGGAAGCATTAGTAGAAAGCAGTGAAGGATATTTCAACCCTTAAACAATTATCGCTCCAACTCACCCAGTAGATGTGCCGGGTCAGCACGTCATACTCCACCGCCCGTATGTTCTTCCCCGTCACCGGCAGTGGAATGTCCGGCGAGTCGGCCGTGTTCGGCACAAACCTCCCGAACGAGTTCCGCTGGCTGAAGATGATGTAGTTACGGGGCGGGCTGCACGATACACGGTTCGCGTTCAGCGTGTAGTGCGTCGGGCACGCGCACGTCATCTTCCGCTGGCCCTGCGCCAGGCACAGGTGCGTGCAGCCACCGTTGTTCGTTCGGCACTGGTTCGATCCCGACTGGCGGCCGGCATGGAACGCTAACAGCGCGTACGTGTACTTCAGGTTCGTGTGCACGATCGTTCGATTGTCGCCGGTCGTTTTGTTCGCCCGCCCGATCTCATCCGTCGTCCAGTCGGCCCAGTACACCCAGTCCTGGTAGATCGTAAGCGTCACCGGCACAAACCGATTGCTGTCCGCCGCATCCGCCATCACGAGCCGCGTTCGGCGCTTCCCATCCCAATCGGCACTTTCGATCCCGGTCGGTGAGCTCTGCCGGGCCCAGTATAGACGCCGCGTGTCCGGATCGAGCGTCAGCCCGATCGCATGGTTCGCCCCGGATATGATCGTCAGCAGATCGCCACCGTCCATCGCCGCCCGGCGAATCGAGTCCGACGGCCACTCGGTCCAGTACATCAAGCCTTTGCGTGGTTCGAGAATCAAATTTTTCGGCTCCTCGATACCCTTCCAGATGAGAATGCGCCGACTGCTACCATCCAGCCGGGCCACTTCGATTCGCCTTGCGTCCGCATCCGTCCAGTACACGTTGTGCGCCAGCCAATCGACCGCGATCCCCTCCGGTTGCATCAAACCCGTCTCCACGATCCGCTGCACATCCGACCCGTTGATGTACGCGCGCGAAATGTACTTCTGCTTCTGGCTCACCCAGTAGATCCGCCGATCGGCCACATCCACATCGAGATAGTGCGCGTCCACCACGTTCCGGAACGGTGCGTAATCCGCGTGGTTGTGGCTGTCGATCGACAAACGCCCAATGCTGCCGTGATTGGAAAACAACAGAAAGGCGGCCGGCACCAAACACGTCCGATTGTCCCGCCCGAGCTCGTAGTCCAGCTGGCAGCGGCACACGTAATCGCGCGGTCGGTTCAAGCACAACTGCGAGCAGCCACCATTGCCGACGGCGCACGGATTCGTTCCCTGCACCTCGTGCAAACGCGTCACCTTCAGCCCCATCAGCTCGGCAATGTTTTCGCCCACCGTCGTGCGATCGGCACCGGTCAGCTTATGGGCCCGCTCGATCGATCGCCGCTGCCAGTCCGTCCAGTACAGATAGTCCCCGAGCAGGCTCAGCCCGAACACGTGCGGCAAGTTGTCCGACAGGATCGTGTTCCGCCCGGAACCGTCCATGTTGGCCACCTCGATCGTGTCCGCCTTCGCGTCGCACCAGTAGATCTTCCGGGCGCCCACATCGAGCGCGATCCCGTTCGGCCAGATGAGGTTTTGCGATACGATCAGCACACGCTCCGTGCCGTCCAGCGACGCTCGCTCAATCTTTGGCTCCTTCGCGCCCCAATCGCTCCAGAACATCCACCCGAGCGTCGGTGCGAGGGCGATCGCCCGGGGCTCCACCAGATTGTCGTAGATGAGGACGCGCCGGAACGAACCATCCAACCGGCACACCTGTATCCGGTCCGTGCCCGTGTCGGTCCAGTAGAGATTGCGCGCCAGCCAATCGATCGCCAACCCGTCCGGCGCTTGGATCTCCGTCGTGACGATCTCCTCCGCCGGCCCCCCGGTACCATCCGCCCGGGCTCGCTTGATCGCGCTCGCCTCCTTATCCGACCAGTACACGTAGTTCTCGACCGGATCGTAATCGATCGCGATCGCGTACCGCAGCTTGCCCGCCGGCAGGACCATGATCGAGTAGTCGGGCGAGTCGAGCGAGATGCGATTGATGTGCGAGCGCTGCGCGAAGAACAGCATGTCCTGCGGACCGTCCGCACACTGCGTCGCCGTCAGCAGCTTGATGCCGGTGGGACAGGCGCAGCTATACCCGGCCGCAGCCACCGTCGACAGCAGGCACAGATGCGAGCAGTTGCCGTTGTTGCGCCGGCAGGGATTCGCTCCGTCCGACCCGGCCTCCGGCTGTAACCGGGCGTCCCACGCGTGCACCGTGATCGGGACTTCCGTTTTGCGCAGCAGCTCCCGGTGCCGGTCGCGCAGGATGTCGTAGTAGTGCAGCGTACCGTACTTCCAGTCCGTCCAGAAGAGAAAGTTCGCCGTAAACGTCAAACTGTACGGGTAGTCCAGGTTGCGCACCAGCGTCCGCCGGTTCCCACCGTCCAGGTCCATCACGTCCAGAAAGCGCTGGTTACCGTCCACCCAGTACAGCAGCTCCTGCACCAGATCCACCGCCAACCCGTTCGGCCAGAAGATGCGATCGTTCACCAGCACCGTCCGGCTGTGCGGATCGCCGTCCATGCTGGCCCGCTCGATCTTCGGACTCTCGCCCCAGTCCGTCCAGATCATGTAGCGCCGGGCGGGCACGAGCGCTATCGCCCGCGGCTGATCGAGATCGCTCCAGATTAGCACCTTCTGCAGGCGCACCGCACCGGCCTTCGGTTCCAGCTCCGCCACCTCGATCCGGTTCGCTTCCCCGTCCGTCCAGTACAGCTTGTCCGTGTACCAGTCGATCGCGAGCCCCTCCGGCTTGTCCAGCCCGTCCGATATCACAGTCGTTTTGCTCGTCACGTTCAGCGTGCCGTTCGTGCGGCCACACTGCATCACCTCGAGCGTGTTCTCCGTCCAGCAGACGAGACCCCGGGCGTGGTAGAAGTCCATCGCGGACGCTTCGTTCAGGTCCTGCAGCAGGACGTCCATCGTGTAGGCGAGCGCGTTCGTGTCCGGCTGCACCGTCACGTTCAGCACGCGCAGATCGTAGTAGGTGGTGAAGAGCAGCAGAATCGTACCGCTCGCATCACCGGCTGCTGCTTGCAGTAGGCTGTGGTTTGCTGGAAGGCTCACCTGGCTACCGATTGGAGCGGTCGCCGCATTTACACCTGCAACAAACGAACGAAAGAGAGCGGAATTAGATTTATGATTGTAAGTTCGAAAACATGAGTCATTTCGATAGACATGCCAAGGAATCTTCCGAGTGAAGTATTATGTAGTATATCAGCAAAAGTTGTCCCAGAAGTAGGGAGTACCTACAGGCTTAATCAACCTTAAGAGATATGCCTAAGAACAACTTAATTTGGTTTCCTGAATGTCCCTTTTTTTTGTTCAAATTGAGAATCCGAAAAGAACGCACCTTAAAGGTCTCCAAGACTCATCAGACCAGACGTCTAGAACAAACAGTCTGATAGATTGGGGTTCTAGAATTCTAATCTCTAGGAAATATGAAGTTAAATCGATGTACACGATGCACATTGGAATCCGCAATTACGTAAGTATCTAGTTCTTCTTCCATTGCAAATTAATATCGGGCAAGTTAATTTCATTATGATCATTACGATCTTCTAGACTTCGCATTCCAGACGTTGCTCACTGCTAGTCCATCATTTGAGTATTGTACAAAATAAAAAACCTTGCCAATATTCAAATTCTCATTCTCGGCCAGATCGTAACTTCTTAAAATAAATAAATAAATAAAATTCAAATTCTTAAGCATACCTCCTCAGCAGGCACAGCCAGGCACTCGATTTGATGACTTTTTTTTGTAAAAAGTTTTTATTTTAAAATCCCCACCAAAAGCATACTTTCCGCCGGTGCTCGCCTGGATTGATAGCAAATCTGTGCATCCGCAAGCACATTAAACAAATCACAGCTCACGCAGATTTTTCCTCTCCGCCTCCTTCTCAGGATGTACTACTGACATACTATTTTTTTCTCTCTTTACATGCCTCTATTTTACATGCCATTTAATGAACAGCGGCAACCGCGAACGATTAATAGGCCGCCTGGAGGAACGATCTTTTAGCGGCAAGGGGCGCGGTGGTACGTGTGGTCCATCCGATCATCACTCAACCCTCGTCTTCGTGCCGCAAATTGCTGGCGTCCGGCGGGTTGGCCCGTCGTTGGATTAATGGCGCACAGTTTAATCACTGTTGTCACTATCGATGATCGTGCCGAGTTCCGAGTAGCGCGCTATTATCGGAATGACGCATACATCCCGTTGTTTGGAGAACCTCGCACTCGCGGGGATAGGGAGCGATGAGAAATATAAATCAATCGACGAAAGGTGTGTTTTTTTCTTTATAATTGTTGCTTGCAGTAATCGATAAGAGAGCAGGTGTAGGCAAGATTACAGCAGCTGTCGCGCGGTAATCTGTGGATAAGATACTCTTCCGATAGTGCAAGAGCGCGTATGAGGTAATGTGATACGCGTGTTGTTACAATTTACACGCTCCCGGTGCTGTCCTCCGTCGTACGAGTCGGTTCATTATTAATTGCATTCCACCCCATAGGATGGAAACTGCAAGCAGATAGCGCAATCCATCACCATCATCAGTTTACAGCCCGAGGCAATTCGTTCACTATTTCCAGGAATGGATCCCCATTCGTGGCTTGATTACAGGCTGTCAACGGCGACTTGCAATCCGTAACACACTCGGTCCTCCACAACGCCCAGTGGCAGCAGCGAGTGTTTACACAGCGCAATCCCGAATGTCCCATTGGACGCTCTCGCACTCTTCACGCAATGGCCTTATGATGTCCGGCAAGCCCGCAAAAACTCATACGTCCACTTCATCTGACCACAAAATGGAGACGACCGCAATGAAACGCGTCCAGGCAACGCAAACAAAATATAGGACGCATTTAAAGCAAACCAGCAAACGAACAAAAAAGCGTTGGTGAAAAGAACCCTATTAGCCACTCGAGGATCCTTGAGGGTCCTTCAGGGCAGACGGTCGTCGCCGGCCCCGGGAAAGCGACGGACGTACGTGTAAAAGCGTTGCGATTCGTACCCCCTTCTTTCCCGATGGTTTTTGCAATTGTAATTAGCCTTCATTATTTTTATTCAAATTGTTATCCGCCCGATCGGTTCGATGTGGTCCCGTTCCGTTCCTATCGTGGAAAAAGGACTTCAACGAGCGCGGCCTCCTCCCGCATAAAAACGAAGCAAAACAAATGCACATGGGCGCAGAATAAACAGCACTGCTCGTCGATCGCGGGACGAAGATATGTTTCAGCTGCTTTCAAGTGTGGTTTCTTTTCCCGGTGCATTTGCATACGTGTGCTTGCGCTTCAAGGACCCGCGGTGGACGCAGGCACAAGCTGGGAACATGCTGGAAGGGAACCGTACGGAGAATTCTCCTTCAAGGCCACCAAATCTCGTCCGGTGTCGCAAGGGTCTGGTCTTTTCCACCACATTGTTTTACGTCAAGTGTGTTACTTTTGTAAGTTTAACTCCACTGTAATTCTTCCATTCTTTTGACAACTTTTCATAATATTTCCACATCCTTTTTAGGCCGTTTTGGTATTATAGGATTTTTATTATTTAAATTTTATAGTGTCCAAATAACTCCAGACTACCGCTGGATGTATTAAAAAAAACCATAACAATTTCCACTGAAAATGAATCGAAATTAACCGAAGGAACTTTCATCACACCTGAAAAAAGGGCTTGTTGTGAAACGTTAATGTTAAGCCAAACACTTGCTTCCCCTTGGCGGGAATTTTTTCCTTCGTTTTGCACGTCACTTTTTGTTTCCACGACGTTGTGTCAAGAGATTCGTCTCCCCAAAAACGAAAATCCCAGAAAATAACAGCGCAGAGCAGGGGATGGGAGTGCGTTACTTGGGGCGTATTTCACACTGGTACGATATTCATCATAGGCTCTGGCTCCGAACCGTACAGTACTTGAAAACCACATACTTCCTTCCCTTTTCTTCCCTCGCCCAATATCAATTCCACAGCCTTCTCCACCTGAAACGGACAAGCATTCGAGGGGGAGAAAGGGAGGCGGATCTGCCGCTGTCTGGAAACTGTTCACACCTTGCTTCTGCATCCTGCCCTGTCATCCCGATGCCCGACAGCCGTCCGTGCTTGGAAAAATCCGAAGACAAGCCCCCTCGACAAACCCGACACGACACGTACTCAGGTTACGCCGAGCGCGATGAAGAACCTGATCTCTTCGCTTCGATTTGCGCCGTTGCCATGGCCGCACGTGAACTCGCACAACGGCTCGTGAGGGTCAAGTAGTTCTCCGCCTGTTTGCTTTACAACCCCCTCCTCTTTTGGGCGTCCCCATGGAAGGTAAAGAAAGGGCCACGGTTTGTCTAGTGTCGGGCGAACAAATGTTCGGGCTAATTTCGGTATCTTCGTGATGCCTTCTGCACCTGCGAGAAGAAATTTCCATAAGTAAGTGTAAGTGTATCATTGTACGGCAAACGCTTGAAAATTCCGATCAAAATTAGTTGAAGTAAGATGGATACATCTTCGAATTTCCCGCCTGCACAACACACCAACCCTCATCCTTTTAGTTTTTTTTAATTATAAAACATTTCCGAAACCTTTTTTGGTGTATTATAAACTCCCTGGAATGAGTTTGAAAAACGCATAAATAAATAATTCCAGCACCCGTCTAGAGATGGCGCCACATACATATAAGATTTTGTGTATGGAATGATTCTTTTCAGCATAAAATATTAAAAGATTATTCTATGTTTTGTTGAAAAGATGTCAAATATATATTTGAATAAAAAAAAATAATGATAATAAAAATAAAATATCCAACCCACTTAGAGACCTCTCGAAGCCCGTTCGACAAATTTACGGTTTTACAGGTGCGATTTTTCACACAAAATTTACTTCCCGTTGCCGTAGCAACTAACCAAAATAAAAACCCCTGGAGATAAATTGCGTAAATTAATCGACAAAAGAATTGGAGGTTTATTTTTAGCGTAGCTCCGGCAGTTCGTTACTTTCCTTCCCGTAGTACGGATTTTTCCTCCAGCCGCACGCACGCCGTTTGATGTTCCTTGCATCGATCGAGGTTCGCATAACGCAGCCCACGTGATTACACGAGATCATGCACGAATTTAATGCGATCGAAGCCGGCGACCAGGCGATGTTTATTTTTATTTTATTTTTAAAGAATATGAATCAATCACCAGTCGCCCGTCTCGCCTGCCGTATGATGCGGGCCCGGTGGTGCGATGAGTTAAATAAACAGTTCGTTTTGTTGTTCAAATTGTTGGAACTTTGCACATAATGCTTCAGCACCGCCTTAAGAGAACGTACTCTTGTAGAGGGTATGAATATTCGAAAGAGCGATTAAATGTCGTCCTTTTATAAAACAAAAAAAAACTTCTCCCCTTTGTAAGAGCCACATCACAATTGCTTTCATAATGGTGCCGTGTAAGTACGTCCATGCCTTTTTACTCATTGCATCTCGCCCTTTGCGTTCAAACCCGTACAGGGTATAGTGGATAAGGTGTGAATTGTGACACGCCTTCCGCCTCGTGTGGTGCAATAAATAATGTTCGTTATAATCTGTCTCTCATCACCAGCCACGTTTCGTTTCGCGGTGCAAAAATGAAGGCGAAGAACTACGGGCTCTTTGTTTTGTTTTTTATGCAACGGAAGAGTGCCTACAAAAGGATGCATAAATGGTGCAGCATGGAGCATGAAAACAATTATAGGTTAGGGAAAAATATGCACAAGGAGAAAAGGAGGCGAGCAAAAGTGCTAAAGATCAGGTGCGATATAGTTCTTGCAGTGAACCGAACTGAGCCAGCCCTTCAAATGTGGGAACTACCTCACGCAATGGTTGTGGTGGGACAGAGAGAAAGGGAGAGGACATTTTATCCAATATGATGGATTCATTTCTTATGTTGTTGAGGAAAATATTTTCCAAGCGATTTATGAGCATCTTTACCAAGTTTATTTTAAACGGTTCGACACATTTTTGGTTATTAAAAAAAGGACAATACTTGAATTCGCAACTCCTCGAAAAGATGCGCTTTTTTACTTAAAAATAAATTATTTTAATGTATTACATTATTACATTAAATCATCTTTCTGCAAACTCAATTTATTTGTGGAAATGTCTAAGATGTTAAAAAAAGTAAATAATTAAAAGAACCCCGAACGATTTTGCTGTCTATCGGGCCGTGAAAAGATAAGATAAAGTTTTCTCATCTGGATTTTACTTCGTCTTCTGCCAGAACTGCTCTGCGTGCTTTTTAATAATCCTTTAAAAATAAAAATAGGAAAAAATGGCAATACCTGACAGCAATCGCAGCAGCTCAAATATTATCATGTACAAAATTAGTCCCTAATAATGTTGCATGTGGAAAGCATTACTTCCACTATCAACTTCTGCTGCATGTGCAATTCTATAAATGCGGCACATAATATTCAACGCAGGCCGCTGTACCCCGTCGCCTCGGAAAACTCATTTTCGGACCCGTTTTTTTCGTTTCGTCCACATCTCAAACGTCAACCATTTGCGGAAACGTACGAGGGAGCACACTTTGATCTGTTGCCATTGGCAACCGGGGCAATCTGAGGGCTCATATAATTCGCTCCCTAACTCTTTCGGTATTTATCCAAACTCCAGGTTTTCCGGGGAACGCGTTCTTTACTGTTTCATATGCTTGTTTCGTCTGGTCGTGCGGCTTTGCCGGTGGAAAAAATTTCCATGGCTTTCAAGTGAACTCACACAGCTGGCTGTGGAGTTGCCTGAAAACCCACCCGTGCCCTTCTCGTCAAGCATGCAGCAGCAGGAAGCAGGAAACGGCCCAATCGGCTTACCAGCGGCTCCCCCGGAAGCTCACGCATTTTTCCCACCCCATCACCAGCCAGCCTGCCGGCTTCGAGGCGTAATTTTCCCGTAAATACACTACAGCGGCCTATATTTTCTTTGATCTTTGGCGCACGACCCACCACCGATGAGAAGGACACCAATAAAAAAAAAAAACAACTCCGCCACACAGAAACTACCAACCTAGCCAGCCAGCCATTGTGGCAAACAGAGAGAAAACTGGCCCATTTTCCGGCCGGCACAAGTCCGTAAAGCGCGAGCGGGGCTTCGGAAAAAACAAAGGCCAGTTGACACCGAAGAAATTCGGTAGCGGTGTGGGTTGGGTGTATTTATACTTCCACCGGGAGGCAGACCGTGGGGGTAAATGTTTACCGAAGGTTGCGACATAAACATTGCGTGGTGGTAGAAACGGTGGCGGCATAGCTTTTAAGATGTTTTCATCCACTGCTCAGAACTTCGGACGGGAAAATGCAGTCGGGGAAGAGGGAAGAGAAAATTAGGTAAAATTAAGCGCAAACAAGCCGGTGGATATGATTTCTATATTGTTGCTTTGTAGGTATACGATACAGAATCTAGAACTATTTCGAATGTTTTTTTTTTTTTTTGAAAAGAATGGTTTGAATATTTGTCGTAGTTGTACGAATCGAAATTGCAAAGATTCCTCTCAAAACAAAGTGATGCACCCGAAAAGAAACGATGAATGAATCGAAAGTCACCGAAATGAGTTAAATCATTCGCTCAAATCAGCTCTCCTATTGGTTTTGATTATTTCGTATGTAAAGTGAAAATAAAAAAACTTCCAGCACAAAACAAATAACAATCAGCAAATTGAACGAAGGTTTAAAAAAGATAAGTATTTATCGAAATCGAAAAAGACTATGCAAAATATGCAAATTCGAAAGGCGAGTTGTAATTTAATCAGTTTGAATTAAGAAAAAAACAAAACAGAACAAAACACTGGCAAAACGGTGAAGGGAAAACTATGGCTACATTTTCAAATAAAAAATATTGTTTATAAAAATGTTGAGTTAAGAAAAAAAAATACAGCAAAAGAGGGAGGAAAAGAAACAGAGGAGCAAAACAAAAAAATCAATATAATCGGAAATGACGGCCACTAAACGATCAATCAGTTAAAGCACTTGGATAAAGAAAAAGAAGGCAATGCAGAAACAGAGAAAGAAAGAGAGAGAGATAGAGAGCGAGAGAGAGAGAGAGAGAGAGAGTGAGAGCAGCGTTCGATTAATGATCACAATCCAATCAACGAGGCAGGCTGTGCGCATGAGCGAACCTCATCACCATATACACTCACGCACACTCGCGCAAACCACAACGCACACACACACATATACATACGAGGACTCTACTGCGACGTGCACGCGCGAGAAGTAGTGTGGAGGCAATCTTGTTAGGGTTTACAACAACTTTTCAATCACCTTCTCGCTGGTCTCGCTTTCTTTCCTCCATTCGTTTTTGGCTCGATGCAGCGAAAAGAACGAAACTTCTCAGCAGCATCTCATCTCACCTGCTGCTCACCACCACCGCCACTACCACCTGCTTGCTTAATGAGCTATCCTTCCACCAGCTGTACGCTCATTCGCCCTCCATGATTATCATATGCTCGTTCCCGTGTTTGCTCCGTTCCTTTTTCCTACGTTCTACGTTGCATACTCTTTATCGTGTTTCGTTCGTTCTCGGCGCGTTTTCGCTTTATCTTGCTTCTTGCTGCTGTTTTGCATGTTTTCGTGCAACTTGCCACCTTTCTTTCACATCTTTTCCCCCGGCTAAGGTGGGGGGAAACGAATGCGAATGCGAGCTTTCCGCTTACGATCAATCTCGGCATGGCGTTGCCGGTTATCCGATCGATGGTGTCGCTTGCTGTCCAATTTAATTGCCCATTTTACGCTAACAAACCATTCGGTGTCGTCGTACGTCGTACGCTTAGCATCCACGACCTTAATCCCAGAAGAAGGTGGGTCGTTAGCGCAACCAAAATGTGATGTTCTGCAGGTTGCAAGACTGGGCACGATTGAGACGCAAACTCGAGTATTTGACGCACAGGAAAAAGGAAAGATAGAAACTTGGTAAAAAAAAATAGCAACCTAAGTGCATAAATAAACCAAAGATTATAAACAATATGAAAAAATAAAGTAAACTACTCCGTGCGAAGGGGGAGCTGGAAAATTTACGTCAAATTTATAGCTTTTGCATCGTAATGCAGGAAGCTCTTCGCTCCCCGGGGGCTTGTTTATGTGATTTTGAAAGAATTTTTTACGCATGTTTTATTTCTGCAGGTTTTTTGTTACTTCTCTGCGCCCAAAGGAAGGATGCACAATCAAATGTTTTTGAATAGTTAATATTCCAACCTACGCGAGGACGGGGGCTAGCGAATGGTGCAAACAAATCAGCCGTCAAACAAGCACAGCCCGGTTGGTGAAAACGACAACGAATACTCATGTTTATGCAAATTCGTCATGCATTCTTTTTCAGGTATTGTATTTTTATCTTTTATCGCGTATCTTGTTAGCACACTTCCTGTGTGTCGGATGTTTGGCAAATCTGTTGATCTTTCTATCTAGTGCTGGTTTGTAAAATATTCAAATAGTGTCGGAATCACCAAAAATATTATTTATTTATTGAAATTTATTTTAATAAATACAAATTCAAATTAAAGCAATAAAAACAAAATTAAGTTGCTAAAAAAAATTTTATAGTCAACTATGTTTGAAAGGTATCGATATTACGTTGCATTGCATTATTTATCTAGTGGCGCCATCTATGGACGGGTACTAGCGGACTTTTTAAATGATCTATGGAGGTCTGTCCATATATATTACCATAAGCCAAGGGTTAATAATAAGAAGTTATATATTTCATATTGAATTTGTAGGATAAAAACTATCACGTATTGATCATTTTTATTTTATAGAACAAAGGTATTGAATGAGAAATTATTATTGGTAAAAATAATAACTAAAACCCAAGCAACGTAGCTGCTGGGAGCGTACGAATTTATTGTGCCAGTTGTGTAAAAGCTAACCACATTATTGAAAAGAAAGGGTACTATTGGAAAATTGGAACGAAGAAGTTCATGGGTTTCATGTTTTGCAAAAATGGATCGGTTTCTGCAAAAATAAAACATACACATACAAAAAATGAGTGAGCTTTAGCTTGGGTATAAAAAATACACATCATCTAAAAAAAAACCTGTCTGGGCGGGGACACCACCCCATTATGTCCATCAAATAAATGGGCTAGCAAATGATTAAATTTATAGCGCATAAACAATAACTTCATATAATTACAGATAAGCATCGCGGAAAGCTGTCATTCATTATGTCGTGTTCCCTCTTCCCCACTCGTGGTTTCTATTCCTCCACCTGTGGTGGAACATGAAGTGACTCGAACTTCCAGCCCAAAGCAAAAGAAAATAAAAAGAAACAAAAAGTACACACACACAAACACAGACACATTTCACCTAGCAACGAAACCATAATTTAATTTGAATCCAAAATGAACCCAAACAAGCCAAGGATAAAGTGCAAATTGCCTCCAGTGCGTTCTACCCGGATCGGACCACCGGGAGCATCCAACTGTTATGATGCACGCGAAAACGGGAGAGAGCGGATGGATTGTTCGTTTTCTTCTTGGACGCTTATTGTTTCTTCTCGTATTGTGCTGTAGGCTCACGAAGAAGGATATCACACTGCGCCATCACCGGTGGAGTTGATGGTTTCGTCTTTTAAAATTTAAGAACCATCGTCCGTTAAAAGAGAGTGGCGCGCGTCGCACCACCAATTCATCATCCCCGCCGTTCCACTTTGGTCGCGGCGCAACGCCAACTGGGGAATGAACTTCGCACTCGCATGTGTTGCGCGGGATGCGCGGATATATTATGCGCGAAATAAAAAGTATGATCATCATCACTTAACTTGTCTTGTTATGTTACTCATTATTGTTTCCCCGTTCTCTTCGGCCACGCGAAGAAAGCGCGAGTGGTGAACGTTGTTTTTCGAGTCTTGCTGCTATTTTTTTTCCTCTCTCTGTTGTTAGGTTGGAGATTGGCGTTAAAGAAGAAGGAAGTTCGATGTGAATTTTTACGATCCCAACCGCCCCCCCACACGGGTCTGGTGGTGGTGTTGATGGTAAGTAAGTTCTGGATGTGTGTTTCTTTTTTGTTTTTTTTTTTTGTTTTGTCCATCCACTTCATCCACCGTGAGCTCATCACGAGCGAGGAGTGTATCATCTTGAGGATCGTTCAAAATCGTGGCTTGTTTTTTTTAGTGTTATTATTATTTTTTCTCTCCATAAATGGATGGAAAAGAAAACAAGATCCTACCATTTATACGCTCCGTGGTGGGCCTCTCTATTTGCTGTGGTTTTATTACCGAGTAAAAAACATTCCGCAACACTATTGGCTCAAAACCGGTGGCCCGTTCTGCTCTAGCGGCAGATGTATTTAGCACACCAAAGGTTAAACATTGACACCTTACGAATGTCGCAAAATGGCAGCGAGCTACGGGTGGTGAGAATTGAGATATATCGCTTCGGTGTGCAATCGCACCACGAAACTGTATCATAATCCTCCCGCAGGGGATGGTGGTGTTAAACGAAACTGTTTACCACCGTGCTAATATTTGTCCCAGGATGGTGTTGATTTGTTCGATAAATAGTAAAACACCTAGGCTTACAGCATCGGAAGCAATGAACTGACAACGCTCGTGTGTGATATAACCATTTTTTAAATCCAGCACAAGCTAACTAAAAAAGAAAATCCCATCCAACTTTCATACTGCAACGATGGCAAAGCATTCTTCATTGGAAAAAAAGTAGTCAAATGTCAGAATTATTCAGAGTTCTTTACCTTCAATAAAAACGGAAGGGATTATTTATTATACAAATAAATAGTATTTCTCCGTTTATTCAGCCAAGCTCGGAACCAGACCAAAAGGTGGAAAATTGGACGTTTAAAATTTTCATTCTATTGATTTTTTAATGAGCTATTCGTGTTCTGTAAGATATACCAAACGCACTCGAAGCTGTGATCTACATCTATATTCTCGATCGATTTTTGGTTAGCCAAGAAAAAAATACTGCAAAAAATCGAAGTTTAACAAACACTTTAAATATGACGATTAAGATTAATTTAAAACAAAAGATGATGTTCTGATCGTTCCCATTCTTGGATTACACTGTAATGAATGGAAAAATATGCATTGAGAATCCTTTCATGCATCGTCAGATTTTTATTTTTTACGAATTTAAGTCAAGAACACATTCCGCATCCCATTTTCGTTCGTCGATCAGCGACGGTATTGTATGTAAATTAGCGTACCAATAAAAGCTTCGCTCGAGACGAAGCAAACTACACAACAATCGAACTACACTTTCTACCCACCGGCCCTGGGTACTGAGGTCACTTGAAGACTTCAACGAACCTTCAATACTCAAACGAAGCGCCTCCAGACGGTGACATTCGGAATTAGTTCAGCCTTTCCGCAGTACACAAATCTGCGCGTAGGATAACCCGTTCCCGTCGTTATGCAACATTAACCCTGTCAAAAAACTGCCACCAAGCCGAGCTGTCAAAAGTTTGACGTTTCTCGCTCACGGTGGAACCGGCCTGGCCTGGTGGTGTTCGAAAATTACAACCAGGATGCAGGTAATTGTGAGCGTCGACGTTGGCGTTACGTTCCGACTGTCTCGGCTGCTAATAAGATCGATCATTACCTTTCTCTTGGCTGGCTCTCTTCGTTCGCGCTTCTTGCACACTTCGCTAGCCCCCATACCCATTCCTCGCCCCAAGGAACAATCGATCAGCCGTGAATGGGAAGAACGGGAAAGCACTGCACGAAACCGTAACCCGGCAAAGACTTCCAATTTCCGAACCACTGCACTGGCCGGGCCAACAACCAATTGATCAGCCAAGGGAAGCGAAGAAACGACGGCGCACACAACGCCAACCTTACACGCGCATTTATGCCAATAATTGAATCGTTTGCACATCGTTCTCGTGGTGCTTCCCGTCCCTTGCGGGCCAGCGCGAGGGAACGATGGGTATCGTATCGAGGATGGGCGGTAGAAACGCGTCTGCTGCACGGAGAAGACATATTTCGTTTCCAAAAATTCGCGTTGCGTGAGGGTAGAGAGCACGACGAGCGCTTCTCGCAAGTAATTGCATTGATTGAATCCAATTTTGCACGAGTGTGCACTGGAAACCGGTCAACGAAAGGGTATCCAATTTCGACAAAATTTTGGGGCCACCCCTCCTCGGGCCAGCCCCGAAATAAGTGTTTTGGAGGTGATTGTAGGTTAGATATTGCTGAGAAACATTGAAAGTGTGTTTTGATTTCCTTTTTTTTCAATATGAAATTCACTTTTAATGTGCACATATTTGACGATAAAAACTCCGGTTTCGTTTGGGATTCGAACACCCGATACGCAGTGTGACAGTCTTTGATGTAGCTCACCTCACCGCTCGACCACTCTTTCCAAAGCACACTATTTCTCCTTCACGTTAAAGTTAGATAAGCTTCAACACTACACTGTCACTTTGCGCTTATAAGTAAGCAAGTAATCCTTTGCCTACGTGCGACAACACGTTTAGTGGCAATTTAATCACCAGCTCCAATTTATATCCCCATCCCGCTATGGCGAAAGATAAATACGCCACTTAAGTGCGGTTGCCTTAAGTGCGCAACGGCTGTGCCTGCTCGAATAGCTCTGCGGACGCATCCATTTTGTTGCCTTCCTTCTACTAACCTCTCTTTTGCCGCATTCAAACCTTCAAAGCTTCATTTTTAAGTTTTTTAATAATTTTTAAAACCTTCCAAAACGAGTTTGAAGCTCATATAATAGCTGATTCGAGCCGTTCGCGCCTTGTATCTCCCCCTATATTTGCACGAAGGTGTGTGCGTGCGTGTGTGTGAAGATAAACAATACAAAACCATGCCCTGGATTAATGTACACACGCTCTCACACACCCTCATCGCAGCCTCCCGACACGGTGGAATGCAAATATTTGGCATTCGCGATTTTTGTGCCGTGTGGAAATGGAACACTTTTGAGGAACGTTCGGGTTGTTTGCAGATCTATTACAGCTTTTTTTTATTGAACATTCCGGCCAGTTTAACCAATATTTGCCGTACTGAGATGACTCGAAACTATTTCTCGCACCCAACAGGGCCAATAGTGGAGGTGATTGGAGATGGTTTCTGGGACGACCCATACAGAGGACGACATGAAAGCGTATTTGGGAGCATTTACTTTCGGGATTGAAGTATAATGAGTGAATCAGTTATTGCTCTTAAAATAACTCAAAGTTTATTTAAGTTATTGCGCTTAATAAAACTCATATATCTTTTTTTAAAGATTTTGATATACGAATGCCAATTATGATCCAATTATATTAGTGACTCTCGTTCTCTTATAGTGAAAAAAACTACTTCGAAAAAAGGTAAGAACTGATATATATTAACGACATTTCTCATATCGATTATTACGGATAAAACTATGCTACTTATCATGCAAAACGATTATCATTGTCCCAAGTAAGGTTGAAAAATTAACAAAAAATAGTGCACTGCATAGCGCTTGTAAATCTTATTTTGTTTTTTTTTGCCAAATGCCCGTTGTTGCATCTCGCTGTTTGTGAATTTATATGCATAACAAAACGAAACCAACGTTCAAAAAGCCAAGATCGTAAGATCGCATGCAAATGAAGCTTACAGCGAAACTCCAGCAGCCAACCAATTACCCGCCCCAAAAAATGCTGCACACACATTCGAAGGGATGAGCAAAGTTCAATAAAAAACAGTAAAATAAAATAACACAACTGTTGACCTCTTCGGTTGCCCTCAAGGTCGAGCCATTTCGAGCGCTTTCCACGCAAGCGAAAACACAACGACCACGACCCAGGGCGGCCCGTTTGGGGATGTTGCGTCTGCTGCTCGCTCCAATCTTTTCCAATTATATTTTGCTGCCCACTCTCCACCGTACAAACACGCATACAAACACACTGTACAACCAGCCCGATCGGAGCAACTAGCCCCGGACCAAAAGAAAAATGACTAATGACTCGACCATTTATCTGCGAGTATCAATCAAAATTCGAGGAAAACTCCTGGTGTCTCTGTCTCCCTCTTGCAAAACGAGAAGATGCTGTGGACGGCAGCATGCATGTGGCATGAAATTTTGTTCCACCCGGCCGTACACTGAGTCGTACGCTCCCGTCCCGTCCCACCAACAACCCCATACCAACAACGAAACGTCGTTAGCGATGATGATCACGATCACGCTTCTTCGAGGCGGGAGACGATCCCGCGAGCAGAGCAGGTTCCGGACGAAACGGACGAAAGGTGAAAAATAAATAAAACGACCAGTGTGCGCCTTGCGTGCCTTGTTATGAGATCCCAAACCAACTCTCATGGGTCGTTCGCTTTCCTTCTCGTTCGAGGGTTCGTCTCGTCGGGTTCTCTGGTCCGCTAATGTTAAGAATAGTTTGTTATTTTGCTGGGGCCATCACGCCCTCCCCCTGGTCCAGGAGCAGGAGGATCTTGAGGGGGAAAGAGGGGGGGAGGGGGACGCCGGCTGGGACGATCAATGTTCAGGCGAAAGTGAATGCATAAGATTTTCCTCACAAACACAACTCAAAAGACATTTTCCTTTACTTCGTACTTCATTCCAGATTTGTTTCATGTGTGTGTGTGTGTGTGTGTGTGTGTGTGTGTGTGTGTGTGTGTGTGTGTGTGTGCGTGTGGCCATCCCGAGATATCGATATCGTTCCAGATCAGTTCTCCTCATAAGCGTAAGTATATTCGTAATGCGTGTTTGTCTGTGTGCGATCGTCGATTTTGTTTTGTTTTTTTTTTTCTCTGGTTTATCTCGGGCGTGGAAAAGAACGGAGGAAAATCCGACGGAAAAAGTGAACAAACTTCAGAGCCGGCGCAAGAGCAGCGCTCGAGCTGGGAAGCCGCACAGTATTTTACCTCCGTCAGACGTTGTGTCGTTCTATTTCGATCCACGATCCAGACGTACAGTGAAATGAGTATATTTTTTAATTAAAAAGGGCTGTTCTAGCTTATTGTGGGGAATTAATTCCGAATTCACCAATAATTCACACTTTCAAAGTGTTGATGCCTCGTGAGTGTTAAGACTTCTTTAGTGAATCATTTTCTTCAGTGATCGTTCATATTAAAACCAAAAAAATCGATTCTTATTTCCACTTGTTTTGAAATTTTATGCATTCTAGCAACATTCCATTTTTTATCGCTTTTAACCTCTTGTAGCTCAGAACAGAACTCAAAGAGTCAAACCAATGGAACGAGCACAAAACAAATCGTGAATTGTACCGATTCGTTCATCCCAGCCAACACGATCTCGATGTCACAAACGTGTAATATGTTATTCCATTCCGTCTGCCTCCCGGATCTCTTTGCCTCCTGTTCGGTTCGGTTTTTCGGGGTTGTGCTCATGGGAAACGTGTTTTGCTTGCTCCTAACTAAACTATTCTGTCTTCCCGTTTGCTGTGTTCTATCGCTTCTTCACTGTGCCTTCTTCATTCCATCTCACACAACCACACTTTCAAATGTCTATTTTGGGTAGTTTTTTTTTGTTCGTTGTTTCGTTGTTTAGGTTCGTCTTCGTGTATTCTCTTTTTCTGATGGTGCCTACGCTTGCTATTGCCTTTCTTCTTCACGTTCCTCTGGACGTGCCTTCGGGGCTTGTGTTTCCTCTAGCGTTTTTCCACATTTCCGAGCGTTCGGTGCATCAGTTTTTCACCCACCTTACGCTTCACCCGCGCGAGAGAATGCCTTCACTTTTGGAATATAACTAGAGTCTCGCTTTAAGAACGGTTCCTTTTCTTATTTTCCGGTAAGCTACTTTGGCCGTGACGTGTTTTGATTTTCCTCAAACCATCGTGCTCTCTTTTTTCCACCAGTATACACCTCTCAAATGGCCATGTTTTCGCGCACCGGTGAATGCGCCTGCGTGAGCAGCATATTTATGTCCGTTTGGAGGGTGATTTTCTCCACTTACAACAAATCATGCGACAATCCGTAGCGATACCCTGTTCTGATTTGTTCTCCGACATTTCAATATCTTCATACAACTAAAATGAGAGAAAGAAGTATTAAAACTACACTTTTTTCCACGTAAACCATGCCACATCGTGTCAAACACTGTCCATCCACCAGGACAAGGCACATCCACACCAAAATTCCGACCGGGCTTCACGCGGTGTGCAATAAATTTTCGAACAAGATAATACCCGGCCCGGCTGGAAAGCAAAAGTTCCCGTGTTCCGGTGACACGTCGCCAGCAGAGGGAGAAAAATGGACACCGTAGCACAGCACAGCAGGATACGATGGCCATGAGAAAACGGACACCATGCACCGGTGGAACAGGTAGATCGATCTGCAGACCGTGAATGGCGTGTTGAGGATGGAAGGGAATCAAATCGGAAACCCTTGAAAGAAAATTTTATGGCAGTCTGCCTTTCCTCTTTTGTCCGGCGCAGTCCAGCTCTTCGAGACACATCCACGCATTTTTGTGGGTGTGAGTGTATGAGTGGTTGCTAGGATCTTATAAAACGATAAAATTCATAATGAATACACCTGACATCTTAATCACATCAAAGCCATCAACGAAAAGCTAACCATCGATGTTTCTAAGGAGATATGTAACATTTTTCATCAATATCCCAATACACTCTCCCTCTTTCTCTCCCTTTCTCTCGATGTATCTATCTCTAAAAAATACACATAAACCTTCCAGGAAAAGAAAAGACAAAAAAGCCTTGAAAATTTACCTTGTTTTGTTCCATTTCATTGAGAAAAGTTGGTGTTGGAAAACGAGAGTTCGAGAGGAAGGCCAGAAAAGGATATTCCTTTGTGCACAGGGATGCCAATAGCCCAAGAAAAAGTTACCCAGTATCAACGAACATTGATCAAACATTGTGAAGGCAGGTGTGAAGGAGCAGTGCAAATTAAAAAAACAAATGACCTTCCTGATTCAGTTCGATTGAGGTATTACTAGCGTCGTAACTAAATATAAAACATACTTTTAAAGTATTAAATATAGACGCGTCACGAAATAGAATTTCTTGGACTGATTGAAGAGGAAAAAGCTTATAAATTTAACTTGAAAAGGAAACAATCCATCTTCCCTGTTCGTGAACTATAAAATCAGTATAAATATCTTTCCCTTCTCTCTCATGTAAAATCCTCCTTCCCATCCATTCGAAGCATGAAGAGTGCAATCGTGCCGCTTAACATTCTAACGTCGAGCACGACATTATACTCGACAAATGTTGCGAACGTGACGAAACTGGGTAGTAAAAAGTAACTAGCAAGTGCTCGACGAAATCCCTTCGTTCAGCCCCTCTGCCGGGGACGACCGAAGAGTTCTTAATTTGCACCGTACGCGGCACGGCAACGATGTCGTAAATCGCGTGCATCCATACGCGGATGGAACGGGAGGAACGCGGACATGAACCCATTCGTCACGTGCGAAGAATTAGCAAAATGCTGTCACCGCGAACGGAGCGTAATCTATCTATGCTCTTAATGGGTGGAACGGAATGTTTTATATTCGGTGGGTAGCAATGACCCATTGTTAATTCTATAATAGTTTGTTTTATTATTATTTAAAACAACAATTCGATCATCGATCGAAAGTTTTTTACACTACAAAATCGAATCGATGAGGAATTAAATATAAAAGGTGTAAAATTCTTCTCAGTGTTCGTCAGAAATAATCATTCCGTATTAAAAATACCGACAATTCGTTAGTCGTTAGTAGAGCGATCGTTAAGTTCTTTGCTCAACTGCAGCAACTGTAAGTGAAAAACATGCCTTTGGAAAACGATTGCATCGTTTGCAGCTATTTAAATCCTACAGCTGCGATAAAAATGTATAAATTCTCAAATAAATAACGTCGGTTGGCTGCGTTAACCCAGCAAAATATTAATCGCATCAGACGAGCAGCGAACAAATCAAAATTCGTACACAGCACAAAATGAGAAACGATTCGAACCGTGGCATAAATTCACAGCAAACCCAGCGCAGAGCAATAAAACATGCCACCGAAACAAAAGATGATCCCTTACGATCACCCACCACGAAAAGACGCTCGTGTGTCGTTAATGGTTCGTTTTTTTTTTGTGTGTCACGTTTCGCAGATTATTTATGAGTGGTGTTTTGTTTAAAATAAAGTTTTAAATAGAAACGACCAAACAGCGAATTGTGGGCAGGAACCTGTAACCAGTTTACGTTACGCTACGTTCGAGCAGATTGGTCGATCAGTAGCCCGCGATCGATGAGACGCATATCTTCACCATAAATGGGAACTGCATCCTGACAGTGATTGCCTTTTCCGGGACGTTTTTGTTCGTGTGTTTGCTACCCTTTCGTGGTTGGTGTGGATTTTATCAGCACAAGCAGAAGATACTGACATGACACCTCTTCACACACAGTCCATGTTTTGGGTCGATTGGGTATGAGCCGCGGGTGGGTGGGAGCTGTTCGTCTGTTCGCGGCGAAACGCGTTTGTGTGTGTGCGCGCGTTATCCCTTTTGCCGTTTATTACGTTATCGCGTGTTATCGCGCGTGTTATTTCCCTCAGATAAGGGAAATTGGGGAGTTCTACGTTTGAAGGTGGAATTGCGGTGGCACACAAAAACACCGAATAGAAGAAAACAAACGGAGGCAAATTGAGAAACGCCGACACAATCGAACCAGGCAGGCACGTTCGGGGCGCGTTTACTTACCTTGGCAATTGTTGGGTAGTGAAATTGTGATGAAATGAACAATTAGTAATGCCGCCAGCAGATGGAAGTAACTGCTGCGTTTTGGCATTTTTCCCACTATCGGTCGCTTTCGGTTTGGCCAGCGATCGATGATTGATCGGGTGCGGCTGATGACGATAGTTGGCTCAACCGGCGGCGGGGATGCTGATCGACGTTCGCAGGACGAAATGGCCGGCCGGTAGCGTTTCCTACTGTTACGCAGCATGATGGCCGTGCCCATCTCGTCATAGCTGACGGTCGAAGGGAGTATAGAATGCGAACATATGTACACGCAACACGCAAACACGGACGCACACTTGCGTGAATTGGGCGAACTTCCTAGCTCTGCGCCAACATCTACAACGCAACGGAGGAAACACGCACAATTTTCACTGGCAGAAGTGATTTCTTTCGTGCCTCTTTTTTTTCTTCCCGTCGGGATCACTTCATACCACACCACATAAATCTAAGTAAGCTTAGATCGAATGATCGACGGCAAGCGAAACGCACAGCCTCCTTTGCCTGCTATTTTGTCTTATTCCTTCTTTATTCCACACATACACACACACACACACACACATACACTTAACACCCCTACAAGCAGCGAAGCCGCCGTTTCCTTCAGCAACCACCACTCCTCTTTACCGCCCACTTCTTGCGCGCACCAGTCGTCGTTCCCTGCAGGGAAGGTTGTTGATTTTATATCATTTTTTTCCGGTACTTCACTCTTCAAGCACTGCTTGCTGCGATCGAGACGGTGTTGTTGCTGTTGCTGGCGGTGGCGGCGGCCATCTTCATCGGCATCTTTCAGCGATGCGCTGCCTGCGCTTGCAGGCGTACAAATACCGACAACGACAAGTACTACCACACAATCACAACCGATCGTTGTTGGAAATTGGAAACATTAACAACACAACGACTGCACTAACAACAAATTATAGATTAACTTATTTCACTGGCCCAATACACAACCGCGCGAAGAAGCCTGATAAATTTAATGCCAAGATCGGATCCAGTTAGCGAAACGGTGGGAACTGTAGTAGTAGTAGCTTTGAAAGCAATGTTGAAACACTCTTTTTCTAACTGAAATCCCGGTGAAAAGTATACGCGAGCAGTTAAATTAAATACAAATGCAAAACAAATGCAAGCGAGCACGCACGACGGCACGACCTTCTTCTTCGACTTTTTTGTTGTTTTTGATCAAAAAAAGCAAGAAGAACAACGGCAACAAACCGCTGCTGTCAAAGTTGCCGGACCTTCTGGGAAGGATTATACAGCTTCCACTTTAAAAGAGTGAGCGAGACGCAATAACAAAAAGGGCCCGTCCAACTATGTGGAAAAAAGATGGAGATTGTAGGAAAATGCGAGGCAAGTTTGTAGTGATGGGCGAAAACATAGGTTGAAAAATGGTTGCAATGGAAACGTGGATTACTCCTTATAAAATAAATAAAAATCACGAGTTCAATGAAAATTAAACGAAATTAAGTGTAAAATATCATGTTAGCCTTTGTTTTGATACATCCTACGAATCATCCAATTATACAGGCATGAAACAATGTACCACATTTGCAGTAAAAGAATAGTTTTTATTTTGTTATTAAAATATAGTGAGGAATATACAAAATACATTAAAAATACTACGATAAATTTGGTTTCGTATTTTATTCATATATTTTGAATATTTTGGCAATAACTTTTCTGTGGCTGTCATTTGACATGTCCCTACCACCTCGCACAGCTGTGTTGTGTTTTGATTCTAGCATCATTCTTGCTTCTCGCTCACACACACCGCTGCCGCGGGCTGTCTCCGTTTCATGTGCCACCGCTACCCACCACAGCAAATCAAAACAAACACGAACTGCATCGGAATTTCCATCAACCATCCGCTTACTCCCTCGCACTGCACGTCAACGCTAGCAAGGGTTGCGAGGGCGTGAGGTTTTCCTCCTCATTTTCCATCAACCACCGCGAATACGCCCATCACGCGGATGTGTGTTCGACCGAAGGCGCAGCACATTTTCCACGGCAATTTCTGGTGGAAAATGTTTTTGTGTTGATTTGCGTTCCTCGTTTTCCGTTTCTGACGCGCGGGGTTGCCTGTGTCAGTGTGTTTGTTGTGTGCACTATAAATCTGCTATCGCGTTATCACTGCATGGTGCAGTGGGGGAAAGTGCACTAAGGACGGGATTGGTTACAATCGATCCAATATTACTTTGCACGGTAACTAGCGCAAAGAAGTGGATACAAGTGTTTTTTTATCCTGATTTTCTCTCCCCTCCTTCTGCTGTTGTAATCGATCAAGCTCGCACATAAAAGGGCTCGCAAGTGCAGTTGGTGGGTTTCGATTAAGTTTATTCGATTTCCTTTGTTTTCGGTCATCGCGAACCTACGGGATGTTTGAATGTGTTTGTTAGCAGTCCAGCAGGTATTATCTCTTCCATGCCACTGCAAACTACTGCGTCTTGGCAGAGCACACTTACTGTGCCCAGATTGGCTGTGAAATTGCTGTGAAACTGTGCTACATTCTTCCATCGAGACGCAGAAACACCAGGTGCTATTTAAAGGTGAGTGTTTGGTGGAGCCACACATTTTGTCGCGAATTATTCATTTTCTCGTGATAATTAATCTTTGTAATGGAAGGTGCTAGGTAAACAACACTCCCCCAGACAAGATACGTGTGGGGTGCGGAAGCAGGAAATCGAAATTTTATTGATTTTCTCACCTACGCCCAATGCGGGGACACTCTACCCCTGTTCTGTTTACCACCGCCTACTTTGATTACTTACTTTATTACGCTCGTCAAACAGAGGACTAACATATTTACGTTCTTTTTTCTCGCACCCTTACAGCGCACAACAGGAATAAGAGGACGAGCGCGCGGTTCATTAGCGTTGAAGGAAAAATCATTTGCACCAACCATCCTGCTGCTGTTGTCGTGGCACCAATCGTACTTCCATTGTTGGCTACAGGTAGACAGTTTTGTAACGAACGTCAATTTACTCCCTGTACGATCGCAACAGAAGGCAAATTTTCTCCAATTGATGAGTCATACTTCACCCGCAACAACATACTTCGCTGCGGAAACGGTCCGTGGGCCCCGTAAACCGCACACGTAACAGCCCCCTTGCCGTGTGCAAAATGGAGGTAACAACGGAGGAGTGGATGGAGCGGGCAAGGGAGAACATGAAGAAGTTCCTGAATCGTGGGGGCGCATGCCGTGGCGACGAACCGCAAATGCTGACCGGTGCCGCACTCGAGAACACGCTCGGGTACGCTCTTAACCTCACGATGAAGGACCCGAACGAGTGGACGGATGACGAGCTGCAGCAGGAGTACATGGAGCAGCTGTGCTTCTACGATGCCGAATCGCGCAAGACAATCGACAAGCTGACGCAGCAAATGTACGCCCAGGGGGTGGTGCCGGACGAACCGTGCCATCTGACGATCCTGCCGATCGAACTGTACGCCGAGGGGAAGCTGTACGAGGTGGCCCTGTTCCGGTATCAGTTCGGCGATCCGGAGGCAACCGAACCAAAGTACGTCGATTCGTACGGCCGGGTGTACGGTACGTTTAGGGACTTTTTGCGCAACAACAAGTACCCGTCGGCGGAGATGATGTATCCGCGCGAGGGCCGGCTCGAGACGGGCGAGGACAAGACGGTCCTGTACGAGGTGGGCAAAACGCCCGCCTGGAAGGCGTACTACTTTAAAGCGCTGGACATCGCAACCGGTATCATTGGTGAGCGTGGTGGGAAGGGTGCAGGGTGCGCTATCTTGTAGATAACTAACTTGTTGCCCATGTCGCAGGTATCGCCGGAGCAACCGGGGCCATCTTCCTGTCCGGTGGCATTGCGACACCGTTCGTCGCGGCCAGCATCGGATCGGCCCTGTACGCAACGGGTCGGTCCATCGACGTGCTGCGTGACAAAAGTGCGCACCAGGAGTCGCTCAATCCGTTCCGCGACTCGGAGTCTCGCACCGCCTGGCTAAGCCTTACCGCGCACGTCCTCACCTTCGGCACGATGCCACACATTTCCGCGCTGTCCGGTGTGGCCTCGACCAGCCACAGCATTGCGACCGGCTTCAAGGTGTGCAACTTCATCAACGAGACGGGCAACATCATCAGCGATCTAGTGATCTGCGATACACTGTCCGCGATGCATTCCAACTACTACAACGCATCGATCGAAACGCGCCTAGCGCACGCCGCCTCGATCTGCTTCTGGACGAAGACGACCATCAGCATCCGGCAGGCGGAGCTGATGATGAAGAACAACGCGATCGTCGCGCTGAAGCTGTTCGGGTTCGAGGATCACTGCTGCGAGTACTTCAACAACGATTCGCACGCGATCGACATCGGGTTGCGCATCGCGAAGCATTCGCTCGAAACGAACGTGCAGATCGTGTCGGATCCGAGCGATCCCGGTGCGATCCGCATCGATGGGACGCGCTTCCCGATCCGGGACCTGTTGCGGCTCGAACCGACCGAGGTCGAACGGTTGTTTGATGCGCTGCAGGGCATTTCGGCGACACCCGCCGACCGGACGCTGTTCGACGAGCTGCGCGCATTGGTCTGTGTGGATAAGGCGGACGAAGATAAACTGAGCGCCCTGGTGCGACTGCTCACCGTCGAAGCCGAACGGGAGTGTTTGCCCGTCAGCGACGTGATGGAGATGTTGCTTCAAACGTACGCCGCCATCAAACGTGGAGAAGCGTTGGCCGGCGTGCTGCCTACCACGGTTCGGTTGGCGGTGGAAAACGGCGGACTATGCATTGGGCGTGCGCTCTGGATGCATCTCAAACCGGCGTACATTCTTTTCGCCTCGAAACAAACGGCACCGAGCGTGGATGCAGGCGATGCGGAAAAGCCAACCGTCGGCGGTGACCAACCGTCGGCGAACGATGAGGACAAAGAAACGGATCGCTTGGTGCGCGTCGTGCTAGACCTGTCCGAGAAGCAGTGCTGCCAGCTGTCCGAAGTCATCCGGCAGGATCCGAACTATTTTTCCATTTTCAAACAAAAATCGCTACAAACAATCGATGCGAGCGGTACGGATGAGCAGCGGGAGCAGCTGCTCCGCGACAAACTCAAGGACAACATCCTGAAAGCCTTAGACCAACAGGGGAGTCACGGTAGCAGCTAAATCGCACCACGTATTGTTCGGTAAGTTTCAGGTCGTACTATCCCAAACGAGGTTGCAGAGTTTGTTGTCCTGTGAAGAAATTGTGTAAACTATACGCACCACACATTTTCAACCGATAAAGAGCAATATGAATTCGAGTGAAAAATTTAGCGCAATTGTCATTAACTTTTTACCAAGCATTACAAACAAACAAACGAAACTACATCCACATATATTAGCCAAATTTTTAGATCCCTAACAGAGAAAGCTTTTGTAGAGAATGTTGATAGAAACGTAGAACTTATGAAAGCTATAAGAGACAATGGAGAGAAAGAGAGATAGTATGTATGTGTGCAAAACAAAAACCCGTAAACGAAACATATCAATTCAAAACGAGTATAGTGCATAGTGCTGGTATAACTATATTATTAAGTAGACTTATACACAAGGAAACCGGAGACAGTAAGTAGATCGGATAGTTTATCGTGCATTAAAGTGAAGCAGCATCCTGCTGGAGGTAGGAAAAGAAATTTAAACGCACACGCTACCAGGCAAAGCTAATGAGCGAAAAAATGCATTGCTGTAGCGCGATTTGCATACATTTGGGCGCGAATAGGTTATTTTATTCAGTTTTAGATAAGCTCTTTTGGTTAGCATTACTGCTTCAGCCTGGAACATGGATAACAATGCTTTAATGCGTTAGTTATTTTATTTTATCAGCCAAGTTTCTCTTATGTGAAATTATTACCCCCAAAAGCATCGCATGTTTTCTTTTCTATTTTATACATTTTTCTTCAAACATGTAACAGATTTTAAGCTTTCAAGCTAAATGCGTCACTTTCACAAGAAGTAGGGTGAGAAACGGAGCTAAAAACAATAGTTTTATGCTTTGAAAAGTACTGCAAATTGCATGCATTTTGGCGGAAATTGACTAAATCAACCTGAAAGTATGTAAGCTAGGGGTAGTCGAATATAAAAAACGCTCACTGTAGAGTACATTTCAACAACAAAACACAAAAGCCACACGCACATAAACGAACAACATGCCGCGTTCTCAACACGCAGTGCTTCCTTCTCAGTACGTTTACAGCAAAGGAAATTGGGTGATTATTTTTCCGTTTCTTTTTAATTTTAATTTCTACTCTCCAATCCCTCTAGCTTCCCGATGGGCTCTTGCGTTTGCTTCCAATTTACCTGAATGAGCAGGGCGAGCGGGAGAGGAACACGCTGACTTGGAACCAACATGCACAAAACCAAACTAAACATAATCAAACCGAATCAAAAATACAACACTGTTAAACGAACACTCACACACTCCACACGCAAACACTGCGAACTATTCTACCTGAAGATACCTTTTTGATGCGGACGCATAATTGCAGAGTTTTTGCTAGCATGACACATATTTCGATACGGTTTATTTGTAACTACTCTATTTGTAACACTGTTTTGGACAATTAAGTTGCCGGTGTGGCCGTGGATGGAGCAAAAACGGAACGAAACAAAACCACAAATGAAACACAGCACAAGAAACGAACACGTTATTTACCTTGTACTACTACGGGCAACATACAACAAAAACACACACCCGAAACCAAAACTAGAGTTTATCGATTGCTATACAAATTTGAAGTGATAGATTTGAAGAATTTAAGCAAAGTAGAAACATATTTATACCGAAGCGGGCGGAGGTGCGGACGAATCAAGCCAAGACAAAGCAGAATATCCACTAGTAGAGCGGCGAATGTAGACGAAATGAAAGCGTCGCGCCATACAAACATGGAAGCTTGGTAGGTTTTATAATGAAAAAACAACACAAAAAACAACACATAATATTCTTAATGTTAGGGAAACTGGAGTGAATGTAGAAACTTATGAAAAATGAAACAAAATTAAGCAGAAGTATAAATATGAACGCGTTGGAATAGTTTGAAAGGTATATAGAATATTTGAAGTAAGCAGACAAAACAACACCAAACATTTGTAACGTGCTAGAGTTATGCAATATATACGTTGGCAGGAGAAGGAACCGCTCGGTCTCCAGTAGATTGTGTGCGCTAGCCTATAGTAGAGGCCGCTTGTAAAGCAATTAACTAGGCACAACAATAGAAAGTTCGTTAAAGCTGACACGCAGGATTAAGGGCTAACGCTGGGACTAAGGCACTGCACATCACACACACACACAGACATACAAAAATCGTTTCCTATTTGTTACCGGTGGCAGGCACGAGTCGATCGGTTCCATCCATCCTCAAGTTACCAGCGCTGGAATTCCACTAGTACGTGTGCGGAAGAAGTGTCAATTAAAAAATAACTAATAAAATGGCCACTTAACTTAGCATAGCTAAGGCAGTAATACAGAGAAGGAAAAACGCGCCACTATTTTTGTATCTACTTTTTTTCTAGAACAAAAAAAACTTTATTTTAGCGCTCGTACTATTTCGTAATCGGTACACTATCCGTATCCATGTGTTAATATATTTATCAGCATTGATTTGTGTGTGTTTTTTTCTGTCTCTATCTGCCGTGAAAAAGCTTTGATATGCGCTTTACGACGATACGGTGAAGTTATGCTACAGGATCAAAAAGCTTTAATACGAAACGAAAAACCATCAAACGAGTGAAATCGAACGAGAGTTTGCAGTCGAAAGTTTGTAGAAGCGAAAAACTAATAAATACACAGTTGAGTTTGTGTTTTCCCTTTAGTTTATCACTCGGCCGGGATTTCTGGTATTAATATCTTACATATACTCTGGCATCCGAACCCTTCCGCGTCCAAACGTAGAAAAGAAACGACACCAACCCGTCGGGAACGACACCAACCTTATATCTTAACAAAAAAAAAACGCTTGCACACGCTGCACCAACCGACACACTAACACATTGAAACACGTGGGAATTAAATCTAAGTAAAATATGCATATCTGCTGCTTGCGTACCGTTTGATAAAATTATTCTAAAGATAAGCAAGTACGGTGCGATGCGGTGAGCAGACCGATTACTCACGGCAGTTGAGAGTGGCGTGGCGGCGTACGCCAAATTGCACTCGAGTTGCGCTTCAGCTTCTGCGCATCGATCGACGGGAAGAGCTCGCGCAGATCGGGTGTCATCGGTTGCACCGAAAACAGTCGATCGATCACCTTCGATTCGATCCGGGCCTGGATCGTAAGGGCTCTCCGGTATTCGGACGCTGAAAGAGGCAACAAGTGTGTAAGCAGCGTGTTAGTGTGGTCCCCCCCCCCCGTAAAATTAGGCGATAAAAAGCAAGTACTTACTATTCTGGCACCATTCCGGTCGTGCTAGCCGCTTCTTGCGGGGTGCACTGCTCGGTTCCCCGGTCACCTCGTCGTCGGTCGAGTCATCCGTTTCGATCATCTCAAACGTGAGCGTCTCCGCCTGCTGTTGCAGGGCGGCGGCAGCGGCCGCCGCTTTCTTCTTCGCCAGCTGCTGTTGCTGCTGCTGCCGAAGTTTCTGCTGATACATCTGTTTCTGCAGCTTGTCGTCGTGGCTATCCTTCGCTTGACTCGACTTGACCGCCTCCAGCAGCTCCCGATCGTGGCTGTCACGATCGTAAAGTGCACAAAAAGAAAAAACGTATTCATATAAACGTTTGACCAAAAACAAAAATGGGAAAAAATCCCTCGCTTACCGTTGCTGCTCGAGTTGCTTGGCCAGTTCCTCGCGCTTCTGATCAGCGAGCATCTTCTGTTCCTCCAGTTGACGGCGCTTTTCGAAATCCTCCAGCTTGCGTGCCTTCTTCTGTGCTTCCAGGCGCATCTTCTCCTGCTTTTCGTGCACCAGCTTCCGATACTTTTCCTCCTTCTCGCGCACCAACCGCTCCGCATGTTCGCGTTTCTCGCGCTCCATCGCCTCGCGCTGCATCGCCGCCAGGCGCTGCTTCTCTTCGCGCTTTTTCTTCTTCTCGTCCAGCAGCGAGGAGGTGGACGAGGCAGCCGAAAGTGTTCCACTGCCACCACCGCCACCGGCACGATCATAGCTGGAATCGCGCGACTGGCTGCGCGTTACCTGACCACCAGATCCGCTCACGATGGCCGTGGCAGCCGCCGCTGCCGCCGCCGCTCTGCTTCGCATCTGGGCAACTTTCGAGGCAGACGATGCCTTCGGAATTGGCTGCGTGGCGGCACAGTTCGGGGTGGTAACGAGTGGTTTCGCATGTGCCGACCGGGGACCGTGGATTGTACCGCTGGCATGTTCGCTACCGGCCGTTCCGAGTGTCGGCGTGCTGACCGTCTTCAGCAGCCGCCCGATCATTTGGGCTTGCGGTGTACCGATCTTCGTAGCGCCCGTAGTCGCACACTTCTCGAACGCCTCGATGCGGCTCTTGATCGGGCTCATAACGCACGGATTAAACAACTCTTTGTTCTTTTTCGCCTCGGCGAGAGCAGCCGATTTGGCGCTGGCCGTTTTCTTCAGAGTCGCCGACATGGCACCAGCGGCGGCTTTCGGTTTAGGTCCCGGAATAGCAACGACCGGTTTGATATCCATCTTCGACGGCAGCTCCGGTGCGTATTGGTGCAGCTGTACGGGAGAGTTTTCCACCACCGACTCGTCCTCGGTCATGATACTCGCATTTCCCATACCTTTCTCCTTCGAGCGTGGCCTGTCGCCCTTTTCGATGACAAAGGTACCATCGGTGATACCCTGCTGCTGCTGCTGCTGCTGGGGCGTATTTCTACTCGCTGGTGCGGGTATGTTAAACGTTGCATTGCACGGGTGCTCCAACGGTGAGGCTACCTGAACCGAACCCGATGCAGTGACGAATGTATTGTCCGATTGCATGTTGTACGTTTCGTTCATATTATGAACGGGTTTTCCGGTGGCTTCCGCTATGTTAATTTTCTGTAGCGTGACTTGAAGTGGACGCATTTGTTTCTCCAACTGTGCCTGCAAAGTAAAAGTAGCGGAAGTTGTTAAATTTTATTTTCATACAATTTATGCATATTTTCTTATGAAGAACTCCATCCTCTAGGACTATAATGGACTTGACTTGTTCAATGTTCTAACAAGAATTTAAGGATCGTTCTGTGAACATTGCAAGCTAAGAATTTTCCATTAATCATACAAGTTGATAAATAAGATCGTTTTGATACATGATCAATATTGCAAACATCATTTAAATCGCTATTTATGTTTCATTGTATTAAATGTGTATCTAAATTTCTTGTAAAGCAACCATCCAAATGAACCATATCTAAATATATAATAGTAAATAATAATCGAAAAAAATACCATTGAAAGTTCTGCATCCGTCTGCTTCTTTTGCTGCTCCTGTACGCTTGACCGTGTGGATTTATCAGAAGCTCTACCCTCCGGTTGCTGCTCTTTGTTGTTTTGCACAATCGAGAGTTTTTCTGTTTTGATGCGCATCGTTTCGATAAGCACTTTGGGCTGTACCATTTCCAGTTCCTTCTGTACCGGTTCGTCCACCTTTTCCGCTGTCTGTTGTTTTGCCTTAGCCGAGCGCCCCGGACGGCCACTGCTAGTGCTGCTGCTACTCGTACTGTTCATCGTCGATTCTGCAGACGAAACTGCCGAACTGGAGGCGGTATCGTTTGCTTCTTTTTGGGCGGCTTTCCCACCAACAGCCCGTTTTTTCGTGCGTACCTTCGGTGCGGCCATCTTTGGTGGTGGCATGCTCGGTGGCGGCATCTCCTCGTCGGAGACGAGCTCCACCTTCGGCACCACCGGTGGGATGACCAGTAGCGACATTTCCCGACCGCTGGGCGGCTCTTGCGATTCTCGATCATCCTTTTTCGCTTCGGTCGCACTGGCAAACCCTTCGTCGATGCGGGTTGCTGGCGGTTCATGGCTTCTGTTTGCGCGGTTCGCATCGTTTTCCGTATCCATCCGGTCGAAGGTGGTTTCTTCCATCGCCTGCTCAGCATCTTTGCCGCCGCGGACGAGCGTACTGTTCGCGACGGTAGTCGAGATACGTTCCGTTTTGATCGTAACCGTGGTCACTCCGGCATTGTTACGCAGTTTGGCTGTTAGTGATGGTTCCTTCAGTTTTTCCTGTGCCTTCAACCGTGCGGTACGCGACGGTCGGACGGAGGAAGCATCGTCGCCACTCGTGTCCATCGGCTGGTGGGAGCCCACGCCGTGGGTTACGTCCAGCATGCGGGCAGACGTACGGCTAGTGGTGGTTTGCTTTTGTTTGTTTTCCGAGCCGTTCACCAACCGATCGTCATCTTTGCTGCTGGCAGTGCTTGTTTCCTCATCTCGCTCTGAAATGGAAACTTGTCTTTTCGGCCTCTTCTTGTTCTGGACCGGTGTGCCACGCTCGGTGGCTAGTGTGACGCATTCGTTCAGCCTCTTTTCCAATTCCTGCGACAATACAAACCAGTAAGTTGGCATGCTCGATTGGAGGATGGATGCTTTGTTATGCACCACGAACCCTTACCTTAAATTCATTTTCCATTGAACTTTCGCGGTCCAGCGCATCTCCTATGAAGGTATTGAACATTTCTAACAACTCGTCCATGGTTGCTTCGTTCAACGGGAAGGATCACACCGATGATGATATCCAACGTTCCTCTACCCTATCGCACACGCACAAAATGGTTGCTTCTCGCAGGTGTACTTGCAAAAATTATGTGTTTTATACGTACGCACCACGTTCAGCACATACACATGATACTCGACCGACGTAGGCCAAACGCAGCAAAACAGGAAAATTGTACGCTGGGACAACACCAAACACTGCAGCAAAACCCGCTCAATTCCGACGGATAACGCGTAAGTTAAAAATTGAACAGAGCGAACCGTTTTTGTGCACCAACACACTCACGAAGCGAAACGTACGGTAAAGGCCTTCTTGAAATTTGAACGAACGGTTTTTCACGTTGACAGCTGTCAAGGTGAATATAAGGACTATTATTTGTTCATGTTTTATTTTCATAAAAAAATGCAGAACATTGCTTAAATTATTGTTCAATATGCTTGTAGTCTATTTTAGTAATACATTATACCTTATGTGAGCTTATTTTAGCTTTCTGAGATGCACACAGCGCTTATACACAGCATTCAGCTTAGTTAGTTATATACCTTGAGTACCGTTGTTTATGTTTTGCCGTTTACCATTTCATTTACAAAAAGTGCAAGGAAAAAGAGCACGCATTGATCCGAAATGGACGATACAAACATAAATGTAAGCTTCTGCACGGATCCGACATTCAAGTTGACTGTAATAAGGCATAAAACGAAAGAAAAATGTGACATTTGTCAGCTCAGCGAAAATAACGCCTTGCGGTACGGCGAGTTTCTTGTGAAGCAGCACCAACGCAACCATAAGATCCAATTGCATTACTTTTGTTTGGTAAGTCTCCCTTTCATGGTCCAAATTTCTAATGCAATGATAACGAATTAATTCTCTCGCTAGCTGTCCGCGACATACATTCCACAAGTAGGAGGCAGTAGGGTGGGTATTACTGGCTTCAAAATTGTCGATGTAATCCGTAGCTTCTCAGAGTTCCGCGATAAAAAATGTGTCTACTGTGGCCAACCATCTGCAGCCATCGAATGTGCTCAGTCGGACTGCAAACGACGGTATCATTACATCTGCGGCTACCGCAACTACTGCGTCACGCAATTCTGCGGCCAGTTCCTGTCTTACTGCCATCTGCATCTACCTGCCGAACTGGAACGACCGATCAACATCAGTATCCGCGAATGCGACATCTGCTTCTCCGATCTACCGCTCGTGACGGATCCGGATTTTAATCCTGTATCGATTGTGCGTAGCTGCGGTATTGACGGCTGTGAAGGGTTAATGCACCGAGAGTGTGTACAGCGCTTCGCCTATACATCCGGTTACAACTTCAAGTGTCCACTGTGCTTTGACAAAACTTTTAATAAGCTGGTGGCACGCTTTGGTATTTTCGTTCCGCAGAGAGAGTCAGCGTGGGAACGAGAGGCGGGCGCTTTCAAAGATCTGCACAAGCGGAAATGTACGGCCGAGAAATGTTTGGTGATGGCGAAAGGAACTCTTAACGAGCGTAAGGAACAGAAGAATATTGTTGGATGTAAAATCTGCGGCGGACAACTGATGCACAGGATCTGCGTGGGATTACAGGATGCCAACGAATATCTGTGCAGCGCGTGTAAGGACGAATCGTTTGTCAGACTGGTGTAATTATTAAGTTAAGCTGTTTGATATAAATTATAATTAATTTGCATAATTTTATAGAAAGCTGTTTTTTATTTCTTGATTCATTGACACTTCTTTTTTGCATTAATGGCCTGTAATTAGATGAGCGAAAAATTCGGTCGAATCTACTATCAGAAAATATTGTGATATCGGCCCAAAGCTCGTCGCTACATTACACAGCCGTCCATACTATTTAGTTTTTATTTTGTGTGGTCTCTAAACGATATCTTCGTGCACGTACAAATTCATATATTATTGGAAAAAAAACTAATATTACGATAAAATGTTGCTTCAATATCACTTTTTCGTTTCTACTGGCTATTTTTGAAATCTTTTCGATACCTTAGAGGTTTTAAATCGAACCGAATGTATTGAAGTCCCTCTGGGTGCTTCCTGGGGCTGTCTATTTCAAAGTGAGGGCTAGATGTACCGAGCTGTCAAATTTCATTTGTATTTGGTGTTGCCGTTGGTGCTTTTGTTGTTGTTGTTAGTATAAACTGGTCACTGAAACAACAAAAGAGAGGAAAAAATATTACGGGAATTGTGGTGAATCGCGGCTCCGTGTAAGTACTTTGGAGCGTTGTTGCGTTTGTATATTGGTGTGCATTGCCTATTTTCGTGCATCGGAATTAGCTTGATGCATCGCAATTATAGTTACAGTTGTTGATTGTGTAGAATTCGCGCTGGGTTTGGTAATGTAGTTGAATGTTCTCAAAGAGGCACCTCGACATGATCGGTGTAGCTGGTGGCAAATGCCAACTTCTTGTCGTGCGTCTTTGTTCCGAAAACGCGAATCAAAGTGTGTGCAGTCCAAGGCGTTAGCTGGAAACGATTGTGAGCCATAATTTCGTGGCACATCATTTGTGCGTTTTAAGCAAAGTGACGAATGATGTGTGTTTGTTTGTCTCACTCTCTGGTGGCCAATAGGTGGTGATGTAAGATGCTGCGGTGTTCACATTATATGGCGTAGCAGTGAGCCAAAAAGCTTGGCGCTACCCCTATTTTGGTGCTTAGTGTGCGAGATCATTCGTTCGGTTAGAGTTTGTCGTGCACGAATGTGATTCCTCCATTTGCATCACTCTGTATTGCTAATTCCAGCTTCAGTTCGTGAGTGAGTCCGCGAGATTAGCAAGACCCAGTGATCACCTTGTTCGCCTCTTTCTGCGTAGACGCTGGGGCTTGCGAAAGCAGAAAGTGAGTGAAATTGAAGTGTATTTTAATAAGTGAATTTGAATTAGATTTCCTGGTGCTATTCACCCATACTACCGACAAACGAAGCACAGTTGGGCGCAACAATGCTGCGATTTCATAGCACAAGCTTCCAACAAAGTTGGCGATGGAATCATTCTTAGTAGGCGTTGGTGAGGTCACATTCGGGATTTCCACCGTCTACTGTGGAACAGAAACACAAACAAAAACCAGCGCACACGCGATTGAATGCGGAAGCTTCCACATATCGAGCCCGGAGATGAAGATTTAATTAGCCAATCATTCAGTCAGCCAGCTAACGAAGAACGCATCCTTGTCAAAGAAAAAGTCATCGATAGACACGAAGGTCGCCGTAAACGCGGTAGCGGTACGGAAAACGGAACGATAACAATCGATCGCATCGGCAAAACCAATACCAGCAACAGCTGGCACACCAACACACCGTCGAGTTCGAGCTGGCCGATAGCTGAAGGATAACTCCAACTGAGGGTACGTAGGCTACGCACGTTGCCAAACTGTTGCCATTTCGTTATGTTGTTGTGTTTTATTTCTTAGCTTCAGCATCCATTCACCGGCGCCGCCTGCTGCCGTCTTTTGGCTGGTGTCGTTTTTTGTTTTTGCTTCGCTCCTCGAATCCTTTCGCTTGGTTTTACCTGAACGGGTCGCACCTGCAGCATCTTATGTTTCTGCAAGATGCTCGGATCCGTTTTGCAGCTGCCGGTTATTTTAAACTTTGTTTTTTTTTTTTGTTTTTGGTCAAATATGGGCCCTCGAAAGGCGTCGGAATTACGCCCGATCGAGCGCCAAAAATTGGCCCGTAGCTTCTGACTAATTGACCCGTAACATTGTTGCCTCGACTGCGTGGAATAATACCGCACGTGCTGGCTTGTTCGATTTGTATTCTGCGGTTAGCGGAAGGGTTTTTTTACGGATGCAGGCATTGATTCAATTAGATGTACAGAAGCAGCAACGACCTTGCTTGTAATGGATCATGTTTGGAAAGGTTCAGTAATTGTGTACAGTATTACGTCTAATAATGTCTCATTTTCGTCAGTGTTGCTTTAAATTTGTTTTAATTTTATACCTAGATACGGAAAAATTAATTGTTTTTATTAAACTAATTGGATGACGATGGTTCCATCTCGCTGCAAGTAGTTTCTCCTTTAGCAAAAATGCCTGAGTGTACATGTCCTAAAGGCCACCTCAGCTCGAACACTCGATCCCGTTCGGCGCTGGCAGGGCATGGCTAACGATTCGCTAACGATTCCCTCGCTGGTGCGATGAATGAATTGCCAATGAATGGAACCAACGGGGAGATTCCCCCGTCCCCCCCGAGCCCCGATGTCATTGGTCCGCGAAGGACATCGAAGCGGTTGACCCGAGAAAGCTTCTCCTTGACCGACATCAGCCAGCCAGCGCTAGAAAGAGGACGGACTGCTCTTTCATACTCGCCTTTGCGCCTTTGCCTTTTCTTACCGCCAACGTGGGGGTGACTTGAACGTATGCAAAAAAGGGTAAGCAAAAAGATTAACCTCCCCCCAACCACGCTCGCGGTGATGATGAGCGAAACATGACCCGAACACTTGATGGAAGTGTGGCTTCTTTTCGGTGCCGGTTTGTTTTTTTTTGCCGTTCAAACCGACCAACCCAACCGAAGTATTCTGCCAAGAATGTGTGAGCTTGACGCGGGGGCAAGTGGTGACGGCAGAAAAGTAAGTGGCCACGTGCGCTAGCTCAACAAGTTCCACAGCCCTGGAAGTGGGAAGAATTTCCTGCACGATGGACCGGTGTTTTAACTTATTTAGTTGTTTATCGTTTTCGCGGTTGCTTCAAGCGGTTGAAACATCCGTGTGCGTGAAACAAAACAATAAATGGTAAACGGGTGTGTTGTGTGTGTGTGTGTGTGTGTGGTGAAAATGGTGCTCGTGTGCGATTTCTGCTCCGGATTTCGTACGCCCCCTTGCGCTGGAAGTTGGGGCGGGTACACGTTGGGGATGAATTTTTAAAAAGATGAGCTTTCTACTGTTACTGTTTTCGTTTCGAGCTGTCGGTGTGGTTGAGCGGAGTGTATTTACTGCATATTTGGGTCAAGTGGTACCCGGGGGCACTTACTTCCGAATAGTATTGCCGGGGGTTCCGAACACTTACTGCAAAACCTTCTGGTGGAATTCTTGGAGAGTCGGTCTGAATGTGTTAATTTATTATTGACGCACTACTTTCATCGTTTCAGGGCTAAACGAAGTGCACACGCACAAGGGATGAACGACGAGAACATTTCTATCTGTTCGAAGGTTATTTTCAACTCGAGCCAAGCTGTGGTTTAGTGCAAAAAAAAAAATCCCGTCCCGGGATGATCACAACAAAGCTGATGAAAACTTCAGAAGACATAGAGCAGCTCCCCGGATGCAGTGGCTCGAATTTCTGTGTTCACTGTGCGGTACCGTCCGGAAGTGGTCCAGTTTGAAAAAGGTTTCCTCAGCTCAGCTCCATCAGAGGGGAATGGGGCACGCGGAAGCACGAGGCGCTCCGGTGCACTGTTTTGAACAGAAACGCTCCTGCGATGGGGTGCGATTCATTCGCTGCTTGTTGCTTTGCTTGGGAGGACCGAGCCGGATAGGACGTGCGGATTTCGCGTGCCTTGGTGCTTATCGCGGGTTTGTACAGGCGATAAGGTCCGAACGGCACGGGACAACGAGTGCGGACGGTGCTGTTGTTCTTCGTTGAAACAATATTTGAAACTCAACGGGGATACCTTTCGGTGTAACCGAGAAACATTTTAACTCTTTAGCAAACGTTGACTTCCGTAATAGTTACGGGTGGTCCATAGTTAGTGAGTAATTTTACGTATATAATCGTATCGATCAAAGTAAATTTTCATTTATTGATGAAGCATTTCATATTTTTTTTAACAATTTACCTATTGTACACTTCTTATTATTTGATTTTGATACTAAAAGTATGAAAATCGTCAAAAACTTTCACAGTAGTTGTAAAATTCATCAAGAGATGGCGCCACACTCATCTCTGAAGCAATTTAGTAGCATTAGATTAGCTTTTTTTTACTTGAAAAAGCAAATTTGGTAAGCATTCGATTGCAATTCAAATTCGATTTGCAATCTTCAGTTTTGACTAAATACTCTCTAAAATACATTTCAGTTTGGGAAAAAGGATTTTTTTTTGCAGAAAAATGATTTTATTATCAAAGCAACCATTTCCACTCAACCGTTTCCATAATCAATCACGTCGAAGCGAACTTTCCAATGGGCTGCTAATAAATGCGGTACAGATTCATAATTAAACCCAGCGGTACAGTGGGTAAACACGATCACCACCCGGTGAGTTTAGCTAAGGTTCACCATGTACCAACATGAGAAATGTTCGATTGTGTGTGTTTTTTTTTGTTGCCGGTCGGTTGCCGGCAGCACCAGATACGCGATAAGCAGAGGTTAACGAACACAGCTAGTGAAATGGAACTTGTGGAAAACGGCTTGGACTTGACGTCGGCTTAGGTTACAGCAAAACTCTCAAATTGTACATGAAACGGTTTACGATCGCGGTGGCGATGAACGATTGCAAATGGTTTAATTGCTGCTGCTGTGGTCACACTAGCATTCACGGGGTGTAACAACACCGTACAAATGAACCCACAAGCGTACCGTGTGCCGTGTGAATTTCACTGCCAACATTATTAAACCACAGGCTATCGCGGCCGGGTCTGGACAATGATCTCTATCGAGAGGGCGTCGTTTGAATGCATCATTTTGTTGCACCAAAGTAACATAGTTTGCCAATTTATTGTGTCTCGTGTGACTTAGTGGCATGAATAAGATCGCGGAAAGGGAGATACGGTTGAAACCAGCGAGATTTACGTTCCGAATCGGTCACACACAATAGTTATTACGTGTTTATTGTCTAATAGCATTTTTAAACATCTTCTTGCTAACGTTATTTGTAACAAACCCACGTAAGTGAATCGAAAGAGCAGAACCATAGTTGAAATGAATACAAAACTGTACGATCGAGCTGTTTGTTTTGATATTTTATTTTGTGTTTCAATTTATTAGGCTTTTTATTTACAATTTTTCAAGAAAGTGAGATCCTCATGGGATCTTAAATGAGGGATTCTTGAATTCTTAAAATGCTGAAGCACTTAGTGAATTATTGAAAGCTTAAAAATGAACTCACAATGAACACCCAGGAACGTACGAGTAATCCGATTTGACCGATAAAATTGTCGTACCGGTCGGGGTTAAAGCCTTTTTTTCCTAATTTCATTCAGTTTTATTGGTGTACAGTGCTCAATTTACTGTGCAACACTTTCTTTAGTGAAATGTTTCCACCATCATCCACCATTTTGTTAATGGATCGAATATAAGCCATAAACATTGAGTAGCAATTTTTTTAGACAAAATATTTTTGAAATGGAAATAGAGTTTCCCAGTATTCCTGTTTCTCATCTAGCATTGTGAAACTGACCGGAACATGGCATAATACTCCATTTTTGTTTTTCTTTATACAATCTCATCCCTCAACAGCTTAAAAACCGGATTGCGCCTAGATTGCTTATAAATTCTTTCCCCCTAGCGAGGCAGGCGCCGCTATAAACGCTTTCGATTTCGGTGTGTTCGCTGGAAAACATTTATATTCTCGCAGCCGATCTAGCAGACGGACGGACCGGACCGCCCGTGAAAACCGTCCAGCGATTGTTTTCCTATGCCGGCGCAAATAGCTGCTCCGCTTCCCGGCGACGTACCGATTTTCCTGCATTCGCTTTCGGCGTGCGCAACGCCTCCGTGCCCGAAAATGGCGTTTTATGTGGTGCGGATGGAAATTTATGGTCCGGCTATGGTGTCTGTTTGCTCGTTTTCGCTTCCCTCGGCTGAAACGCGTGTGGTGTTATTGTTAGAACGTCTTCTTGCTCCATCTTCGGCAGCAGCAGCACGCCGGACGCGTGGGGATGAGAAAACTTAACCGGGGGAAAAACGCATTGCATGGATGAAACGTAAATTCTTTTCGTGAACTTCCCCCGAACCCTTGGGCGCGTGGATAATTCACTTCAATTCACCTCCCACGGGAGGGTTAGTTCAAAAGGGAAAGCAGACACGGGTTTTCTCTCGCTACAGAAGATGGAAGAACTAGAAATAGACTGAGAAATGTGACACCTCACCGCGTAGTAACACAGTGGCTAGTGCATCGCCTCGAATGCAGCTGTGTCTACCGTCTCATGCTTCCCTTCTGTTCTAACTCACATGATGATATAGGGAGAAGTGGAAAAAATACATTGCATTCCCGATCGACGAATTTACCATTTTTTTCTCATCTCGTTGTAGTATTCCACGCATGTGCCAGGCGGCCCTACGCGAACCAATACACAGACACACAGCCGCGATCCGATCGGTTCACGATAAATAAACATATCATTCCGGTTCATCAAAGGCTACTGGCTTGGACGGCGATTCGCTTCCACACGCGGTGTGACGCCATCTTGCTCGTAGCGGTGTCTGGTGCAGCTAAAAAGTGCACCTTTTTTTTTCATTACGCGGTGTCGCGGTATGTGCATCTGTCGCACGATTAACCCGTCACCAGGCGTCACCCCACACGTTTTGAAATGCCACGTACGACGACGTGAAACTCACACAACACAAGACCAAGTGACGATCACCTGGCGATTACGCCACTGGCAATGAGACAACCACCACCGTGCGGCTACTACCGGCCTTGTCCGTCCGCCAGCACAGTGGTGGAAAACGTCTCCGATCTGATCGATACGGGGTTGAGGTTGTTGCTAGTGAGTTGTGGTTTACGTTTTGTGAGCCTTCTAAAAGTTAATTAAACTGTTTATTTGATTGCCTGTGGTAATTATGGTAAAGCTAATAGTGTCTGTTTTGGCAAATGTGACAATCTGGTAGCTAACACTCGGATAAGATCTTGATTTGCGTTCACAGATGAACGCAGTAAAGTAAGCATTTTAATTGAATTTATGTTTCATCCAATGGTTTAAACTAAGCATGTGTCGAACGCGAACCACTCGAACGTCACGAGTTCAGTTATTTACTGGACTGGAACAACCCTCCCACAGCATAGATTGGATTGTGGTCGGTTTGTACGCAATGCACTGAACGTTTTCAATGCCAGTAGCTAAACCTTGACCACCAGCTCGAGGAGCTACTAGTAGGAGGTGCTTTGATTTTGCAATAAAATGTTATTTATTTTGTGGAAGTTTGATGCACACAGGTGCTTTTGGTTAGCCAAATTCACCTCACATTTGACTGATCAAAATCGATTAATAAAAAACGGTAAAATAGTTTAACAACTTAACTAATCGATGCATCCTTTTGTTTTTGGTTCTCGTCAAAAGATGGCGCTGCTCAGAGTAAAGGCAACTATGTTACTTTTTGTCTGTCGATGGAGTATTTCAAAAAACAAAAGGAAGATGGAATCTGGACATGCTTCTGAAACATGTATTTCAGACAAAAAAAAAACATTATAAATGTTACTAATTTTTCTGACATTTCAATTATTTTCTAATGAAAAATTGCCGTACATTTTCTTAACAACCATCAAGAAAAAGGCTTCAAATGCTATTATGGACCGGAGGCGCCCGTACACGTAAATTATCATGACGAGCCATTATCATGACTCGAGTTTTAGCGCAAAATTATCTGTTAATTCCGTTGCAACGCTTCACCAATAATGGCTTGAATCTATCCCTCTGTTCAAACAAACAGCTCGAGTATGTTTACGAGTATGTACCAGAAGGATGATACATACTAATCGTCTACAAAGTCCACTTTAAATATGCTCACGGCTCTCCCTGTGTGCTTCCGATAGCAGAGCACCCTTAGGCGCACGTTCCTCATACTGTTTTCTGTGCTTAAACTTGCGAGAAGTACTCGTTAGACCGTTTGAAAACACTTCAAAGAAAGTGGTAAAGTTTTGATTATAATCTACGCAAGATAGAGTATAAATAAACCGGATGTTTGTAGTACGCGCATTAGGAGTCGCCAATATCGTTGGTGTTAATGATTGATCGACACGCTCTGCCACCGCGGAACGTCTCTAATGGGGCTGTTAATTGCCGTCAGAATCAGAATGTCCAGCAGCAGCAGCAGCAACAGGAAGGGATGTAATTATTCAAACGAGTTGTTGTCTCCGATCGCTAACTGCGATGAACGTTCTGCGTTCGGGACCGGATGTATCGAAGTAGCGCTTCATAACGATGGTGTAGAGATGAGCTTTTGATCGAAAGGTTTTTCTATCACACTTATCCATTTCATAACTGTTGGAATTTGCTGCTTTTATATCAGAAAGTACTGAGAATACATTTATCATGTAGCTGAAATCCCATCCATAAGGTCAGTGGGCAACTTGTGCACTAACGAAAGGGATCCACCGTTCGTGCACCGTCAAAAGGAAAAGTAATAGTACACAGGCAGACGCTTCACGCACAGCCGGGCAGACTCTTTTCAATTACCTCCAATTAGTGTTTGCCACCATCGGGCCAGAGCTATTGTTTTCCAGCTCACTTTTCTCTCGCTCTCGTAGGTTGTTGTGCGCCGGCAGAGATGTTAAATTTCGAGCAGTGAGGAATGAAAGTAGTAAAGCAGAGGGTGCAGATCTCCTCCTCCGTGTGTGATGTTTCCGCTCAATTAGCTCGTGTTCGTGCGGTGTTGCGATGTTTGGACGATCTTTTTTTTTGCGTGTGGTAAGGGCGAGACCGCAGCCGGTGCCTGTAGGACGATCGATCATCATCTTTATCGTGCGCAAAAGATGCAACGCAATGATACAAAAATGTCGATGAAAGAAGTGAGCCGCAGGTTTCGGGTTTTGTACCTTTTCCGTCCCGTGCTCAGATGCTTTCATTTTTGCACGGTCTTGAACTGATCAAGATGCGTTGTATGTTTTTCTGCTCTTACTGCGCAGCGTTGTGCAATTGCAAGAATTCTTTCCATTTAATTTCATTGTTATATAAATGTATCACATTATTCCATGTAATTTCAGTATTACATTAGAACTGTTAACAATTGGTGCAATTCCCCAATACCTTACTTAGCTTAAGTAGACTCTGATCCATGGAAGATTTTTCCTTAAACCAAACAATGTTTTTCCTAATTTAAATAATTTAGTTTAGCTAAACGTTTCCAGAACTATGCGACATGTAGATACTTTTTACTTTTTTTTCTGACTGTAAAACCCTGTAAACTTGTCATTTATTTCCGTCACATTCTCTTACATTTTAACCATGATTGTAACTTTTTCTACATCATCTACCCGGTCACGATTATTCAAGCTCGTCAAGTTCAAAGTTGGCGTTGTTCGCAAGTGTTTCTCTCGTTTTTGTTTTTAACACAACCCTACTTTCCCGTGAGAAAACAAGACTTGCCCGTCGGTTGTAAACGGTGCGAAAAACAACACATTAACCATTAGCAGAGAATTAAAATAAATGGCCGTAAATGGTGAGCAGCCGATCTGCATTATTTAGCTTTATTTTGTTTTTGTTTCTCACTATGTTCTGTAAGCATTCTTGAGAACTGTAAGCAGGTTCTTGAAGCATTTTTCAATTTGATATACATTTTTAATTTATCTATTGTTCGTTTAAGAATGTTCTCCTAAACTATTTCACAATTTAGCACTAGCATGGGTATGATATTTGGCTATCATTTCACTCTCACGGTATTTTCGTTGGAAACGAAATATGAAACTAATAAAGCTGACCATCTTCCTTGTTTGCTCGCAGTGCTACCCTTTCCACGTCGATGGATCGAATCCGTCGGGGCAATATAGTAAAAGTTTCGCAACAAAATTGGCACCGGCTGCCGAAAGCGGAAGCACCCAGAGCTGGTTGATGGTGATGTTTCTAACCAAAACAAATTCCATACATCCTCTCGCGCTCGCTCTCCTCACGTTGTGTGTCGTGCATGCCCGGAACTATTTATTGTCGGATGAAATCGAACGTTACAACAAAACCGATTGATTTTGGCCGTCTCCGGTGACGCAATGCATTGCGTTCTGCGGTTTGCAAACTGATCGATCAAATCCGCCACCGCTTGCTACACGAAATTCCGGCAGAGATGTAACGCAGTGCGAACACGGCTGTATCGATGCTATATCCGTTCCGAAATTGCATTAGACTTGACGGTGATGATGATGCTGCTGCTGGTAGTAGGTTTAATTTGATTGAAACGAGCGAAAGTTGTCCAAATTAGTGGTTGCTTAGGATTGACAGGCAATTTTCGGAGTTTTGCAACAGAAAAAAATAAATCATATTCGTCCTATGAGTAAGCTTGTGGATGTGTTTTTTTTTTTCATAGAAAACGAGCAAGCGGAGCAACGGTCATGTGAGTTGTTTGGGTTTTGTTTGTTTTGGGGCTTCCTGGTATGCGATTATTAATAGGATTGAACGGCAAAGCTGTTGCCCATTACCAAAGCAAAAGCATTGTTTTAAAAATCAGTTAACAGACTCAATTATCAAACTTCTTTTTTGTTTTTATTGTTGTTTACCCCAAGCTTTTTGGCGATATTCAATAGTGTTTGTTCAAACTAAGGTTCATTTTGAAGACAGTATCGAATACTCAAAACGGATCGAAGTACGCTGTGCCTGCCTGAGTGGCGCCATCTCTTGATGGGTAATAAAACTAAAAATAAAATGTTTGTTTTGTTTTCAATTTTTCTTTGTTTTGCTAGGAAATTGTTTATTTTTCACTTTGCAATGATTATCAAAAATCGTTCAACTACATCGTAAAAATACATAACATACCATATTCTTAACATTTCTATAACATAGAAAACTTCCTGTCACCACTAGCGTCATCTTCCGGTTGCTCACTTGGTTTCGCGTAAAGGGAACTTAAATGTCTTCATTGAAAGCACTTGATCCGCACTTAGAATTGCAAATTCCAGCAATCATATTGTGTGCCAGAGAAATTCCATCGCATCCAGTGTAATCAGAGCTCGTTTCGATTGAATTCCCGGTAAGCAACTTCAACCCGGACCAATTTAGATTTACGTACTTTAAAGCTGCGCACCTAAAGTTATCAACAATTTTCGTTACCACCAAATGTCTTAGCGTAGGTTTCAAGGTTTTTGAGTGTCGATCCTCGAATTTGTCATTTCCTCTTTTGCTCTTTTGCCCAGAGGAAGCCAGAAACTGAAGCGAAAATCTACTGGCTAAATGGGTGGAGCTTCACGGTCTCAAGACTTCCGCGCGCCCTTAGTACGACGCAATGGTGAGGAAGTTCGTGGTGCGATTATTGTTTTTGGTGTGACCGTACCACCCTTCCGCTGATAATCGTAAGCTGTTGGTCGGTGGTAACTCCAGCACTACGGTGCTGCAGTGCTGTTGACTTTTTGACGGTCATGCAACGAACGATGACGAGATGATGATGAACGAAGAGTCGTAGCGTTAAATGTGTGGCCTCAAAAGGGCGACATTTTGCCGTTGAGCTGCCATGCAATGAGAGTAATGTGGAACGTTCCTGGAACGCGCTGTCGCTCGCTTGTGCTGATAAATCTGAGCGCGACTAAAGACGAGCTATAATTGGGGTTAGTACGACCCCGTCATTAACACTGAGCGAGCTCGTAAATATAGTTCTGATGGTGTGCTGAAGAAAGAATTACAATGTCTGCTTACATGCGTTGTTGATGCGTTGTTATCATTCGTTTGAAATCTGCAGGGATATGGTCTATTTTTGCTGGTTATGGTTGTTGAGTTCTATGCGATTCACATAGAATGGAGGAGTATAGGAACGAAGAACAAAGTCTTTCATACGGTTGAGCCTATTTTAGAATATATTAACTTGATTTGATGACTTTTGTTAAGAAAGCATCTAACCTTCTCCGTGCATCTTCCACATTCTCTTCCACAGCTCGAAAAATGGCGGACCCAGACACGGCGTGGCTGGAGGAGCTCCTGAAGGATGTCCAGCTGGAGCAGTTTCTGCCGCGGATACGGGACGAACTGCAAGTGACTCGGCTGGCACACTTCGACTACGTACACGTGGACGACCTGGAAAAGATTGGCCTTGGAAAGCCTGGAATCCGACGGCTGCTGGAGGCGGTAAAGAAGCGCAAAGCACAACAATGGCGCCGCAACATCCTATCGAAGCTGATCGGTGGTGGCAAGCAACAGCCACCGAAGAAATCGCAATCCAGCGCCGGAACCGGCCAGAACGAGGAACCCTCGGCCTTAGCGCTCACCTGCCTGATACACGAGAAGGACGTGACGCTTTCGGTGAAGCTGGGCGACGGTTCGTTCGGCGTGGTGCGGAGAGGTGAATGGCACGCACCCGGCAATCATCTCGTGCCGGTAGCTGTGAAGGTACTGAAGGCGGACACGCTCGCCCAGCCCGGCGTGATCGAGGATTTCTTCAAGGAGGTGCAGGCGATGCACGCGATGAACCACCCGAACCTGATCCGTCTGCACGGCGTCGTCCTGTCGCAACCGATGATGATGGTCACCGAGCTGGCGGTGAACGGTTCGTTGCTGGATCTGCTGCGAAAACAGTGCAAACACACGCCACTGCCGATGATCTGGACCTGGTCGGTGCAGATCGCGACCGGTATGGCGTACCTGGAGAGCAAACGCTTCCTACACCGCGACCTGGCCTGTCGCAATGTGTTGCTGGCGGCCGGTAACAAGATCAAAATCGGTGACTTTGGGCTGATGCGTGCACTGCCCCAGCAGGAAGACTGCTACGTCATGACCGAGCACAAGAAGGTGCCGTTTCCGTGGTGCGCACCGGAGTCACTGCGGTATCGGCAGTTCAGTCACGCCTCGGACACGTGGATGTTTGCCGTGACGCTGTGGGAAATGTTCACCTTCGGCGAGGACCCTTGGGTGGGGTTGAACGGGTCGCAGATATTGCGCAAGATCGATCGGGAGGGTGAACGGTTGCACCATCCGGATGCTTGTCCACCGGATGTGTACCAGCTGATGCTGCAGTGCTGGGACAAGACGCCCTCCGAGCGACCGACCTTCGCCGCTATTAAGTAGGTTTGAGGTGGAGTACCGTTTTTTGGTGGGTTTTGGCTTACGTATGCGACGTTCTTCGTTTCAGAGAGTTTCTCACTGGCGTACCACCGCCGATCTACCGGGCGGTCACTAACTACAGTGCGGAAAATCGCCTGGCGGCACAGCAGGGTGACACGATCGTGATCGTCGATGACCGGCCGGAGCTGCAGTTCGTGAAAGGACAGAATCAACGGACGTTCGACATCGGGACGATACCGAGGTTAAATTAGTTATTAATTTTATTATTAAAAATATATTTAATTGTTGTTTCCCTTTTCCAGGAGTGTTGTCGTCGATGCACGAAAGTCTTCCTCCAGTGGTTCTGGTGGTTCAAGTTCGACGATAAGCCGCCCATTGCATGACTCCTTCCGACATACCGGGCATGGTTCACCGTTCGGAGCTTCCTGGGGCAATCCCGCCAGTCTCGAGCTGGAGGGAGAAGTTAAACTTCGAAGTAAAAACACGTTAAATTTAACAACTTTTTCTTAGCGTTGCTCACTATGGTTATCTCTATTCACCTTGCAGATAAATCAAAGGACACGATCAGCGCCGACCGACGGGGCAAATGCGTCTCGGAACAGTACGTGAAGGAACGGAAGAGCAATGCATCGAAACAATTTTCCTACAATAAGCTCGTGAACGAAAACCACTCGAAGCAGCAGCTACATCGGCAGCAGCAGCAGCAGCTGACCAAGGATAGTTCGCACCGTCCGCAACGACCACCACTACCGCAACAGTCCACCGCGGAAGGCATACTGATCGATCTTTCGTCGCCGAACGATGATTCGACGTTTGGGGGTAGTGCCGCGGGTACGGGTGGTACTTCTGCGCCGGGAGGATTCCGACAGGTTACCAGCATACTCGACGAACCGATCGACATCCCGACGGTGGGAGAGGATCATTTTGCTCAACAACAGCAGCAGCAGCAGCAGCAGCAACTACATGAGCTACAACTTCAGGTGGCTTCCGTAGCGAACTACCATCCGTCCGTTTCACCCGTCCTGTCTACCGGTTTGAAGCTGGAACCACCGCCCTATCAGATGCCACCGAAGTACAGCAACACGTACGGAATCGTTAACGATAGCAGCCTCAGCAACCTCAGCATGCTAAGCACAGAGCCCGATCCGTTCGCACCGCAACAAACGAAACCGGAAGCAATCGTAACGTCCGACTACGAGAGCGGTCCGTCCAGTTCGGTCAGCTCCCGCGACCTGATGGCGAGCATAAAGCGGCAGCAGACGATAGAACAACTGCCACCGGCGCCAACGACCTCATCGATGGCCGTGTATGGGAACTTGCGTGGTAGTTCCGTGTCGAACATTAACGCCAACTATGGTCGGGTCGGAACGGAGCTGGAGCTAACGACGGCAACGGTGGGCATGCTGAGTGCGGGCGGCAGTGGACTAAGTTCTCCCGGCAGTAGTGGCCGGGACATGTACAATGATTCGCTCGAGGTGAACGTCAGCGGAAATGGGTTGATCTCTCCGTACGGTGGTTCGAGCGTTCAGCTAAACGTGACGCCCAAGAAGCTGGATAAATCGTTCCTGGCCGAGCTGGAGAAGGACATCTACAAGCAGGAACCGTCGGCGGCGAACAATATGAACAGCTCGGTTGCGTTTGCGGCTCGCAACAGTGCGAAGGATGCGCTGTCGCAGTCGAAGTACGACACGACGGCCAACCTTGCGATGAGTCAGATATACGCCAATCAAGCCAACTCTATCGCACTGGCAGCGTCCCTCCAGCAGCAGCTCACACTTTCGCCAAAGAAACAAAACTTCACGCAACAGACCCACCAGCACCAGCAGTCTGCCTCATCCGATACCACCTCGGTCGTGCAGCAGCTGTGGGCCGAGCGCAACAATGTGGTGACGAATGCAAGCGTTCCACCGCAGCAGCCACCGCCACTGGCAGTGGAAAGCAACATCCCGCCGTCTCATGGTTCCCCGCAAAAGTCACACAACTTCGTTGCCCTCTCGAACGGCCTGCACTACGGTTCGACGGTGAGCCTTTCCGGAGCGAATGTGTATAGCTCCGTGTACAACAATGGGAGCGTTGCCCCGGTGGACGGTGGCGTGTATCAGACGGTCGGTGGTGATCTGTACGATGTGGTAGCACCGACTCCTGCCTCCCTGTACGAGCGTGTCCCGGTAGCGCAGCAGATCTACAATAACGTCGGTCAACCCAGCGCCACCTCCGCCGCCATCTACGACGAGGTGTCGAATGAACTGAGCGATCTACGACCGATCCGGCCGGCACCGTCGGCACCACTCTCCGCACAGCAGATTCAGCGACGGTTGGATCGACTGGCGCAGCAGGACCAGCAGGTGGCCGCCCTGATGCAGGAGCTGGGCGATGAGGCGAACGAAGAGGAAGCACGAAATTCGCTCGCGGCAGTCAGCTGGGATCATCGGCTTGCGGTGCGCCACTTTAAAATTGAACGACTCTGTCGGTAAGTTCTGGAAACCTGGTATCCCTATATGAATTACACATCAATTTGATATTTAATAATTTATTTCTTCTTTCTCGATTTTAGACTCGGTTTGGCTAATCGTACCCGTTGCGAGGAAGCCCTTCAGAAAACGGGTTGGAGCATTCAACTGGCCGCCTCCATTCTGCTCGAAACCTAGACAGGATTCTTGCAGCAAAAGTCAAATTAGAAAGCCTCCGTGTCAATCTTATTAGTAAACGGCGAAGCCAAAGTTTTTTCTTCGCCAGATTCGAACATATGGAGCGATATTTAAAATGAACTTACAGCGAAATCTCATTGATTGTCGAACTTTCCGCTCCCCATGGCTATGCGAGACAAGTATTAACGGATATGTCGTATCTCACGGCAAGCAAAAGGAGCTCGTTATTGTTTCGCCCGTTTTGCTTTCCTACAATACACAGTGTGTGATAGGTTATTTAATTGCTTCCGCCGAGGTGTTTTGCCTGTGGTAGTACAACACAATCAACTGCATCTCCTTCCGTATGCGTATTATTCATTTAAAACAGAAGTAAATGAAGGCTAATTCCACAATGTAACGTTAGAGAGGATTTGTTTTTGAAAGATATAGACAAAGTTGAGTTGATAGTTTAGAGCATTATATTCGGAAAACTGGCACTTATGAGTCCTATGTAACATTATCTAAATTTAGATTATAATTTAGCGTAGGATAGTTTAAACAATTGATTCCTTCCATGATGCTATCAGTTGTCGTTTTTTTTTTATACTGAGCAGACGCCTCGATAGGTGATTGATGAAAATCTCTATGTTCATCTCAGTCTCTCTCTCTATTCCTTTTTATCTGCTATCCATGTCTATGTTTCGTCTTTTCGTTGAAGAAGAAGCATGTAAACCTCACAGCGGAAAATCTCACAGAATGGCTTGTAATGAAAATATACTTATATTTTTAATAACCATTAAAACGAATGTGTTTGAAATCTATCTAAACATCCGAACAAATTTTCGAAATTCGATTATACCACACATAAAACTCTAAAGCCTTAAATGTACGTGTAACCATTCACATGATATGGACATTTTTATAACCATATTTTTGAAAAAGATAGGTGTAGATCAGGTCTGCTTCACCGGATCGGAGCGGATTGGAATCACTCCGAAAGCGATGGTTCCGGCGGGCATTTGACAACCGATGGGCCATCACTAGCTCTCTTTCAATTTAATCCCTGTGGCATTCACTACGTAAGTAACAAACTCTTCCTTAATTTTAATGTTTAAATGTGATTATTCTGGAATTCAAGGGCGCGTTTGCTCTGACGGTGCTGTAATTCCTCGGTTGAATAGATTTCACCAAATTCGTTCGCGAAAAGATGGTTAATTTGTTGGATTTGGAAGTGGTTTCGTTGGCACGTGCTAGAGCGTGTCTGGCATGTTGGCAGTCGTACTGTTTACATGCCTTGTTTTTATTGCTAAAAGTATGTTTTAGTCTGTAATTATTCTAAGAACCGAACCTTAAAGTTTCTTCCGTTGCTTTGTTCTTGTGGTGTTACTTTTATTTCCGCCAAAATCTCTCAAATTGCCTCATCGGGAAAGCCCGGTCACATATACCCACAACATAACCTCACTAATTGATTCATTCGCATGTTTCCCTTTTCGATTGTAGGTTAACCGTTGCTCCCAATTAACGGAACGATGTCGGGAAATCTAGATATTCTGGCCCTGAAGGAGGACGATGTCACCAAGATGTTGGCGGCGACGACCCACATCGGAAGCACTTCGGTCAACTTCCAGATGGAGCAGTACGTCTACAAGCGTCGCCTGGATGGTGTGCACATCATCAACCTGGGCCGCACGTACGAGAAGCTGCTGCTGGCTGCCCGTTGCATCGCTAGCATCGAGTTCCCCGGAGAGGTAGGTACCTTTACTTTGGGTCGCTGTAAAATACGTTATCTGGTAAATCATAGTCGCGAATCGATCCTTGGTGATCCCGGGGCCAAGTAATACCAGTAGATTGTATGAAAATGTACCATTCCACTGCTGGGCTGGACGCGTAACACTAATGTCCTCACCGGTGCACAAGTTTGGCGCACATTAAAACGCTACGATTGTGTTTTCAATTCAAATTGACCGTGTTTTTTTTTTCTCTCATTCCCGTTTAGGTGTTTGCCATCTCTTCCCGTCCGTACGGACAGCGCGCTGTGCTGAAGTTCGCCCACTACACCGGCGCGACCCCAATTGCCGGACGCTTCACGCCCGGTGCCTTCACCAATCAGATCCAGACCGCGTTCCGTGAGCCGCGTCTGCTGATTGTGACCGATCCGCTGACCGACCACCAGCCCGTCACTGAGGCTTCGTACGTCAACATTCCGGTCATCGCGTTCTGCAACACCGACTCGCCGGTGAAGTTCGTCGACATTGCCATCCCGTGCAACACCAAGTCGACCCACTCGATCGGTCTGATGTGGTGGCTGCTGGCCCGTGAGGTGCTGCGCCTGCGCGGCAAGATCTCGCACGACCGTTGGGAGATCATGCCCGATCTGTTCTTCTTCCGCGACCCTGAGGAGGCGGAGAAGGAACAGGCAGCGATCGAGGCCGCTGCTCCGGCCGCGAAGGAAATGCAGGACGAGCCAACCGTGATCGAAGAGCCCACCAACTGGGGTGAAGATGTGACGCAGACCGCTCACGTTATGCCGCAGACCATTAAGCCGCTGGTGGCCGCCGGCCAGACCGACGACTGGAACGAGGATGATACTGCCCCTCAGGCTGGTGGTGGCGGTTCGTGGGGCGCTGTCGGTTTCTAAGAAACTTGACGATGGCATGACCGAATGCTAGAAGGAGTGCTGGTAGAACTGTGTGTAACGATCCACTTCTATCCGACTCCTTTCGGTGGATCGCAATTGTCAACATTGAAGAGTGGAATAAACGCAACACGCGAATGTTGCATTCTTCGTTTGAAAAGATGGAAAATAACACTTTTTGTTTGCACAATGTTGTCGTTTTATCCGAATTTCAAATAGTTTTGCACTATCATTGGCCGCTCACAAGAAACTGTCCAAATGGGAAAACTCGTACGATGTTTCTTTAGCTATCCCTAACCAATTAATTTGAATAAGAAAAGCCTACCCTATGGAAGAAGCGGTTCTGAATAAGTTGTCATATTCATCGTTTGTGAAGCGTTATAGTTTTTGCGCTTGATTATTTATTGTTGTATGAGAGCTGCTTTTAAATTACCATCTAAATGTTGCAAAAGGTGATCAAACTTCAAAAGCAGCTAAAACTTCACTGAATAATGAAAATTATTTTTTTGAATTATTCATCTGTATAGTTTTATTTTTCCACAACTAGGTGCTAATTACGGATCGTTTGTTGATTGTGTCCAACCCATCGTGAACGGCCAATGGTGCCAATATTTTTTTATTACATTCTAGAAAACGCACTCAGCGAACGCAACAGCACGTGGTTCACCACAGTGTGGTCATAAACGTAACTTCTATTTTAAAACTAGTGCATTCGAACACCGATGCAAGTAACCTTTACCGATCGTACTCTGGGGGTAGTATAATCGTGCAGGATCGTGTAGGTGCGTACAACATTTACAAACGTACTCCACTCTCCTCCTCCCCTGCCAGACAATAATTCAAAACAATTTGCAAAAACAAAAAATCAAAAAATTAACTCACCACTGCTGATGCGTAACCGAATGGCGAATGCTTAGCCCGGTGTCTTCTTCTAGGAAGGCAAACCAGCAAGTCGTTTGACGTCTTTCTACCCCGTCGTCTGCTTCCGTGTCAGCTAGCAGTAGTGCGTCAATATGTGTGAACTTCGCAACAAAATCGGCCTGCTTCAATCGTTCGCAATTCAACGTCCGGCTTGAGAAACTTGATTTAGAATGCGCGAGCGTAGCAGCGGTCGGGCGACATCGGGCTGCTTCTCCTTAGCAACCCGGTTCTAGGTTGCTTACTGTTGTCGGTGGATCCGCAGGCATCGTAGCAGCACTTCAACGATGGTGGTTGGCAGCAGCTCGTGTCTCCGTTAGTGAGTGATTTTCCACAGTTAGAAGATAGTGCTCACGGGAGGTTTCGCGCTTCCAGAACGCAAACGTGTGAAAATTGAACGATGCCCCTCGCGGTGAGGCGAAGTTACACGGCTCGACTGAATCGGACATTGCCGGCTTTTTGCCCGGTGCGGCCGAGAAGAGTGTGGAAAGTGAGCGCAGTCGGCCAAGGTGATTGAAAGCAGTGTTGCATTGGGTGTTGTTTTGTGTTTCAGTTGATTTCGATTTATGGTGATGAGTGCCGGTTGCTAATCGTAGCTTTCTATTCCCAATATTCAGGTGTGTCCAACGATACAAATCCCATCCACGGCTGTGACAATCATCTTCGACGGTTGGTGAAATCATTGGCACAGCTGTGGAAGAAGCGGCTAAAGAAACAGTGGTGACTTTTGCAGGTAAGAAGAAGAGAAAGAATCGAAAATAGAAGTGTCGAGAAAAGAACGAACGAGCTTGCCTCTAACGCTAGAGAGCTTACCCAGCAGTGAGCCAAAGGGAGAAATTGATAAATTATTTCGATAACGTACGAAGTTTTCATCTTGGAGCACCCGAAACGCGCGAGTATGGACTTTAATTTGTATGGAAAGTTATATAGATAGATAGTTATAGATAGATAGATAGTAGTAGATAGTTATATGATAATTAACGCTTAAATACTGCAACCATTTTAATCTAAAAAAAAAAAAATTATTAAAAATAATAAAATGCCTTATTAGCTTGTAAGCTTTAATAAGAGTGATCAAAGTGAGCGTAACTAACGCGATCGGAAAATGAAACATTCGGTAGGTTTTATTTTCAATTTTGAAATCGCTTTTCTGTGAAAAAACCGTCAGCTAGACGGTACAAAAAGAGCCTTACCTTTGCAAAGGTTGTTGATCGATAAAGAACACCCATTTGTTTCAAGTACTGCCCATCTGTACCTCACAAATTACGAACATGGTCCGGTCAGCTGGTGTACTTCCCGCGTAGAGGCAACCGCAACGGCGGCAAACAAAAACAATCAACCTCTTCTAATTAACACGTGATCGAGCATGACTAATCGGGCTTCCTTTAAGTCGAAAGTTTTGATGTCTTCGCGCACGACTAAGATGGGGTTATTGATTTTTCTCGCTCGACTCTCCCCTTGGGCTTTACCACATCAAAACAAAACGAAACAAAACAAAAAAAAAGCTAGACAAGGAAACCTTCACCACCTTTCCCTACAACATCGCAAATTGGGTGTTAAATGGGCGGTGAAGTTTTCAAGTGCACGCGTGTGCACACAGGTTGCTTTGACCGAACCCGCTCGACGGTTCATCGATATGAGGGAGCTTTCGGTGGAGCTTTCGGTAGTAGAGCGAGGTGATGGAGAGGCTATTTTTGGGAAGTAACGATTTTTAGTCTTCATGTCTGTTCCATTACCTATCGAGCAACGAACGCGTCCGTAACAAGGGAGAGCATTTTTTATGTATGTGTATGTGTCTAAACGTGACAGTGTAAATTGGATTTTCTTTGATGTGCAATTATCGCCCCATTAGAGTCGTGATCGGTTTTTGTTTTCCGTGCCTCAAACAAGAGACGTTGTCGGGCAAATGTGTTGCTAGTCCTGTTTCTCCGTATAGACGAACAACATTTCCGGTGTGTGTTTTCAGGAGTAATAACATCGAAAGGTGTTTTTATTTTTGGATTGGAAGCAACAATGCTTTAAATCTTTAAAGCGAATATTTTGATGGGAAAAATCAATGTTGGAGATATTCGAAACAAATTAAACAACTTCAACTATTTGCACTGATTTTTTATGAACCTTTCGATTTTTTCAAGCCGCAAAAGCATGCAATTTCATTTAATTTCTTTACACACATGACGTCAAACTCTAACGTCGATTAGCTCTAAAACAATTTTCCAAATCATATTATCAGTTGGGTAAAAAACTGGCATGCTTCGATTCAACGCATTGAGCACGTGGTTCATCCCCGCTTCTTTGATGGCGCCTTCAGCCTTTGGTGCGGTTCAAGTTGACCGATGAATGATTTTTATCACGGTTCCGGTCATAAATCAGATCCAAATGACTGTAAAGCCGTTCATGAAGAAGTTGAACTGCTGGACGCACGATATTTTAAAAGTAATCACAATTGGTAATTGTTATTGTTTGAGGAAAAAGCAAAATTTATTTGGAAACACATTGGCGCGTGGTATAAATTTTTCGTTTATAGTTTTTATATCATCCTAGTCCTGCAGGGAGTGTTTTATTAGCGAATAATTCGTCGATTTGTAATCGATTCATTCAAAATAGTCTATCGATTGAATACATTCTACCTTAAATTAAGAAAAAATTCCAACAAGTATTATTTTTTCTAATTAAAAACAATAGACAAGGCCACTTGCGCACATTACTATTTACTACGAATGATTGGATCAATTAAGGATGCGAGTTGTCCGAGAGAAAAAGCTCGATGAAATGTGACCTCGAAAGGTACATCTATGTACCCCCGGGATGGCCGAGGAAAACTTCAAACGAGTTACGCACTATTTCCCGGTGCGGCCATATTTACGCATTGACGCATTGATTACTATATTGCGATTTAATTCTGTTTTACTTTGCTCGCCGAAACAATTTCGTGCCTCTAGTCAAGCAGAGCGTTTTTATCTACGGCTCATTAACGGATGAAGTTGTGCCTAATAGTTTACCGAAGTATTATTATTTATTAAAAATTCAAATTCGCTTCTAGTTAATTTATTTCTCTTCACACAGAGAAGCCACGTTTAGCTTGAATGCTTTGAGTTTTTAAACCATAAAGAATGCGGAACCGGTCTAGCTGGGTATTTGTTTGCCGAATTTGTGCGTCAAACGCGAAAATCAACGTTAAATGCGCAAAACAGGCCTCTTCCGTACGATAACAACGTGCCCGAAGCGAAAGGAAAAGAGTTCAACGGCGGTGGAAGCGACGAACCTCAACCGCGTGTGGTATACACCATTTTTTTTGGGAACTTCGCTCGTCTAGAGTCTTTTATCATCCTCATCAGATCTAAACCCACTCGACCACAGCCGAATTTTTATCGATTATCTAACGGCTAAGCGACAGCGGCCGGATCCTTCTGTGGCTTTAATGAGCGTATTGAAATGTTGATAGCACATGAATGCATGAAGCAGCCATTGCGCAACGATTGCACGTGTGGAGAGCATCCACGCACGGGGTCGCGCCGGTTTGCATGGCGACCGAGCGTTTATGCTGCGGGTAGATCGGTCTGATAGCTTTCGCCTCCGGTTTTTGGTCCGGCTCTTACCGGATTGATGAGCATTTGTAGTGTTTTTTTTCTATTTTTCTACCCAGCGAAAGGGCAGAAGTTGTACCGCGCGTGTGACGACTCCTCCGTTGACCTTCCTCTCCACACCACCGTTTCATTCCAATCATCGTTACGTGCCGGCGCAGACCGAAAGCGGCCACCCACCCAAGCCTTCCGGTCACGGAGCGAATGCCACATGGAATGGTAAAAACGGGGAGGTTTTTCCTACCGACACCGTGGAGGAAGCCCACCGAGGGAAAGAAAGCAAGCGAAAGCTTCGTCCGGAGCATCAATTTTGACCGGCTGGCGATGTGACACGAGCATAAGTGGGTGCGGGTGGAAAATAGCGGCCCGTAGAAAGGCCGTGCCGGAGAGCGAGGGAAAAGGCCGCACTACCGATACAGCACGACACGGTTTGTTGTTTTGTTTTTTGGATTTTTTCCTTATATTTATTTATTTTCATTTTTAATCTAAGCAAACGTCAAACACACATGGCGCAACGGAGCTACATGAGTGATTTTTATAGCGCTTGATTTTATTACGTTTTTTTTTATTTCGTTCGTTGTTGTGGTGAATATATTCATCACTGTAACGGTGGCCCCGCGAAACCGTCCTTCCCGGTTCTCGGGGTTTTGAACTGAAAGACATTGATGGCCGAACGAGCGGATGAGCTTTTGAATAATGGACATGAAAGTGTTGCTTTAAGCGTGTTGTTTTAAATTGGCAGCCAAAGTGCAGTAGAAATTATAATTTATTTTACTTTTATTATGTATTTATCTACACGCTCACCTACATTATTTCTGCATACATCGAAAACATGAAAAAGCCGATGTTCTGCAAGTTTGAATTTCGAGTTTTGAGATGAATTTAAAAAGGTTTTTATTGCATACTGAAACAAATCAAATCGTAACTTAAAAAATGCTACTAATTGTAACAATACAAATATGGAACAATTTTGGCGCACGATTAAAATGGTAGAATTGCTTCTAAAATCATCGTTAGCATTTATCCAATTTTGTAGAAAATATCAAAATATCATAAGAAAAAACCCTATTGTTTCCATGACCGTTGTGAAACGAACGCGTGGAAAACATTATTGGGAAAAGTAGGCCACAGTTTTGTTTCCATCATAGTGTGTTCAATTGCAGTGTCTCTCACATTATGCTGATTTCGGATGAGTTTTATTTAATTCAAAAACGATAAAAGCACTGGAGGAATAAAATTATGCTGGGCGGTCGTTACGCAAATGCATTTATTTGAACTCCACCACACTTCGGCCCTATAATTGTTTGTAATTTGTTTTGATTCCCATGGTTCGCAAATTCATCGACGATGCGGCATGGGGGATACGTTTTGCATCGCGCTTCGTGCGAAAGAAAGTCCGTCCCCGTCCCCAGCAGCGCAACGAGAGCGGAGATCCGACGACGTGATCTCGTATCGCATCTGTCGCGATAGTGTTCATCGTGTTCATTTCGTTCATCCTTTGCGATCGTGTAAGCTTTGTAGGATCGGTTAAGTATCGGCGATTGAATTTTACATTTCTATTTCCACTTCGATTTCAATGTGAACATATTGAAACGCGTTGACTGTTATAATAGTTAAAAAAAAAACAGAAGAACAGAAGGGTGGCAAAGTACCAAGATGCATGTATATTTAAGTTTAATTCTCACTTAATGTTTTTACGATTATTTTTTTTTGTTCATCAAACGATTATTGGGTCTTATATCCATAAACATACTTAGTCAAATCAGATTCCCGAGTTCTTATGAGTGAAGTATAACATTTTTGAGAATTTATCGTATACTTTAAGTTATACTATTTACTGTAAAGATTGCTATTAGATCTAAGCTAGCTGCGATCAACATAAGCATTGAAAGTAGTACAAACTAACCAAAACTAATGCAGTAATATCTACAATATTCTAAACATTCAACTGAAAAACTGAACTGAAACCCTCGTCTCGTATTCGTATCAATCAACTATCCCCACCACAGAGGAGAAAAAGCCCGATGTGCGGTTTGGCCCCCACCACACCACCACCAGCAGGCGGACGGTTTGCCTGTATCGGTCGCCATCGGATTCAACCGTGCGCGCGCCAGTTTCTGTCCGTTTGTCGTTGGAGTCGAACGCGCGGTCGTGCTGTGCAGACAAAGCCAGCCTGTCTGTCGGTGAATCGCAATTAAAACCCCGCCCGCAGACGGTGGTGAAACGCACCGTCAAAAAGGGTAGCGAAAAAAAGGTGCGATACTGGGCCTGGGTTGTTGTGTGTTTTGAGCTTTTCCTGCTCCCAGAGGCGAGCGGGAGAAGATTTTGTGCCCGACCGAGAAGGTGGAAGGCGTGCGCGTGTATTTTGTTTTTGGAGGAAATTCCGACGAATTTCGTGTGCGGTTTGGTGTATGTTTGTGTGTGTGTGTGTGGAGATGTGAGGGTGGAAACCCAGAAACGAATGGTAACGGTGCTAGCAGGCGATGAACTTGGTAGAACCGATACCGAAACCCAATTCGGACGATACACGCCGGGGGTTTGCAGGAAGGCAGGAGAATAAATCCGCCAGTGGAACGATGTAATAACGTGGATTAATATAAAAAATTTAAAAATTACTAAACGCAGCCATATCAACGAACGATCGACATTCGAATTTGGAAGTTTCTAGCATCGATATCATTTTTCTCCGTCCAAACCTTCTTTCGAACAACAACCAAAAATATATATTTAAAAAAAAACACACACACACTCACAGTGAACGTTTCATTGGAGCCCCGATGTAATAGAGCGTGAAGCGGTTGTGCCGTGCATGTGTCTTTATTTAGCTTTATTTTTTTTATATTTCCACCGAAAAGCTAAATTGTAACGCAGCGAGCTCGGTGTGATTGAACAACAATGTGGAGGAGAAGCGAAACGAAAAATTGCCATGACCGACCCCGCCGGACCCTAGTGTGTGTGTGTGTGTGTGTTTGTGTGCGTGTGTGATTGTGTGCGTGAAAAAGGCCGAAGAAGAAAAATGGCACGGGGCGAGTGAAAAACCTGGGCCTGCTACGCGTGATGAGGCGGTTTGGGTTTCTTTCTCGCCCCCCGGGGCAGCTCTTCACCGGCCGTTTTTTTTTGTTGTTGTTATTTCTAGTTTTTCCTCCCCTTTCGAGAGCCTATTTCGCCTGAGCAATGCAGGCCAAATCCAGGCCGGCCTGACGCAGGGAAGGGTAGGGAGGGGCCTTTTGCTTTAACGTACTGTTCGCGATTTTCCACGCATTGCGTTATTGTTTGCGTTCGCGCACGACGCTCGCGCCGATCAATTTTCCATCGGCTTGGGTTGTTTTGCTTTTTGTTGTTGCTCCCTCCCGCTTCAAGAAACAATTTTGCGTTTCGCTCGGTGAGATGAGTGATAACATGAGTGTGCCCGTCGCTTACGCCACTCTTGACCAGAACACTTCGTATCACCCGCTTGCGAGGGCGGCTAAAAGCACAACAAATGAGTTAAAAACCAAAACTCGCACTCGACTCGAACGGTGAAGACACGGTGGTCATCGGAAAAGTGAATGGGCGTCGGTCGTTGTTGTGCTCCAGTGAGAATTCGAGTGCATTAATCACGGGTTTTGGGTTTTTTTTATCGGTGTGCGTGCGTGTGTGTGTGTTTCGGATACGTTCAAATTTTAGGTTCCACTTGGCAAGGCAGCGAGACGAAGCGTGATCGGGAGGGAACGATAAAAGTAGTGAAAATTATTTGAAAATCTTTGCAAACGAATTCAGCAGTTGTATCGCGAAGCATGTGACACTGACTCAGGCGGTGGATAATTGGACACCAAAAAGACAGTCCATCAGAAGGTAAATAGAACCCAAAATGGTCCCCGTAGATGCTGACATTGAATTACCACTGGGCAGCAGGCTTTTCTTCGCTTCATTAGGCTCCGCTTCCTTCGGACGGAGCTACCTTCGAACCGCAAATCAAAGTCTCCACAAGCTTTGCTAACGTGGCCTTTTTGGCGGACGTGCTTCTAGAGTGGAAAGGGAACCGATCTAGCCAGCTCCGGCGGGACAGCAGTAAAAATCAATATTTGCTTGAGCCCGCTTGTTCGAGGGCCCGTTGTTTGAAGGCAACCAATGCTGTCGAATTAATGTGCCTTCGCGCCCGCAGGTGGTCGAGATTTAATGATGATAGCCATATTCATCGTTTAGTTGGCTCTTGTCCCGCTTGACTGGCGATGACGAGCATGTCATTATTTTGCTTGCGGCTGGGTCATGATGGGAAATGAACGAGAAGGCCACGGCAGAAGGAAGATATATGGATATGTAAGGTCGCTTGCTCATGGTGTGAAGCTCTAAAGATCTATCTTTAAGCCCTGAGGATAAGTTGATGGTGTTGGTCTTGGAATCGAAATGTTTTCATTTTCCCAAATGAGCCAGGAAGCTTCTGGACGTTTTTGTACCTCATCGATAGTGAAAGATAGTGGAAATTAGACAAGATACACCATTAGAGCGTTAGAAACTTATTATTCGTCCTCTAAGTATTGATCTGTAACCGTATTTTTATACTTGATTTTACGGTGTCATATTGTGGACGTGATTGAACTTATTAGATATTGACAATTCAGCGTTAAGATCTGCATAAAACTTTGTTCTTTTAGGAAAAAATAGGTTCCATAATTGATTGTGAAAGACGTAAGATTGTCTCACCCTATAACGAAAGAGTTAGACAAGAGTTTCATTAAAAATATTGAAAATTCTTTTGACGAAAGTAGTCTATATTTTCTATACATGTCTATATAAAACAAATTTCATGTTCTCGAATGATTGTAGATAACGAATGTAGAGTTTACTAGTTTACTGCTCGAAAAAATCAAATATTTAAGAAATATTTAAACTTTTCTCAAATGCTTTTTCCATACGACTCATTATTTGATGTGGTCGATGAAAGTTAGCTTGAAACTGAAAACGAAAGCTTTCGTTTAAATCTCAGTGCAATCAGAGACGCTTCTCTTTTGGCGCTAGATTGTTTGCCTGGGAATGGGTCACATTTCCTTCCATCAATAGATTTATAAACCAGAGGTACTAGAAATTGTTTGTGTCTCACTCCCAACGAGGGCCTAGGTCCCAAATTTATAAGCCCTTCTGTGTGTCCCTCGGTCGATTAGCTTCGAGCAGGAGAGTGTTGCTAATGGGCCTATTGTCACGCTGTTTTCTATTTCACGGGCTTGCCCTTTCTCCGCAAATGACAATGTCCATGTAAATCGACATTACCGGTCGATCCAATCCCCTGCCAGGCCCGCGTGGTTTTTTTTCCTTTCGCTGCCACGGGTATTGTTTCACGCCCACGGATCAGATTTCCCACACTCCTCCTCCCCCCGGACGCGGCAGTTTCCCTGGACAAGCCGTGTGGCGACTGGACGTTATCGGTCGTCTTCTAGGCTTCCGGCGCCTAACGTAAATACATCTCGTCACTTTCACTGAATCTGGCAGCGGTGTGAATTCTCGGAACAGAACTCCACACAAACACAGCTGAATGCGTTTGTTGTTGTTGGGTTTGAGAAGAAGTGGAAAGTGAAGAGTTGTTTGCAAGGTGGCTAGATTCGGTTTCGATTTCGGAACCCGTTCCCGTTTGGCGGATTTAAATCCCGCAGGCAAGTGGGATTTTACGAACCCACCGGACCGGTTCCGGCCTTTCCCTCGAGCGGTGTGCTTCCGCCAGGAACAAAACTAGTGTCTCCCCCCGGCGTATTCGAATGAAATGGTGCCGATTAATTTACCATTTGCTCGTGTGATTCGTGCTCACATCGCGGAAACGCTTGGCGAGGCGAGGTAATGGGTAAGGTTTTGAGATTGATTTGTTAGATTGGGCGTTGATGTAGTGGCTCGTAGAGCGTCGCTACATCATAATTATAGACCCCGGACTTTCTCTCCGGATTGATTTTGTCTAAGCTGTCTAGCTTCGGCGGGCATCAATCTTCCCATCGTGGGCGCTTCGTGGAACCAGCTTCCAGGGCAGGACAGGAGGCAGGCCGGTGTTACGTAAGATGGTGAATCTTCCAGAAGTCACGCTCATCGCGGGCGGTGTCGTAATCGGCTTCTACCCACGAAAACGCTCGAAGACGATCCTCCTTCGCCTGACCTTGGTTGGGAGGCAAAAATGTACACGTCTTACACAAATAATCTTCCACGCATCGACCGTGCTGACAGGCGGGGTAGCGAGTCGCTTGGAGGCGTCTGCATAATTAGGATGTATCATCGCGTTGAGTTTGCGAGGCGGAGATGGGTTTGGCGCGGTCTCAGGTGGAAAAGCCTGAGATCATCGTTGGCTTGGTACGCGCCCGAACAAAGCGCTTCAAGAACGCAATCGAAACCGGTAATTAATTACCACGGTCTGCACGATGTGCTCTCGCGTAATCCCGTTTTAAATTCACCCGATTGGCAAGCGAACAGAGCAGCAGAGAGCAAAAAAAAAAACACAAATAAATACATTACCCGATCAAAGCAGAATCGTTACATGTTCGTCGCCTGCCCGCCTGTTGAAGTCTTTCGTCGCTTATAAAGTCTCCCGGCAAAGTAACAACAAAGCTACCGCTAGTTCATGCGAATGGTGCGTACACACGCACACGCAAGCTTTCGCACTATGAGGGCACCGTCGGGCTTTTGGACAGAATGCATTAATAAGCACAGCGGAAGGAGCGATAGATGTTATTATTTGCACGTCGCGATCGCTTCCGTTCTTGAACGGCTTGCATCGGTACGTGCCGCATGCGTTTGTATGCAGTTTTGGGTGTGCCGTTTGACCCCCTTTTTTGGATGTTGTTGATTGTTTTTTCGTTATTACAAGCGCGTCTCCGACCCCGGGTGGGCTCCGTTATGGAAGCGCAGTAAAATTATATTGCGTGACATTACGGTGCAGACTGCCACCATACCACCAACAGCATCGTGGTGAGGAAGAAATGGCAAACAGGCATTAAAGTTTACATAAGCTACGACACACGAATTTCTGTTGCTTGCTATGCTGTTTTACTATCTGTATAAAATTTGAGTTGTATAGTAGAAAATTGTGTAGAATATTTCCAACAGAGTTATAATTTCGAGATTTCAAGTTATGTTTCTGATAAGTGAAGAAAAGGAAACAAGCCGCAGCTCTGCACTAAGCGATTCCAGAATTCCAGAAGTACAATAGTCACTTATTTACTGTATATTTACTTCTCTTGTGTGATTTCAATTTTTGGTTACTAAAAAAACTGATTAAATTCTAAACTTCTGTGGCGCCATCTATCGGAAAATCCCATTTTCTGCATAAAAAATCCTTTTTACTAATGTTTTGAAACCGAATTGTGAACCAAAACTGGATGTTTTTAATAATCAGCTTCATTTTTCCAGTCACAGCTCTGTTTGAAATAAAAAAAAATACAAACTCGTTTTTCCATCGCAAGTACACGGCACATACGATCATGCCGCACACCACCCTCGGACTGCTTTCGTGCAAAACCATGCATAACATGCATCACCTTTGGATTCGCATTCATCCCACGTCGTAATTAATCTGTCGTTTTTTTTGTTGCTGTTACCATCATAATTAGTTTCCGGCAGGTTTACATAACACCCGACCAAAAAATAGCCACAAACTGAGCAAACCACTTTATTGTGGGGCAGTAAACGTTTGCTAGGGCCCCCTAGTTCGGGCGTTATAATTTGACGTCTTAATGGGCCTAGACCAGAAGACAATTTGGATGAGAAAATGTCTCACTTTCACGAGTAAAGGCGAACAAAACAGCAGACGCTCTGTTTGGTCTCGTCTACCAAAGTCTTGGATCATGTCTTGGTTTTTTTTTGTTTTCGTTCGGTAGCCGGCCGAAACCGTTTTTATCACTCACACTTAATTTATGCAGCTTTAACTCTTCCTCTTCAGTGGAAGCTTTTCGTGGCACAAACGGGACAAACCAGCCCAAGTGAAGCCCATTTCGCAGATCGTTTCCGTTCGCTTTAGACTCGTCTGATTAAATTAGATGATTAATTTGGGACGCTCGGCTGCTTGTTTTGAGGTATCATTTAGCTCCCAAAAGTCTCACTAGCTTCTTAGTGCCATGAATGCTGCCCATCGTTTAACTTTCCCACACTTTTCCGTTCACGTGAATTCGCATGTTTTTCAAGATAAAACGACACTGCGTGCGTGTGGGCGCACGAAACGATGTGCATTCGTCCACCGTCACCTTTCTCTTCTGCTGGTGTGATCTTTCAAAACCGTTTCAAAACCGTGAAAAGGGAGAAGGCTTAGGCAAACTTTCTTACCGCTCTTGTGCGCATGGTTGCGGCGTTTAATGAAGGATTTGTTATCGAAGGTGTGCTTGAGTTGTGCGCTTTTGCGTGCCGAGAAGCTTTTGGGAGGCAATTCAGTTTCTAAACGCATCACGAGCCCGATTTCGCAGTCAAACGGGTGCATTTTTAGCCGTCTCGTTAATTTCAACCCATCTTCTAGTGGACGGGAAATGGAAAACCTTCAACCGGGTGGAATACAAAAAAAAAAACAAACACCCCATTTACATGACGCATTTTGAAGCGCACAAATTAATTGGACCCAAAATTGTGTGCCGTTTTTTTGTTGTTTTTTCGATGCACCGAACCGGAAGTGGGTTCTCCTTCTTCTCCACTGCTCACTCACGACCTAGCGCTACCGGTGGCCATCGCATTGACCGGTGAAAACGGTCGTTTTTCGCTATTAATGGCACTCGTTGTAGCGGTGTTGCCCGTTGAAACATGTTCACAAGCGAGCCCTTCCACTCGACGGGAGGAAGAAAAATGCCCTCCAGATGCGATTAGTATGGCGTCGTGCGTCGGGGAAATGCTAAAGTTGAACACTTTCGCAGAGCGGAAGTTTGGGGGAAAGGTGATGAGTCGACTCGATGGCGTCCCGGCATGTCCCAGGGTGGGCCATTATTTGCGACCGGAAATGGAAACCGGAAAGCGTGTTTTTTTTTGTATGTTTGTTGCGCTTTTTGCTGCTCCCTCGCTTCGTTTGGGTCGTCAAGGGGGCCGGGCTACGGTTCAGGTTAAGCGGTTCATGTTTTGGTGTAAACGACCAAACCGTTTGGGCAGGGTTGAGCAACTTTGTTCAAGAAATGAAGAACGAAAAATGGAAATTTACGCGTTGAGCTAAATTTAAAATACAAGTTTAAAGTAAAAAAACATGCATGAAATACGAAAATAATATAAAAATATAATTTTTCATTGTTTAATTGTTGTGGTAAACATTTATGGTATCATGTTTTGCTGTCAATTTTTATATCCTATTGATCATTGAAACGCTGTTCCTTATTAGTATTTATTAGCTTACCCTACATAAAATATTACAATAAAAAACCGAACGATTTAATAGCCGATTTAGCTTTCTCCAAAATGTAAGAAAAAATTCAAAACAAAACAGTGATTGGACAAATTCGTAAGCGTACGCAAATTTCACCTGTTTCGTGCGCCGTTTCCTTTCTCCCTCTCGCTGCTCTCGGTAGCCATTTAACGCCGGCTTATTTCCCTGCACATGCGCATAAAACGACACATTTAGCGCTCGGGAAAAAGCACTTTCTGTGGCAAATCAATGTCACACCAGCTTTGTGCACACTTCAGGGCAAGGTGTCTCTCGTTTTTGTTCCCCCCTATCTGGTGGCCTGTTTGCACAAACGACCGTTTATTGCGCTCAACAGCAAACAAAAAAAAAACCTTACAATTGTTTACCCGCAGCTATCTGGTGCTAAGGTTTTGCGTTGTCACCAGTCTAAGAAATTAGCTTTGTTTTCACCATTTATCCGCTCGGATAAGCGTGGCGGTGTGTGGTGTGCGGTCGTGAATGAGTTGTGCAAATTTACTCACTGCTCACTCACACACAGGGGAATTACGCTGCAACCAGACACTTACCGGGTGCTTCACACTCTCAGCCTGCTCTTGTTGATGTCCTCAAACTACTGGGCTTCTCAGGACAAGCGACCCTCAGCGTGATGACGAACGACGCCGCTTTTAGTCCGGGGCACCCCGGTTGAGTAATCAACCAACTGTATTAAACGCTCCGGGGAGGATGGATCTTGGGGAGAAGCATCTAGTGCGGGAATAAATTCAAGTGTCATTGAGCTTCAACCGATGAGTGGGGCTGCATTTATTTTTCTTCTCTCCATCAAAGACCCATAAATTTGTAGGCCAAGATCAGCGTGACGCAGTGTGTGTGTGTGTGTGATTCAGCGACGCCAAATACTCACGTACAGCGCGGATAGTTGCATGAAGAGGGACAACACTTGAGCGACACTTGTTCAATGCAGCTAACCTTCTCGATCGTACGACCCAAAACCGCCAGAAGAAGTGTGCTTTGTTTTATAATTATGTTTTATGTTTTTTTTTGTGTTTGTTTTTTTCGCGTTCATCGCTTGGCCACTGTTTCCGTAACTCGATACACGGCGCTGGGAATCGATTGACGCAACGCTAACCCACAATCGACCGTTGGCGACGTTTGTCGCTCGTGTCCGTCGGTGTCCGTGTCGGGTACAGGTGCGCCAGCCAGTGCTACCCATCAACATCAGTTTCAAGGTTTCGTCGGTTGAACCCGCGCGCGTTACGGTTACGCGAACGGTAAACCGAAAACAAAAGACAGTCCCGCCACTGGACCCAGCACTGTTCTATTTAAAGCTGCACCGTTTAGTCTCGTGTTTCACACGATAAAGGGAAAACAGAATGAAAAGAGAAACGGTTGGTTGTTCTGGGAACTTTGGGAGTGTTGTGTTTGCAGCACCTTTTGAAGCACTTTCAAACGTTCTAGAACGGGTACCGGATGAAATGCGGGAAATTATCTCATTAGTATGTTTTGGCCACAATTAAATGAAACAATTTCCTAACTAACGGCTCAGTTAGGGACTCGATTCTCATCGTTCCACCTTTGACGGGAAGGTAGACGGGAAGCTCTGTTACTTAGTGGATTAAATCACTTGATTAGCAATGTATCTAACGTTAGAACGATAGTGGTATTGAGCGTAAGGATTTTAATTACACATAAATTCGAAAAACTTTTTTCACGCTATTTTTCAAAGAACCGGGTTCGTCGCTTAAATAAGCGTTGAAATCTTTTGTTTATATTTTTCGTACAAAAGCTAAAAATTTCTGTGTGTTTTTTCATTGCTATAATAAATGTTTTATATCCTTTAAGCTATCCAAATAATAAATAATGGCTGTTCGTAATAGGGTTTACTGATTTATTGATTGTTTTTATGTTAAATCATCAAAAAAAAACAGTCGAACCAATCCAATCAAAAATATTAATGATTGCAGTAAAGAAAGTTTGTAAAATACGTCTAAACTTAGTTACATTAACGAGCAATATAACGTAATGCTTACGTTTAGATTTTACCTTCCCTGAAGCCACTCAATTCTCGAAAACAACCTAAATAACCTCACACAGACGTTATGGCTATGCGGAATGGAATTTTCTATTGCGTTGTTAAAAATAGTTTTAGCTGTATGGTTTCATTTAATCGTTCCGCTGCAAGAATAAATAGCTCCACTTGCGCGCCCCGTTGCGATCGTGTGCACGTGGTTGGAATTCGCATTAAATCGCCACCTTGAAGGAACCGGGTCGCCGCGACAACGATGAGCCGCCCGCCATTGCGCAATAATGGCGGCAGTGCGCTTTATTAAACGCACCGAAACATTCAAAGCAGACCACCACCGCAGACCTCGGTCAGCAGCGTGAAGTGTTGTTTTTCACCAACGCTATCGGTTCGTGACTTCTTGGCGGGGAAGGCAGCCCCGGTGACCCTCGCTTCTCGGGGTGAAAAGGGCGGTCACCGGGCAGTGGCGAGCAGCGGTACTTAAGGGTGTATTCCGACGCGTGCAGAAGGCCAAAGCACACCGGTATCAGTTGTATTCGGATCGTTTAGTGATGCGCATCGTATCGCCGAGCGACCTTAACCGAACGTATTGAAGGGTGCAGGTGCGTACGGGCGTTAAATGAAAAGGTAAGCAACCCTCCCCGGGTGGGTGCAGGGTTGAGGGCCTCATCTGCATATGAGGCAATAGAAAAAGATGGGTAAATCTAGGTGAAGCGGTATTGTTGGCGAGGTTTTTTTTGTCTGTGGAGTGGCTTCTCGTTTCTAGGTTTTTTGTTTCGTCGATCGTACCCTGCCTACTGTTTATGTCCAGTGATTTCTTTTTCCTTTTTTCCTTATCGAAAGTATTTTGCTGTTCACTATGGGCTTATTCTTCGAATCGATGCCACTCGATTGAAAAGCACTTTTTGCTTCCGTTGATCTTTTACTTTCTTCCGCGGGTGAAAAATGGTGTCAAATTCGCCTTTTTTTATGGTTGCTCTAATGCTCAAAAACCTGCACAAAGAATTGATAAGGGTTCGGTTTAGCATGAATGATAAATGGGTAAAGATGAAGCCTCTTTTAGCGTTCACTTCAACACTCCACCCGGGAGGATTTCTCTGCAACGCTCTGCCTCCACCGTACACCGATCTCAAGATCAGCCCGTCTTGTAGAGAAAGTTCGACCGCCCTCGCCGGTTTTACCGAGATTTCACCGAGATTTCAAGCCATGGTGGACACCTGGTGTTTGTTTTTTTTTGCTGCTTTTCTGTCTTTGCCTTCTCTGTTATCATTCGATCATAATCTTCAGTGAGCTTTTTTGCTTTTCAACTATTGTGGCGCGCGCTTGCTGGCTTTTTTCTGTTAGCGAGGGATAGAATTGAATCTCTCGCGTGCCCGTATGGTTGGACCTAGTTTTGAATCGCGAGTTTCAGCAATTAAACTCCTTCGTGCATGCATGTGATAGCGCCGACAGCTTTGAACGAAACTTTAGTGTTTCGTCGAAAGCGATCGTTTACTTAAACCACCCAAATACCGTGCGTGTTAATTAAACGATTAATTTCAGGCTACTCGAAGGTCGTTTCGACCATTAAAACGAATGCAAACGCTTGCACGAATGCAATGCAAAAGGTATACTATTGATTAACAACCACGTAAATTTGGAAGGTTTAATGTCGAGAGAGCTGTGGTCCTTCAAATCGGATCGTTACGATTTCGAAACGCCTAATTTAAATATCTTTTGTAAGAACATTGTTTTTCTTTGATTTTTTTCCTTAATTTTAATTTCGTTTCTACATCATTTCATAAAGCACTATTTGTATTATTTTGTATATAAATATGGTGATTTATTCTGTACGAAAATAAATTCTAATTCCAACCACCTAATTTCTATGCATGATTCGAACGCCGCATTTTGTAATGTCTACAACTGAACCTATAAAACACTCATACACTGAGGAAACACGTTTACAACAATTGAAAAATACAGAGAGCAGAAAAAAATCGCTCCATAAATTAATCGTTGTGAACATCCGCACAACCCCGCCGTCACACGACGAAGGCAATAAAACGAAAGAAAAACCGTCCCCGACAAAATGCGACATCGTTTTCCGTTTCTTTTTATGATTTTCTATTGCTAAACGATTTGCAGTAAAATCACGGTCGGTGGATTGCACTAGCTCCAACTTGGCCCGCCCGGAACGAAAACGCAAAAATAGAAATCTCGCATCGAATCGATCGGTGTCGCGGCGAAGGATCAAGCGCGATTTTATTGTCGCTGTTGCGCATGTAGCATGAAATGGGTTCGGATTACACGCCCGGAGTCTGGCGTCATCCGCCTGGCGCTGGTCCGGTCAGAAAAGCAAGCCATTTTCTCTCGATCGTCGCCCTTCGTTCGGACGGGAATCGCAACTTCGAGGGGAAGAATTGTGCCACCGAATATCGATGCATTTATTTGCGGACGATAATAACGTGCAAACCAGAGAGGGGTTTCTTTTATTGCGTTACATTTCCATTTCATTATATAGTTTTGGTGAAAGAAAAGCGACCTTACTTTCGCTTTCGCCGTGCAACGACGAAAACGTGGAAAGTAGTGCCGATCGAAGCCGAAAATTAACACCAAAAACGACGCCGTTGATGATGATGGTTGATGTAATGAGCAGCGCAAAGGGTGACAGTATGTAATCGAGTGCGGTTTATAGGAAGAAAAAGGGGGCGAAACCCCTCTCTTTCGATCAAATGCTGGTGATTTAATACATCACTAGAGCGCAAAGTAAAAAAAACGCAAATTTGGCGCTTTTTTGCAATTACCTGCCGTACCGGTACGGGTTAAATTCGTGGCTAATAGCGCCCCGGAAACCGTGTGCGGGGACGGAACGCGGAAGCATTTTGGCCCCGGCGCTGGGGCCGGATAAAACATATGATTATTTTGGCGCATTAATTGCGGGCGGATTGTAATTATATCGCGCATGATGGTGGCTGCCCGCGTCATTTGAAAGCCTCGCCGTGAACCTTTTGTCATCGGGTTAGGTGAAATTCGGTGTCAATAGGTACACACACACACACACACTTTTTCTTACACTTTCATGCATGGGGAAAAGCAATCGAAAGCCACTTACCAGGAACGCGGGAGCGCTTGTGCAACATTTGGGACGCGGATGACAAATTTCATCACGGCAGCGGGAGATTACACAACGGGTCATTAGTTACATCGGTGGCGGTGGCGGGTTAGCGAAATGGGAGTGTGAGTTGTTCCACATGGTTTAACAACAATCCGATCCAGCGGTGGTGCACCGTCTGTGGTCGCTGGAAGCATTAGTGAGCCGTGGATTATTATTAGAGCCTTGCGGGGCGCATAAAGGATCCAATTTTCGGTTCCATTTTTCGCTTCCTCTCAGTAGTAGCCAGCGTTAGATAATTTTTTGGAAACAAGACAAATCACTTTTTCCCTTTCTATACGGAAGAAATTGGAATATGGCGTTTTAAAACAAAATAGTGTCTTTTAGTGAAATAAATTCCTGGATTTGAATCCGAAAATTCACAAAAAAAAGTTTGATTTACGCCATGAAAAGCAGGCTATACACTTTTAATAAGAGGCGCCATCTCTTGGTGAGTAGCGAAATTGGTAATTTAAAAAAACAGTGACATTTAATCACCATCTAGTTGGCGTGCTATTTAAGCTTATCGGATCATTACACTTGTCCATATCCATCCCGAAGGTGTGAAACGCGTTGCTTTACGTCTGTCCGTGTGTCATACAACCAAAAGCACCGATGTAATCGATATTTATCCCTGCCCGCGTTTCATTCATTCATTCGAACGCCGCTCGGCTCGTTTCGCGTAGCTGGAAAACAATTTTCACCAACCCTCGGCTCGTTTTTCACCCACTTTGCCTACGATCATCATCTCCGCACAGCATGGGGGGCTATGCGGTGATCTTTCAGCGATGCTTTCTGGCTGTTATTTTTATTTATTTGGCTCCATTGCGCGATTCGCATCCAGTCCAGCGGTCCAGCACCGTCAGCATCACCTTCGGACAGCGAGTGAAAGAGGGAGATAGAGGTAGAGAGAAAGAGACAACCAAAGTACGCATATTAGATGCACATGAAACTAAAAACAAACGCAACAACTGTTTGTACTGTTTGTGCGTGTCGTTGTTCATTTTTTTTTTCGAAACGCTTGCGAAGGAGAAAGTTGTTGAACATCGTGTTTGAGTTTCGTCCAATCGCCTGTCTTGCCGCTCCTTCTTAGTGAGGTGATCACCAGCCGAAGATGCTCCCCGGAACGTGCTCGTGCAACCTGGGTGGCTCGCCGTGTGTTCGCCTCCATGCAGAAGTCTCAAATTGACACGAGAAGCTGCACCTTTAAACGTGTATTGGCGCTTGCCAGCGTGTTCATGTTGTTCGGTTGGCCCAAACGATTAATCAACTTGTCGAGCATGACACACGCACGTGCTGTGCGTTGAGCAGTTTGGTTTATTTATTTTAAAATGAGGTTAATTAAATCAAGCTGTCGAGTAGGAGGTAAATAAACAATAATAGAAAATCATTTATAAATAAATAAACAGATACATTATGCTATAATGAATTTTATCAAAAGCCAGATCATCTTGTTTATTTTTATGATCAGTCACAATTACGCTGGGAGCAGGGGTTTATAAATAAACTCTAAAAAAAGGTGCGAATTGATGTTGACTTCAAAATAATCACAGTTGAGCTTGGAAACCGGGACAACGAAAATATTCAAATTACACTAACACCTGTTTTCTTTCGATCTCAACAGATATAAGACAATCGTGTGTAAGAAGCCTGTAATCTAGCCAGAGCACCATCTGCACCCAGGAGCAACCCAACGCAACCATATATGTGAACCATGCCCGCGTACGCTGGGTTCGACAGCTTTGCGTCGTCACGCCGGACGGCCGAATCGCTCTACTACACCGCCAAGGAGTACGACTCGGCGGAAGAGTCCGACTACGTCCGGCGTGCCATCTTCGAGGACGGTCCGAACACCATCTTCAACCGGCGATATGTCGATCCGTGGGATATGGAGAACTATGTCTACATCCGCAAGTAAGTCTCCGTGGGGTGGCACGGAAAAGGGGGGAGGGGATGAGAATGGAACGGAGTTGAAGCGGAAAGGACGGAAAGAACCTGTTGCATAAGCGCATCGAGCACAGCCAAGGTTACCCGGATCGGTGTAGGGTAGTACGCTAAATTTAATTTGCATCTTCGGGTATCTAATTGCCCGAGGATAATAATGTGCCGGAATGTGGTGGGTAGGGAGGGGGTTACCAGTCAAGGTTAGCGGTGTCGCATTCGTAATGGCACAAATCGCAGTAGTGGACGTGCGCTTGTGGAATGCTGTAACTGGTGGATCGGAGTCTGATTTTTTTCTGAAGAAATAGAATAGGTTTATTGTGAACAAACTCGTAAGAATGTGAGGTTAGCTGGAGGACTGGTTTTGAAAAAAACGTCAGTCGAAGTCGATGTTGAGTCAGTGGATTTAGCAAATTTACATACAGAGGAAGAAATACTTGAGGAGCTTTTACTTGACAAATCGTGGTAATTTCATACTTTGGGACTTAAATTGCATAGTTTGTACAATAAGTAAGCTAGCTTCTGTTGCAGTGGATTTGTCAGTTTCCCAAATGTTGAATAAAAAACCATCTATATTAAAATTTGACAGGTCAATTATGTCTAAAACAAATAAAATATAGAAGAAAACCTTTGGATGCCTATTTAGAGGCCCACATGTTGTTTAACGTAGCTCAGTTACTAGTCAAGAATAAAGACAACTCTTACAAAAATAATCATCTTATTTTAGACTTTGAAGTTTTCACTTTCATAAAAACAGCTCTCAATAGATGGAGCATTAAAAGGCAGACCTCATTCATTATAAACTCGTCCAGAACTTCACCAATAGCTAGAGGTATTTAGAATGGGGCATTAAAAGATCATCCTTTATCCAATAACGAACGCTACACACTCGAAGAGCCAATCCCACTTAGTATTTACCATATTGTTCGTTTTTGCTCTGCTGTCACTTCGTTTCCCGGCTAGCTCTGCTTCAGATTGCTAATTAAAATAAATGTATTTCAAAATGGTGATTTATTCACTTGACACGTTTTCCTTTCACGTTCAAGTGTGAAGCTGCGTGTAAGATCGATCGCAAACACTCCCGCTGCAAGCTGCATTCCGCAACGCCACTGACACACTGTCGATGGACGATCGTCCATCATGGTTTTTAATCACCATAACATTTACTCTTTCTTACTCCACCATCTTGTCCGGTGGCTTAGAGAGTGGGCTACGTGAGGGATAGTGTACCCTCGTACGGTCCTTGTAGATGAGAAGAACCACGACGTGACGGTCCAGTCCAGTCGTCTAATAATTTATCGCATCACCACACGTTGTTTCCCGGTTTTTCGCAGGCAGGTGCTGGATCCAACGTCCGAGTCCGAGGTACCACCGTCGCCGGCCGGTGAGCCGATCCAGTCCAAGTTCTACTACGTGCCCGGGGAGCTGAACGGCGGTGGGCTGGAGTGTCGCGATTGCTCCAGTGCGGAGTTGGCCGATCCGGACTTTGAAAGCGACATGGCGCACGAGGAGAACCAGAGTGTCGTGATGCTGCCGGAGGAAGTCCGGCACGAGGCCGAACCCCACCGCCATCTTCATCCGATGGACGATCGACCGAGCGAGGCAGAGGATGGACAGGAGGACGATGGCGTGGAGGTGGAACGGGCCGAGGATGACGAGGACGAAGATGGATTCTACACCGAACGATACGATACCGTTATGGACGAGGATAGCATCGGAGGAGACGAGCATGTCTACAGCTCATACACAGGTAGGAAGGGTTGGTCCGAGCTTCCGGAAGGCGTGTGTGGTATGATGGCCGCTCGGATCGAAACCGGTCGTGCGGATCAAACCGGACCGACTACATACCGGACACGATGATTGCTTCCTGTATCGGCCGTTGTACCACAGGCGCTTTGGGGGCGCCATCGGATCGCTGTTAAACAGCGCTTCAAAACACCAACAATTAGGGGTGCGAATAGAAAGCGGGTTCCCTCGAAGATATTCGAACCTCCCGCGGTGTCCTGAACTTGTTCCGCTCACCAACCCCCATATCGCTCATACGTGATCACTTTGCAGTTTCTTTTGAGTCTCTCCCGCCAAGAACGGGGATCGTGGAGATCCCGCCGGGATATCGCTCCCGAGGGGTTGGCCGATCGGGACCGGAAAAATAGGCAAGTAGGTGAGATACCAACCGGGCGCAATGAGACTAGCAATGAGAAACCACAGTGAACACTAAAGTGGCACACATTCAAGTTCACCTGGATGGTGCGTCTTCGATTGCTGCCCTATGTCGGTCACCACCGGGATTCTTGGCCCTCCACATGGCCTCTTCCACGAACTGAGATGCCTTCCGGAGAGAGAGAGAAATATATAGAAAAGAAAACCTGTTTAAATCCAGTCCAGTTTGAGGTATTCAGTCTTCTAGTTGCGGCTAGCTCGCGATGCTCTCATTTTGATGGCGTAAAATGCGTCAACGTTTCTGCCGCTGCAAGCCTGACAGATTGCAACGGCAACGGCTTGAAGATATTGACAAACAGCTCGGTCCGGTGGTCGTTATGGTAAATTACTAGTTTTCCAATTACGATATCCACGCTAGGGTCTCCCCGGCTAGAGCATGGAGGGCATAAACCAATAGGCCGCCGTTGCGGATCAATGAAGCGTACAGTGCTGGATCGAAATGAGACAACTTCTTCCTCCTCTTCTTGTTTATGGTTCAAACTGAACTAACGATCGTTTATGGACAAGAACTACCGTTTTTGACGGACTGCTTCGCGGCAGTGTCATTTCATAATTGGAGCTCGTTTATTTACGTTTCTTTCCGCACGGCGACGTACCTAATACGTGTTCTTGACTAGGCGTAATTAGAATGTCTTCATACCGCGCTCTTGGCCCACCGGAGGCGCGGTGACACAATGGAACGAAACGTCGCACGCGTTGTGCAATCGTTCGCGTTCGCACGAGCGAAAGTTACGCGGAGAAAGAATCGAACCACTAATGGGTGTAAATATTATTAGAGATTTTAGTGTCTTTGCTTTCTTGTCCGTACGGTACCACAGTGCAGCACGGCTGTGCAATCGCCAAATGCCAAAAATAACAACAGCAAAAATCAGTGACCAATTGGAGGTTAGGTGGCTACATAGACATACCCATACAAATTGCAATGGACGCGTAATGACCTCGCGTTTCATCACTCATGGTAAAACAGCTGGAATGCACTCGAATTCGCCAGGCTCGAGAGGACATGCGAAGCGGTCTTTCGGTGGTGTGACCATCGAAAAATAGCTATGTGTTTTTGATTCGTTCTGGAAATCCTAGCGGGAAAGTAAAAAATTGTGCCATTAATTCTAGGAATTATGAAATTATAGTAAAAATGGTGCATCTCATAATATAAATGTTTTTTAAAGATTATTTTACTGGAGCTAGTTGAATAATGTCACTCATTATTGTTACTCAAAAAAGATCTGATAGGGTAAGTGCACCAATTGTTGTGCTAGCACCAATTGTTGTGCTATCGACGGGAAAATAGAAAATATAAGCAAACCATAG